>JANJXV010000053.1:2612500-2637500 GCA_024803745.1 Megascapheus bottae | reverse complement strand
TAAACCTTACCCTTACCCTAAACCTAACCCTAACCCTTATCCTAAGCTATCCCTAACCCTAACCCTAACCCCTAACCCTAACCCTAATCCTAAACCTTACCCTTACCCTAATACTAAACTTAACCCTAACCCTTACCCTAACCCTAACGCTAACCCTAACCCTAACCCTAAACCCTAACACTAACCCTAACCCCTAACCTTTCCCTAACCCTAACCCTAACCTTAAGTCTAACCCTAACCCTAACCCTTACACTTACCCTAAGCCTAACCCTAAACCTAAACCTAACCCTAATGCTAACGCTAACCCTAATCCTAAACTTAACCCTAACCCTAACCCTAACGCTAACCCTTTCTCTTACCCTAACCCTAACCCTAAACCTAACCCTAACCCAAAACCTTACCCTTACCCCAATCCTAACCATACCCCTAACCGAAACACTTACCCTAACCCTAACCCTAACCCTAAACCTAAATTTTACCCTAAGACTAACCCTAACCCTACACCTTACCCTAACCCTAATCCTAACTCTAACCTCAACCCTAACCCTAACCCTTACACTTTCCCTAACCTACCCCTAACTCTAAACCTAAACCTACCCCTAATCCTAACCCTAACCCTGACCCTAACCCTCACCCTAACCCTTACCCTAACCCTAAACCTCACCCTAACTGTAACTCTAACACTAACCCTAACCCTAACCCTTACCCTTACCCTAACCCTAACCCTAACCCTAACACTAAACTTTACCCTTACCTTAAACCTAACCCTAACCCTTACCCTAAACCTAACCCTTACCCTTACCCTAACCCGAACCCTAACACTAACACTTACACTTACCCTATCCCTAAACCTTACCCTAACCCCTAACCCTGACCCTAACCCTAACCCTTACCCTAACCCTAACCCTAGCCTTAACCATACCCTAACCCTAACCCTAACCCTAACCCAAACCCTTACACTTACCCTAACCTAAACCTAACCCTAACCCTCACACTTACCCTTACCCTAACCCTAAACCAAACCCTAACCCTAACCTTACCCTACCTTTAACCCTAACCCCTAACCCTAATCCTAACCCTAACCATAACCCTTACCCTTATCCTAAACCTAACCCTAAGCCCTAATCCTAACCCTAACCCTAACCCTTACCCTAACCTACCCTAACCCTAATTCTAACCCTAAACCTAACCCTAATCCTAACCCTAACCCTTACCCTAACCCTAATACTAACACTTAACCTAACCCTAACCCTAACCCTAACCCTTACTCTAAACCTAACCCAAACCCTAACACTACCACTTACCCTAACCCTAACCCGAATCGTAACCCCTAACCCTAACCCTAACACTAACCCTAACACTTACCCTTAAGCTAACACTAACCCTAACCCTAACTCTTACCCTAACCCTAACCCTTGCCCTAAACATAACCATATCCCTAAGCCTAACCCCTAAACCTAACCCTAATCCTCACCCTAACCGTAACCCTCACCCTAACCCTAATCCTTACCCTTACCCTAACCCTCACCCTAACCCTAAACCTTACCCTTACCCTAAACCTAACCCTAACCTTACCCTAACCCTAAACGTAACGCTAACCCTTACCCTTACCCAAACCCTAACCCTAACCCTAACCCGAACCCTAAACCTTACCCTTACCTTAAACCTAACTCTAAACCTTACCCTAAACCTAACGTTAACGCTAACCCTAACACTAAACGCTAACCATAACCATAACCCTAACCCCTACCTTTTCCCTAACCCTAACCCTAACCCTAACCCTAACCTTAAGTCTAACCCTAATCCTAACCTTTACCCTTACCCTAAGCCTAACCCTAAACCTAAACCTAACCCCAATGCTAACGCTAACGCTAACCCTAACCCTAAACATAACCCTAACCCTAACCCTAATGCTAACCCTTTCTCTTACCCTAACCCTATCCCTAAACCTAACCCTAACCCTAACCCTAACCCTCACCCTTACCCTTACCCTAACCCTAACCCTAACCCTAACCCTAACCCTTACCCTTAACCTAACCCTAACCCTAACCCTAACCCTAAACTTAACCCTAACCCTAACCCTAATCCTACCCGTTATCCTTACCCTAACCGTAACCCTAAACCTAACCCTAACTGTAACCATAACCCTTACCCGAACCCTAACCCTAATCCTAACCCTTACCATCACACTAACCCTAACCCTAAACCTAACTCTAACCCTAATCCTAATCTTTACCCTCACCCTAACCCTAACCCTAACCCTAACCCCAACCCTAACCCTTACCCAAACCCTAACCCTAACCCTAACCCTAACCCTTACCCTTAACCTAACACTAACCCTAAACCTAACATTTACCATTACCCTAACCCTAACCCTAACCATTACCCTAACCCTAACCATAACCCTTACCCTAAACCTAACCCTAACCCTTACCATAACCCTAACCCTAACCCTTACCCTTACTCTAACCCTAACCCTAACACTAACACTTACCCTTACCCTATCTCTAAACCTAACCCTTACCCTAACCCTAACCCTTAAACTAACCCCTAACACTAACCCTAACCCTAACCCTAACCTAAACCATACCCTAACCCTAAACCTAACAATAACCCTTACACTTACCCTAATGCTAACCCTAACTCTGACACTTACCCTTACCCTAACCCTAACCCTGACCCTAACCCTAACCTTACCCTAACCTTAACCCTAACCCCTAACCCTAATCCTAACCCTAACCATAACCCTTACCCTTATCCTAAACCTAACCCTAAGCCCTAATCCTAACCCTAACCCTAACCCTTACCCTTAACCTACCCTAACCCAAATTCTAACCCTAAATCTAACCCTAATCCTAACCCTAACCCTTAACCTAACCCTAATCCTAACCCTTAACCTAACCCTAACCCTAACCCTAACCCTTACCCTAACCCTAACCCGAACCCAAACCCTAACACTAACACTTACCCTTACCATAACCCTAACCCGAAACCTAACCCCTAACCCTAACCCTAACACTAACCCTAACCCTTACACTTAACCTAAACGTAACCCTAACCCTAACCGTTACCATAACCCTAACCCTTACCCTAACCCTAACCCTAAACCTAACCCTAACCCTTACCCTAACCCTAACCCAAACCCTAACACTAACACTTACCCTTACCCTAACACTAACCCTGACCCTAACCCTAACCCTAAACCTAACCCTAACCCTTACCCTAACCCTAAACCAAACCCTAACACTAACACTTACCCTTACCCTAACACTAACCCGAACCCTAACCCCTAACCCTAACACTAACACTAACCCTAACCCTTACCCTTAACCTAACCCTAAACCTAACCCTAACCCTTACCATAACCCTAAGCCTTACCCTAACACTAACCATATCCCTAAGCCTAACCTTTAACCCTAACCCTAACCCTCACCCTAACCGTAACCCTAACCCTAACCCTAACCCTTACCCTTACCCTAACCCTAACCCTAACACTAACCCTAACCCTAAAACTTACCCTTACCCTAAACCTAACCCTAACCCTTACCCTAACCCTAACCCTAACCCTAACCCTTACCCTTACCCTTACCCTTACCCTAACCCTAACCCTAACCCTAACCCAAACCCTAAACCTTAACCTTACCCTAAACCTAACCCTAACCCTTACCCTAACCCTAACGCTAACACTAACCCTAACACTAAAGCCTAACCCTAACCCCTACCCTTTCCCTAACCCTAACCCTAACCCTAACCCTAACCTTAAGTCTAACCATAACCCTAACCCTGACCCTTACCCTAAGCCTAACCCTAAACCTAAACCTAACCCTAATGCTAACGCTAATGCTAACCCTAACCCTAAACTTAGCCCTAACCCTAACCTTAACGCTAACCCTTTCTCTTACCCTAACCCTAACCTTAAACCTAACCCTAAACCTAACCCTTAACCTAACCTCAACCCTAACCCTACCCCTCACCGAAACATTTACCCTAATCCTAACCCTAACCCTAAATTTTACCTTAAGCCTAACCCTAACCCTACACCTTACCCTAAACCTAACCTTAACTCTAACCCCAACCCTAACCCTAACCCTAACCCTTACACGAACCCTAATTCTAACCCTAAGCCTAACCCTAAGCCTAACCCTAACCCTAAACTTAAACCTAACCCTTGCCCTAACCCTAACCCTAACCCTAACACTAACCCTAACCCTAACCCTAACCCTTACCATAACCCTAACCCTTACCCTAACCGTAACCATATCCCTAAGCCTAACCTCTAATCCTAACCCTAACCCTCACGTTAACCGTAACCCTAACCCTAACCCTAACCCTTACCCTTACCCTAACCCTAACTCTAACATAACCCTAACCCTAAACCTTACCCTTACCCTAAACCTAACCCTAACCCTTACCATAACCCTAACCCTAACCCTTACCCTTACTCTAACCCTAACCCTAACACTAACACTTACCCTTACCCTATCTCTAAACCTAACCCTTAACCTAACCCCTAACCCTAACCCTAACCCTAACCCTTACCCTAACCCTAAGCCTAACCTTAACTATACCCTAACCCTAAACCTAACCATAACCCTTACACTTACCCTAATCCTAACCCTAACCCTGACACTTACCCTTACCCTAACCCTAACCCTGACCCTAACCCTAACCTTACCCTAACCTTAACCCTAACCCCTAACCCTAATCCTAACCCTAACCATAACCCTTACCCTTATCCTAAACCTAAACCTAAGCCCTAATCCTAACCCTAATCCTAACCCTTACCCTTAACCTACCCTAACCCAAATTCTAACCCTAAACCTAACCCTAATCCTAACCCTAACCCTTAACCTAACCCTAATCCTAACCCTTAACCTAACCCTAACCCTAACCCTAACCCTTACCCTAACCCGAACCCAAACCCTAACACTAACACTTACCCTTACCCTAACCCTAACCCGAAACCTAACCCCTAACCCTAACCCTAACACTAACATTAACCCTAACCCTTACCCTTAACCTAAACCTAACCCTAACCCTAACCCTTACCATAACCCTAACCCTTACCCTAACCGTAACCATATCTCTAAGCCTAACCTCTAATCCTAACCCTAACCCTCACCTTAACCGTAACCCTAACCCTAACCCTAACCCTTACCCTTATCCTAACCCTAACTCTAACATAACCCTAACCCTAAACCTTACCCTTACCCTAAACCTAACCCTAACCCTTACCCTAACCCTAAACCTAACCCTAACCCTTACCCTTACCCTTACCCTAACCCTAACCTTAACCCTAACCCTAACCCTAACCCTTACCCTTACACTAACCCTAACCCTAAACCTAACCCTAACCCTAACCCTAATCTTTACCCTCACCCTAACCCTAACCCTAACCCTAACCCTAACCTTAAGCCTAACCCTAACCCTAACCCTTACCCTTACCCTTACCCTAAACCTAACCTTAACCCTAATCCGAACCCTAAACCTTACCCTTACCCTCACCCTAGCCCTCACATTAACCCAAAACCTAAACCTAACCCTAACCCTAACGCAAATGCTTGCCCTTACCCTAACAATAACCCTAAACCTAACCCTAAAACTAACCTTAACCCGTAACCCTAACCCTAAACCTAATGCTCACCCTAACCATAACCCTAACCCATTCCCTAACCCTAACCCTAATCCTAACCCTTACCCTAACCCTAACCCTAACCCTAACACTAACACTTACCCTAACCCTAAACCTAACCCTTAACCTAACCCTAACCCTAACCCTAACCCCTAACCCTAACACTAACACTGACCCTTACACTAACCCTAACCCTAACCTTAATCATAACCTAACACTAACCCTAACCTTAACCCTTACCCTTAACCTACCCTAACCATAATTCTAACCCTAAACCTAATCCTAATCCTAACCCTAACCATTACCCTAACCCTAACCCTAAGCCTATCCCAAACCCTAACCCTAAACTCAACCCTTACCCTAACGCTAACCCAAACCCTAACACTTACCCTTACCCTAACCTAAACCGAACCCTAACCACTATCCCTATCCCTAACCCTAACCCTAACCTTAACCATACCCTAACCCCTAACCCTAACCCTAACACTAACACTAACAGTAACCCTTACCCTTAACCTAACCCTAACCCTAAACCTAACTCTAACCCTAACCCTTAGCCTTACCCCAATCCTAACCCTACCCCTAACTGAAACACTTACCCTAACCCTAACCTTAACCCTAACCCTATCGCTAAATTTTACCCTAAGTCTAACCCTAACCCTACACCTTACCCTAACCCTAACCATAACTCTAACCCCAACCCTAACCATAACCCTTACCTTTTCCCTAACCTAACCCTAACTCTAACCCTAATCCTAACCCTAATCCTAACCCTAACCCTTACCCTAACTCTTACCCTAACCCTAACCCTAACCCTAACCCTTACCCTAACCCTAACCCAAACCCTAACCCTAACCCTTACCCTTACCCTAACACTAACCCTAAACCTAACATTTACCATTACCCTAACCCTAACCCTAACCTTTACCCTAACCCTAACCATAACACTAACCCTAACCCTAACCCTAATCCGAACCCTAACCACTAACCCTAACCTTAACCCTAATCCTAACCCCTAACCCTAACCCTAACCCTAACCCTCATCCTAACCCTAACCCTAACCTTAAGCATACCCTAACCCTAAACCTAACCCTAACCCTTACACTTACCCTAACCCTAACCCTAACCCTAACCCACACACTTACCCTTACCCTAACCCTAACCCTGACCCTAACACTAACCTTACCCTAACCTTAACCCTAACCCCTAACCCTAATCCTAACCCTAACCATAACCCTTACCCTTATCCTAAACATAACCCTAAGTCCTAATCCTAACCCTACCCCTAACCCTTACCCTTAACCTACCCTAACCCTAATTCTAACCCTAAACCTAACCCTAATCCTAACCCTAACCCTTACCGTAACCCTAATCCTAACACTTAACCTAACCCTAACCCTAACCCTAACCCTTAACCTAACACTAACCCAAACACTAACACTAACACTTACCCTTACCCTAACCCGAACCTGAACCCGAACCCTAACCCCTAACCCTAACCCTAACACTAACCCTAACCCTTACCCTTAACCTAACCCTGACCCTAACCCTAACCCTTACCCTAACCCTAACACTTATCCTAACGTTAGCCATATCCCTAAGCCTAACCTCTAACCCTAACCCTAACCCTCACCCTAACCGTAAACCTAACCCTAACCCTAAACCTTACCCTTACCCTAACCCTAACTCTAACATAACCCTAACCCAAAACCTTACCATTACCCTAAACCTATCCCTAACCCTAACCCTTACCCTAACCCTAAACCTAACCCTAACCCTTACCCTTACCCTAACCCTAACCCAAACCCAAACCCTAAACCTTACCCTTACCCTAAATCTAACCCTAACCCTAACCCTAACCCTAAACCCTAACCCTAACCCTACCCCTAACCCCTACCCTTTCCCTAACCCTAACCCTAACCCTAACCCTAACCTTAACTCTAACCCTAACCATAACCCTTACCCTTACCCTAAGCCTAATACTAAACGTAAACCTAACTCTAATGCTAACACTAACGCTAACCCTAACCCTAAAATTAACCCTAACCCTAACACTAACCGTTTCTCTTACCCTAACCCTAACCCTGAACCTAACCCTAAATTTTACCCTAAGCCTAACGCTAACCCTACACCTTACCCTAAACCTTACCCTAACTCTATGGCCAACCCTAACCCTAAACCTAACTCTAACCCTGACCCTTAACCTTACCCCAATCCTAACCCCACCCCTAAACGAAACACTTACCCTAACCCTAACTCTAACGCTAAATTTTACCCTAAGTCTAACCCTAACCCTACACCTTACCCTAACCCTAAACCTAACTCTAACCCCAACCCTAACCCTAACCCTTACCCTTTCCCTAACCTAACCCTAACTCTAAACCTAATCCTAACCCTAATCCTAACCCTAACCCTTACCCTAACCCTAACCCTTACCCTAACCCTAACCCTAACCCTTACCCTTACCCTAACCCTAACCCAAACCCTAACTCTAACCCTTACCCTTACCCTAACACTAACCCTAAACCTAACATTTACCATTACCCTAACCCTAACCCTAACCATTACACCAACCCTAACCCTAACCCTTACCCTAACGCTAACCGTGCCCGAACCCTAACCACTAACCCTAACACTAACCCTAATCCTAACCCCTAACCCTAACCCTAACACTAACCCTAACCATATACCTAAGCCTAACCCCTAACCCTAACCCTAACCCTAACCCTCACCCTAACCGTAACCCTATCCCTAACCCTAACCCTAACTCTTACCCTTACCCTTACCCTAACCCTAACCCTAACCCTAACCCTAACACTAAACCTTACCCTTACCCTAAACCTAACCCTAACCCTTACCCTAACCCTAACATTAACCCTAACCCTTACCCTTACACTTACCCTTACCCTAACCCTAACCCTAACACTAACACTTACCCTTTCCCTATCCCTAAAGCTAACCCTTACCCAAACCCTAACCCTTACCCTAACCCCTCACCCTAACCCTAACTCTAACCCTAACGCTTACCCTAACCCAAACCCTAACCTTAACCATACTCTAACCCTAACCCTAACCCTAACCCTTACACTTACCCTAACCCTAAACCTAACCCTAACCCTCACACTTACCCTTACCCTAACCCTAAACCTAACCCTAACCCTTACCCTAACCCTAACCCAAACCCTAACACTAACACTTACCCTTACCCTAACACTAACCCGAACCCTAACCCCTAACCCTAACACTAACACTAACCCTAACCCTTACCCTTAACCTAACCCTAAACCTAACCCTAACCCTTACCATAACCCTAAGCCTTACCCTAACCCTAACCATATCCCTAAGCCTAACCTCTAAACCTAACCCTAACCCTCACCCTAACCGTAACCCTAACCTTAACCCTAACCCTTACCCTTACCCTAACCCTAACCCTAACACTAACCCTAACCCTAAACCTTACCTTTACCTTAACCTAACCCTAACCCTTACCCTAACCCTAACCCTAACCCTAACCCTTACCCTTACCCTTACCCTAACCCTAACCCTAACCCTAACCCAAACCCTAAACCTTACTCTTACCCTAAACCTAACCCTAACCCTTACCCTAACCCTAACGCTAACCCTAACCCTAACCCTAACCCCTACCCTTTCCCTAACTCTAACCCTAACCCTAACCCTAACCTTAAGTCTAACCATAACCCCAACCCTGACCCTTACGCTAAGCCTAACCCAAAACTTAACCTAACCCTAATGCTTACGCAAACGCTAACCCTAACCCTAAACTTAGTCCTAACCCTAACCTTAACGCTAACCCTTTCTCTTACCCTAACCCTAACCTTAAACCTAACCCTAACCCTAACCGTTAACCTTACCCCAACCCTAACCCTACCCCTCACCGAAACACTTACCCTAACCCTAACCCTAACCCTAAATTTTACCCTAAGCCTAACCCTAACCCTACACCTTACCCTAACCCTAACCCTAACTCTAACCCCAACCCTAACCCTAACCCTAACCCTTACACGAACCCTAATTCTAACCCTTAGCCTAACCCTAACCCTAAAATTAAACCTAACCCTTGCCCTAACCCTAACCCTAACCCTAACACTAACCCTAACCTTAACCCTAACCCTAACCCTTACCCTTACCCTAACCCTAACCCTAAACATAACCCTAACCCTAACCCTAACCCTAACCCTTACCCTTACCCTAACCCTAATCCTAAACCTAACCCTAACCATAACAGTAACCCTAACCCTAACCCCTAACCCTAAACCTAATTCTAACCCTTACCCTTATCCTAAACCTAACCCTAACCCTAAACCTTACCCTAATCCTAAATCTAATCCTAACCCCAAACCTAACCATAACCCTAACCCTAAACCTTACCCTAACCCTAACCCTAACGCTAACCCTACTCTTAACCTAACCCTAACCCTAAACCTAACGCTAACCCTTATCCTAATGCTAACCCTAACCCTAACCCTAACCCCTCACCCTAACCCTAATCCTAAACCTTACCCTTACCCTAATCCTAAACTTAAGCCTAACCCTTACCCTAACACTAACGCTAACCCTAACCCTAACCCTAAACCCTAACACTAACCCTAACCCCTACCCTTTCCCTAACCCTAACCCTAACCCTAACCTTAAGTCTAACACTAACCCTCACCCTAACCCTTACCCTTACCCTAAGCCTAAATCTAACCCTAAACCTAACCCTAATACTAACGCTAACACTAACCCTAATCCTAAACTTAACCCTAACCCTAACCCTAACGCTAACCCTTTCTCTTACCCTAACCCTAACCCTAAACCTAACCCTAACCCTAAACCTTACCCTTACCCCAATCCTAACCCTACCCCTAACCGAAACACTTACCCTAATCCTAAACATAAAACTAACCCTAAATTTTACCCTAAAATTAACCCTAACCGTACACCTTAACCTAACCCTAACCCTAAGTCTAACCCCAACCCCAACCCTAACCCTTACCCTTTCCCTAACCTAACCCTAACTCTAACCCTAAACTTACCCCTAATCCTAACCCTAACCCTTACCCTAACCCTAACCCTAACCCTTATCCTAACCCTAACCCTAAACCTAACCCAAACTCTAACCCTAACCCTTACCCTTACCCTCACACTAACCCTAAACCTAACATTTACCATTACCCTAACGCTAACCCTAACAATTACCCTAACCCTAACCATAACCTTTACCCTAACCCTAACCCTAACCCTCACCCTAAATGTAATTCTAACACTAACCCTAACCCTAACCCTTACTCTTACCCTAACCCTAACCCTAACCCTAACACTAAACTTTACCCTTACCCTAAACCTAACCCTAACCCTTACCCTAACCATAACCCTTACCCTTACGCTAACCTGAAACCTAACACTAACACTTACCCTTACCCTATCTCTAAACCTTACCCTAACCCCTAACCCTAAACCTAACCCTAACCCTTACCCTAACCCTAACCCTAACCTTAACCATACCCTAACCCTAACCCTAACCCTAACCCTAACCCTTACACTTACCCTAACCTAAACCTAACCCTAACCCTCACACTTACCCTTACCCTAACCCTAAACCTGACCCTAACCCTAACCTTACCCTAACTTTAACCCTAACCCCTAACCCTAATCCTAACCCTAACCATAACCCTTACCCTTATCCTAAACCTAATCCTAAGCCCTAATCCTAACCCTCACCCTAACCCTTACCCTTAACCTACCTTAACCCTAATTCTAACCCTTAACCTAACCCTAACCCTAACACTAACCCTTACCCTAACCCTAACCCAAACCCTAACACTAACACTTAACCTTACCCTAACCCTAACAAGAACCCTAACCCTAACCCTAACCCTAACCTTAACCCTAACACTTATCCTTAACCTAACCCTAACCCTAACCCTAACCCTTACCCTAACCCTAACCCTTGCCCTAACCACAACCATATCCCTAAGCCTTATCCCCTAACCCTAACCCTAATCTTCACCCTAGCCGTAACCCTAACCCTAACCCTAATCCTTACCCTTACCCTAACCCTAACCCTAACACTAACCCTAAACCTTACCCTTACCCTAAACCTAACCCTAACCTTACCCTAACCCTAAACGTAACCCTAACCCTTACCCTTACCCAAACCCTAACCCTAACCCTAACCCGAACCCTAAACCTTACCCTTACCCTAAACCTAAATCTAAACCTTACCCTAACCCTAACGCTAACCCTAACCCTAACCCTAAACCCTAACCCTAACCCTAACCATAACCCCTACGCTTTCCCTAACCCTAACCCTAACCCTAACCTTAAGTCTAACTCTAATCCTAACCCTTACCCTTACCCTAAGCCTAACCCTAAACCTAAACCTAACCCCAATGCTAACGCTAACGCTAACCCTAACCCTAAACTTAACCCTAACCCTAACCCTAATGCTAACCCTTTCTCTTACCCTAACCCTATCCGTAAACCTAACCCTAACCCTAACCCTAACCCTTACCCTTACCCTAACCCTAACCCTAACCCTAACCCTTACTCTTACCCTAACCCTAACCCTAACCCTAACCTTAACCCTAACCCTAACCCTAATCCTAACCCTTATCCTTACCCTAACCTTAACCCTAAACCTAACCCTAACCGTAACCCTAACCCTTACCCGAACCCTAACCCTAACCCTAACCCTTACCATCACACTAACCCTAACCCTAAACCTAACCCTAACCCTAATCTTTACCCTCACCCTAACCCTAACCCTAACCCTAACCCTTACCCTTACCCTAACACTAATCCTAAACCTAACATTTACCATTACCCTAACCCTAACCCTAACCATTACCCTAACCCTAACCATAACCCTAACCCTAATCCTAACCCTAACCCGAACCCTAACCACTAACCCTAACCTTAACCCTAATCCTGACCCCTAACCCTAATCCTAACCCTAACACTAACCCTAACCCTTACCCTTACCCTAAACCTAACCCTAAACCTAACACTTACCCTAACCCTAACCCTTAACCTAACCCTAATTATATACCTAAGCCTAACCCCTAACCCTAACCCTAACCCTCACCCTAACCGTAACCCTAACCCTAACCCTAACCCTAACACTAAAACTTACCCCTACTCTAAACCTAACCCTAACCCTTACCATAACCCTAACCCTAACCCTTACCCTTACCCTAACCCTAACCCTAACACTAACACTTACCCTTGCCCTATCCCTAAACCTAACCCTTACCCTAACCCGAACCCTTAACCTAACCCCTAACCCTAACCCTAACCCTAACCCTAACCCTTACCCTAACCCTAACCTTAACCTTAACCATACCCTAACCCTAACCCTAACCCTTACCCTTACCCTCACCCTAGCCCTCACATTAACCCAAAACCTAACCCTAACCCTAAACCTAACGCAAACGCTTGCCCTTACCATAACAATAACCCTAAACCTAACCCTAAAACTAAACTTAACCCGTAACCCTAACCCGAAACCTAATGCTCACCCTAACCATAACCCTAACCCATTCCCTAATCCTAACCCTAATCCTAACCCTTACCCTAACCCTAACCCTAAACCTTACCCTTACCCTAAAACTAACCCTAACCCTAACAGTAACACTTACCCTAACCCTAAACCTAACCCTTACCCTAACCCTAACCCTTACCCTAACCCTTAACACTAACCCTAACCCTAACCCTTACACTAACCCTAACCCTAACCTTAACATACCCTAACCCTAACCCTAACCCTAACCCTTACACTTACCCTAACCCTACCCCTACCCTAACCCTCACACTTACCCTTACCCTAACCCTAACCCTGACCCTAAACCTAACCTTACCTTAACCTTAACCCTAACCCCTAACCCTAATCCTAACCCTAACCATAACCCTTACCCTTATCCTAAACCTAACCCTAAGACCTAATCCTAACCCTAACCCTAACCCTTACCCTTAACCTACCCTAACCATAATTCTAACCCTAAACCTAACCCTAATCCTAACCCTAACCATTACCCTAAGCCTTACCCTAACCCTTAACCTAACCCTAACCCAAAACTTAACCCTTACCCTAACCTAACCCGAACCCTAACCACTATCTCTATCCCTAACCCTAACCCTAACCTTAACCATATCCTAACCCCTAACCCTAACCCTAACCCTAACACTAACCCTTACCCTTAACCTAATCCTAACCCTAAACCTAACTCTAACCCTAACCCTTACCCTTACTCCAATCCTAACCCTACCCCTAACTGAAACACTTACCCTAACCCTAACCCTAACCCTAACCCTAACGCTAAATTTTACCCTAAGTCTAACCCTAACCCTACACCTTACCCTAACCCTAACCATAACTCTAACCCCAACCCTAACCCTAACCCTTGCCCTTTCCCTAACCTAACCCTAACTCTAACCCTAATCCTAACCCTAATCCTAACCCTAACCCTTGCCCTAACTCTTACCCTAACCCTAACCCTAACCCTAACCCTAACCCTTACCCTAACCCTAACCCAAACCCTAACCCTAACCCTTACCCTTACCCTAACACTAACCCTAAACCTAACATTTACCATTACCCTAACCCTAACCCTAACCATTACCCTAACCCTAACCATAACACTTACACTAACCCTAACCCGAACCCGAACCCTAACCACTAACCCTAACCTTAACCCTAATCCTAACCCCTAACACTAACCCTAACCCTAACCCTAACCCTTACCCTAACCCTAACCCTAACCTTAATCATACCCTAACCCTAAACCTAACCCTAACCCTTACACTTACCCTAACCCTAACCCTAACCCTAACCCACACACTTACCCTTACCCTAACCCTAACCCTGACCCTAACCCTAACCTTACCCTAACCTTAACCCTAACCCCTAACCCTAATCCTAACCCTAACCATAACCCTTACCCTTATCCTAAACATAACCCTAAGCCCTAATCCTAACCCTAACCCCAACCCTTCCCCTTAACCTACCCTAACCCTAATTCTAACACTAAACCTAACCCTAATCCTAACCCTAACCCTTACCCTAACCCTAATCCTAACACTTAACCTAACCCTAACCCTAACCCTAACCCAAACCCTAACACTAACACTTACCCTTACCCTAACCCGAACCCGAACCCTAACCCCTAACCCTAACCCTAACACTAACCCTAACCCCTACCCTTAACATAACCCTAACCCTAACCCTAACCCTTACCCTAACCCTAACACTTATCCTAACCCTAACCATATCCCTAAGCCTAACCTCTAACCCTAATCCTAACCCTCACCCTAACCGTAAACCTAACCCTAACCCTAACCCATACCCTTACCCTAACCCTAACTCTAACATAACCCTAACCCAAAACCTTACCATTACGCTAAACCTAACCCTAACCCTTACCCTAACCCTAAACCTAACCCTAACCCTTACCCTTACCATAAACCTAACCCTAACCCAAACCCTAAACCTTACCCTTACCCTAAACCTAACCCTAACCCTTACCCTAACCCTAACGCTAACCCTAACCCTAACCCTAAACCCTAACCCTAACCCTAACCCTAACCCCTACCCTTTCGCTAACCCTAACCCTAACCCCAACCCTAACCTTAAATCTAACCCTAACCCTAAACCTTACCCTTACCCTAAGCCTAACCCTAAACGTAAACTTAACACTAATGCTAACACTAACGCTAACCCTAACCCTAAACTTAACCCTAACCCTAACCCTAACACTAACCCTTTCTCTTACCCTAAACCTAACCCTGAACCTAACCCGAACCCTAACCCTTACCCTTACCCCAACCCTAAACCTACCCCTAACCGAAACACTTACCCTAAACCTAACCCTAACCCTAACCCTAAATTTTAACCTAAGCCTAACCCTAACCCTACACCTTACCCTAAACCTAACCCAAACTCTATCCCCAACCCTAATCCTAACCCTAACCCTTACACTAACCCTCATTCTAACCCTTAGCCTAACCCTAAGCCTAACCCTAACCCTAAACTTAAACCTAACCCTTACCCTAACCCTAACCCTAACACTAACCCTAACCTTAACCCTAACCCTAACCCTAACCCTTACCCTTATCCTAAGCCTAACCCTAAACATAACCCTAACCCTAACCCTAACCCTAACCCTTACCCTTACCCTAAACTTAATCCTAAACCTAACCCTAACCATAACGATAACACTAACCCTAACCCCTAACCCTAACCCTAATTCTAACCCTTACCCTAATCCAAAATCTAAACCTAACCCCAAACCTAACCATAACCCTAACCCTAAACCTTACCCTAACCCTAACCCTAAAGCTAAGCCTTACTCTTAAACTAACCCTAACCCCAAACCTAACCCTAACCCTAACAGTAAACTTACCCTTACCCTAAAGCTAACCCTAACCCTTATCCAAATGCTAACCCTAACCCTAACCTTAACCCTAACCCCTAACCCTAACCCTAATCCTAAACCTTACCCTTACCCTAATCCTAAACTTAACCCTAACCCTTACCCTAACACTAACGCTAACCCTAACCCTAACGCTAAACCCTAACCCTAAACCTAACACCTACCCTCTCCCTAACCCTAACCCTAACCTTAAGTTTAACCCTAACCCTAACCCTTACCCTTACCCTAAGCCTAACAGTAAACCTAAACCTAACCCTAATGCTAACCCTAACTCTAACCCTAACCCTAATCTTAACCCTAACCCTAACCCTTCCTCTTACCCTAACCCTAACCCTAAACCTAACCCTAACCCTAACCCTTACCCTTAACCTAAGCCTAACCATAAACCTAAACCTAAACCTAACCCTAATGTTAACGCTAACGCTAACCCTAACCCTAAACTTAACCCTAACCCTAACCCTAACGCTAACCCTTCCTCTTACCCTAACACTAACCCTAAACCTAACATTTACCATTACCCTAACCCTAACCCTAACCATTACTCTAACCCTAACCATAACCCTTACCCTAACCCTAACACTAACAGGAACCCTAACCACTAACACTAACCCTAACCCTAATCCTAACTCCTAACCCTAACCCTAACCCTAACACTAACCCTAACCCTTACCCTTACCCTAAACCTAACCCTAACCCTAACACTAAACCTAACCCTAACCCTTACCCTTACCATAACCTTAACCCTAACCCTAACCCTAACACTAAACCTTACCCTTACCCTAAACCTAAGCCTAACCCTTACCCTAACCCTAACCCTAAACCCTACCCTTACCCTTACCCTAAACCTAACCCTAACACTAACACTTACCCTTACCCTATCCCTAATCTAACCCTTACCCTAACCCTAACCCTTACCCTAACCCCTAACCCTAATCCTAACCCTAACCCTAACGCTTACCCTAACCCTAACCCTAACCTTAACCATACCCTAACCCTAACGCTAACCCTAACCCTTACACTTACCCTAACCCTAACCCTAACCCTAAAGCTCACACTTACCCTTACCCTAACCCTAACTCTGACCCTAACCCTAACCTTACCCTAACCTTAACCCTAACCCCTAACCCTAATCCTAACCCTAACCCTAACCCTTACCCTTAACCTACCCTAACCCTAATTCTAACCCTAAACCTCACCCTAATCCTAACCCTAACACTCACCCTAACCCTAACCCTAATCCTAACCCTTAACCTAACCCTAACCTTAACCCTAACCCTTACCCTAAACCTGACCCAAACCCTAACACTAACACTTACACTTACCCTAACCCTAACCCGAACCCTAAACCCCAACCCTAACCCTAACTCTAACACTAACCCTAACCCTTACCCTAAACCTAACCCTAACGCTTAACCTTACCATAACCCTAACCCTAACCCTTAACCTAACCCTAACCATATCCCTAAGCCTAACCCCTAACCCTAACCCTAACCCTTACCTTAACCGTAACCCTAACCCTAACCCTAACCCTTACCCTTACCCTAACCCTAACGCTAACACTAACCCTAACCCTAAACCTTACCCTTACCCTAAACCTAACACTGAACCTTACCCTAACCATAAACCTAACCCTAACCCTTACGCTTACCCTAACCCTAACCCTAACCCTAACCCTAACCCAAACCCTAAACCTTACCCTTACCCTAAACCTAACCCTAACCCTTACCCTAAACCTAACGCTAACCCTAACCCTTACCCTAAACCCTAACCCTAACCCTAACCATAACCCCTACCCTTTCCCTAAACCTAACCCTAACCGTAATCCTAACCTTAAGTCTAACACTAACCCTAACCCTTCCCCTTACCCTAAGCCTAACCCTAAACCTAAACCTAACCCTAATGCTAACGCTAATCCTAACCCTAAACTTAACCCTAACCCTAACCCTAACGCTAACCCTTTCTCTTGCCCTAACCCTAACCCTAAACCTAACCCTAACCCTAACCCTTAACCTTACCCCAACCCTAACCCTACCCCTAACCGAAACACTTACCCTAATCCTAACCCGAACCCTAACCCTAAATTTTACCCTAAGCCTAACCCTAACTCTACACCTTACCCTAACCCTAAACCTAACTCTAACCCCAACCCTAACCCTAACCCTAACCCTTACACTAACCCTAATTCTAACCCTTAGCCTAACCCTAAGCCTAACCCTAACCCTAAACTTAAACCTAACCCTTACCCTAACCCTAACCCTAACCCTAACACTAATCCTAACCTTAACTCTAAACCTAACCCTAACCCTTACCCTTACCCTAACCCTAACCCTAAAAATAACCCTAACCATAACCCTAACCCTAACCCTTACCCTTACCCTAACCCTAATCCTAAACCTAACTCTAACCATAACGATAACCCTAACCCCTAACCCCTAACCCTAACCCTAATTCTAACCCTTACCCTTATCCTAACCCTAAACCTAACCCTTACCCTAATCTTAATTCTAACCCTAACCCCAAACCTAACCATAACCCTAACCCTAAAACTTACCCTAACCCTAACCCTAACGCTAACCCTTACTTTTAACCTAACCCTAACCCCAAACCTAACCCTAACCCTTATCCTAACGCTAACCCTAACCCTAACCATAACCCTAACCCCTAACCCTAACCCTAACTGTAAATCTTACCCTTAGCATAATCCTAAACTTAACCCTAACCCTTACCCTAACCGCTAAACCTAACCATATCCATAACCCTAAACTTAACCCTAAACCTAAAAGTAACCCTAACCCTAACCCTTACCCTAATTCTAACCCTAAACCTAACCCTCACCGTACCCCTTACCCTTACCCTAACCCTAACCCTAAACCTAACCCAAACCCTAAACCTAAACCTAAGTCTAACCCTTACCGTAACCCTAACCTAACCCTAAACCTTACCCTACCCTAACCCTAACCCTAACCCTTACCCTTACACTACCCTAACCCTAACCTTAATTCTAACACTAACCCTAACCCTTACCCTAACCCTAACCCTAAGCCTAATCCTTAACCTAAACCTAACCCTAAACCTAACCTTTACCCTGAACCTTACCCTTTCCCTAACCCTAACCCTAAACCTTACCCTTACACTAAACCTGACATTAACCCTTATCCTACACCTAACTCTAACCCTAACCCTAACCCCTAACCCTAACCCTAGCCCTAAACCTTACCCTTACCCTAACCCTAACCCTAACCCCTACCCTAACCCTAAACCTAACCCTTACCCTTACCCTAAAAATAACCCTAATCTTAACCCTAAACCTAACACTAACCCTAACCCTACCCATTACCACAACCCTAACCCTAACCCTAACCCTAACCCTTACCTTACACTAACCCTAATCCTAAACCTAACCCTAATCCTAACCCTAACATTAAACCTTACCCTAACCATAACCTAACCCTAACCCTAACCCTTCCCCTTCCCCTAACCCTAACCCTAACCCTAACCCTAAACCTTACCCTTACCTTAACCCTAACTCTAATCTTAATGCTAACCCTAACCCTAACCTAACCCTATCCATTACCGTAACCCTAACCGTAATCCTAATCCTTACCCCAACCCTAAAACTAACCCTAACCCTTACCCTTTCCCTAAACCTAACCCTAAACCTAACCTTAAACCTTACCCTTACCCTATCCCTAATCCTAACCCTAACCTTAACCCTAACCTTAATCCTAACCCTAACCCTTACACTTACCCTAAACCTAACCCTAAAACTAACACTAACCCTAACCCTAAACCTGACCCTTACCCATACCCTAACCCTAACCCTAACCCTAACCCTTACCCTTACCCTAACCCTAACCCTAACCCCAATCCTTACCCTAACCCTAACCCTTACCCTAACCCTAACCCTTACCCTTTTCCTAACCCTAACCCTAACCCTAACCCTAAACTTAACCCTAACCCTAACCTTTAAACTTACCCTAACCCTAACCCTAAACATAATGCTAATCCTATCCCTAATCCTAAACCTCACCCTTACTGTTACCCTAACCCTAACCCTAAACCTTACCCTAACCTCTAACTCTAACTGTAAACCTAACCCTAACCCTTACCCTTACCCTAAACCTAACCCTAACCCTAACCCTCATACTTACCCTTACCCTAACCCTAACCCTTACCCTTACACTACCCTAGCCCTAACTCTAACCCTAAACCTAACCATAACCCTAAACCTAACCCTTAACCTTACCTTAACCCTAACCCTAAACCTAACCCAAACCCTAAACCTAACCCTAAGTCTAACCCTTACCGTATCCCTAACCCTAACCCTAAACCATACCCTACCCTAATCCTAACCCTAACCCTTACCCTTACCCTACCCTAACCCTAACCTTAATTCTAACACTAACCCTAACCCTTACCCTAACCCTAACCCTAAGCCTAATCCTTAACCTAAACCAAACCCTAAACCTAACCTTTACCCCAACCCTTACCCTTTCCCTAACCGTAACCCTAAACCTAATCCTAACCCTAAACCTTATCCTTACCCTTACCCTAACCCTAACCCTAACCCTAACTTTAAATCTAACCATAACCCAAACCTAACCCTTACCCTTACCCTAACCCTAACCCTAAACCTAACCCTAACTTAACCCTAACCCTACCCTTACCCTTACCCTAATCCTAACCCTAACCCTAACCGTAAACCTAACCCTAACCTTATCCCTATCCCTAACCGTAACCTTTAACCTTACCCTAACCCTAACCCTAAACCTAACCCTAACCCTAACACTAACCCTAACTCTTACCCTTACCCTAACCCTAACCCTAACCCTAACCTTAACCCTAACACTAACCCTAATCCTAACCCTTATCCTTACCCTAACCGTAACCCTAAACCTAACCCTAACCATAACCCTAACCCTTACCTTAACCCTAACCCTAACCCTTACCATTACACTAACCCTAACCCTAAACCTTACCCTAACCCTAAGGCTAATCTTTAACCTCACCCTATCGCTCACATTAACCCCAAACCTAAACCTAACCCTAACTCTAACCCAAACGCTTGACCTTACCCTAACAATAACCCTAAACCTAACCCTAACCTCTAACCCTAACCCTAACCGTAACGCTCACCCAAACCATAACCCTAACCCATTCCCTAACCTAACCCTAATCCTAAACCTTACCCTGACCGTAACCCTAACGCTAAACTTAACCCCAACCCTAAATCTAACCCTCACACTTACCCTTACCCTAACACTAACCCTAAACCTAATCCTAATCCTAACCCTAACCCTAACACTAACACTTACCATAACCCTAAGCCTTATCCTAACCCTAACCCTAAACCTAATCCTAAACTTAACCCCAAACCTTAACCTTACCCTAACCCTAACCCTAACCCTAAAACTAACCCTAACCCTAACACTAACCCTTACACTTACCCTAATCCTAACCCCAAACCTAACCCTAACCGTAACCCTTACCCTAACCCTAACCCTAACCCTTTCTCTTACCCTAACCATAACCACAAAACTAACCCGACCCCTAAAACTAAACCTTACCCTTACACTAAACCTGATCTTAACCCTTATCCTACACCAACTCTAACCCTAACCCTAACCCCTAACCCTAACCCTAGCCCTAAACCTTACCCTTACCCTAACCCTAACCCTAAACCCTACCCTAACCCTAAACCTAACCCTTACCCTTACCCTAACAATAACCCTAATCTTAAACCTAAACCTAACACTAACCCTAACCCTACCCATTACCACAACCCTAATCCTAACCCTAACCCTAAAACTTACCCTAACCATAACCTAACCCTAACCCTAACCCTTACCCTTACCCTAACCCTAACCCTAACCCTAAACCTTACCCTTACCTTAACCCTAACCCTAATCTTAATGCTAACCCTAACCCTAACCTAACCATATCCATTATGGTAACCCTAACCGAAACCCTAATCCTTACCCCAACCCTAACCCTAACCCTAACCCTTACCCTTTCCCTAACCCTAACCCTAACCTTAACCCTAACCTTAATCCTAACCCTAACCCTAACCCTTACACTTACCCTAAACCTAACCCTAACCCTTACCCTAAACCTAACGCTAACCCTAACCCTAACCCTAAACCCTAACCCTAAACCTAACCCTAACCCCTACCCTTTCCCTAACCCTAACCCTAACCCTAACCCTAACCTTAAGTCTAACCCTAACCCTAACCCTTACCCTTACCCTAAGCCTAACCCTAAACCTAAACCTAACGCTAATGCTAACGCTAACGCTAAACCTAACAGTAAACTTAACCCTAACCGTAACCCTAACGCTAACACTTTCTCTTACCCTAAGCCTAACCCTAAACCTAACCCTAACTCTAACTCTAACCCTAACCCTTACCCTTACCCCAACTCTAACCCTAACCATAACCTGAACCCTAACCCTAACCCTTATCCTTACCCTAACCGTAACCCTAAACCTAACCCTAACCGTAACCCTAACCCTTAACCGAACCCTAACCCTAACCCTAACCCTTACCCTTACACTAACCCTAACCCTAACCCTAACCCTAAACCTAACCCTAACCCTAACCCTAATCTTTACCCTCACCCTAACCCTAACCCTAACCCTAACCCTAACCTTAAGCCTAACCCTAACCCTAACCTTTACCCTTACCCTTACCCTAAACCTAACCTTAACCCTAATCCTAACCCTAACCGTTACCCCTACCCTCACCCTAGCCCTCACATTAACCCCAAACCTAAACCTAACCCTAACCCTAACGCAAACTCTTGCCCTTACCCTAACAATAACCCTAAACCTAACCCTAAAACTAACCTTAACCCGTAACCCTAACAATAAACCTAACGCTCACCCTAACCATAACCCTAACCCATTCCCTAACCCTAACCCTAATCCTACCCCTTACCCTAACCCTAACCCTAACCCTTACCCTTACCCTAAGCCTAACACTAACACTTACCCTTACCCTAATCCTAAACCTAACCCTTACCCTAACCCTAACCCTTATCCTAACCCCTAACCCTAACCCTAACCCTTACTCTAACCCTAACCCTAACCTTAACCATACCCTAAACCTAACCCTAACCCTAACCCTAACCCTTACACTTACCCTAACCCTAACCCTAAACCTAACCCTCACACTTACCCTTACCCTAACCCAACCCTGACCCTAACCCTAACCTTACCCTAACCTTAAACCTAACCCCTAAACCTAATCCTAACCCTAACCATAACTCTTACCCTTATCCTAAACCAAACCCTAAGACCTAATCCTAACCCTAACCCTAACCCTTACCCTTAACCTACCCTAACCATAATTCTAACCCTAAACCTAACCCTAATCCTAACCCTAACCATTACCCTAACCCTAACTCTAACCCTTAACCTAACCCTAACCCTAACCCTAACCCTTACCCTAACGCTAACGCAAACCCTAACACTAACACTTACCCTTACCCTAACCTAACCGAACCCTAACCACTATCCCTAACCCTAACCCTAACCCTTACCCTACCCTAACGCTAACCCTATCCCTTACCCTTACCCTTCCCTAACCCTAACCTTAATTCTAACACTAACCCTAACCCTTACCCTAACCCTAACCCTAACCCTAATCCTAACCCTTATCCTTACCCTCACCGTAACCCTAAACCTAACCCTAACCGTAACCCTAACCCTTACCCTAACCCTAACCCTAACCCTAATCCTAACCCTTACCCTTACACTAACCCTAACCCTAATCCTAACCCAAAACCTAAACCTAACCCTTACCCTAACCTTAAGCCTAACCCTAACCCTAACCCTTACCCTTACCCTTACCCTAAACCTAAACTTAACCCTAATCCTAACCCTAACCCTTACCCTTACCCTCACTCTAACCCTCACATTAACCCCAAACCTAAACCTAAACCTAACCCTAAACCAATCACTTGCCCTTACCCTAACAATAACCCTAAACCTAACCCTAAAACTAACCCTAACCCCTAACCCTAAACCTAACATTAACGCTCACCCTAACCATAACCCTGACCCATTCCCTAACCCTAACCCTAATCCTAAACCTTACCCTTACCGTAACCCTAACGCTAAACTTAACCCCAACCCTAAATCTAACCCTCACACTTACCCTTACCCTAACCCTAACCCTAAACCTAATCCTAATCCTAACCCTAACCCTAACCCTAACACTTACCATAACCCTTAGCCTTACCCTAACCCTAACCCTAAACTTAATCCTAACCTTAACCCCAAACCTTAACCTTACCCTAACCCTAACCCTAACCCTAAACCTAACCCTAACACTAACCCTTACACTTACCCTAATCCTAAACCCAAACCTAACCCTAACCCTAACCCTTACCCTAACCCTAACTCTAACCCTTTCTCTTACCCTAACCGTGACCCCAAAACTAACCCGACCCCTAAAACTAAACCTTACACTTACACTAAACCTAAATTTAACCCTTATCCTACACCTAACTCTAACCCTAACCCTAACCCCTAACCCTAACCCTAGCCCTAAAACTTACCCTTACCCTAACTCTAACCCTAACCCCTACCCTAACCCTAAACCTAGCCCTTACCCTTACCCTAACCATAACCCTAACCCTAACCCTTACCCTAACCCTAACCCAAACCCTAACTCTAACTCTTAGCCTTCCCCTAACTCTAACCTTACACTAACCCTAACTCTTACCTTTACTCTAACCCTATCCCTAACCCTACCCCTTACCGTAACACTAACCCTATCCCTTACCCTAACCCTAAACCTAACCCGAACCCTAACCCCTAACCCTAACCCTAACCCTAACCTAACCTTAACCCTAACCCTAACCCTAACCCTTACTCTTATCCTAACCCTGACCCTAACCCTAAACCTTACCCTTACCCTAAACCAAAACCTAATCC
>JANJXV010000053.1:2565000-2607500 GCA_024803745.1 Megascapheus bottae | reverse complement strand
CCCTAGACCTAACCCTAACCCTTAACATTTCCCTAACCCTAAACCTAACCCTAACTCAAAACCTAAACCTAACCTTAACCCTAACCCTAACCCTAACCCTTACCATTACCCTAACCCTAACCATAAACTTAACCCTAAGCCTAACCCTAACCCTAACCCTTATCCTTACCCTAACCCTAACCCTAACCTTACCCTAAACCTAACCATAACCCTAACCCCTAACCCTAACCCTAACCCTAAAACGTACCCTTACCCTAACCCTATCCCTACCCCTAAACTTTACCCTAACCCTAACCCTAACGCTTACCCTAAACCTCACCCTAACCCTAAACCTAACCCTAACCCTAACCCTACCCCTTAACCTTACCCTACCCTAGCCATAAACCTAAACTTAACCATAAACCTAACCCTAACCCTCACCCTTACCCTTAACTTAACCCTAACCCTAAACCTTACCCTTACCCTAAACCTAACCCTAACCCGAAACTTAACGCTAAACCTAAACCCTGCCCTTACCCTAAGCCTAACCCTAACTCTAACCATAACAATAACATTAACCCGAACCCTAACCCTTACCCTTACCTTAACTCTAAACCTAACCCTAACCCTAATCCTTACTCTAACCCTTAAACTTAACCTTACCCTGACCCTAATCCTAACCATAACCCTAACCCTAAATCTATCCCCTAACACGAACCCTAGACCTAACCCTAACCCTTAACATTTCCTTAACCCGAAACCTAACCCTAACGCAAACTCTAACCCTAACCTTAACAATAACCCTAACCCTAACCCTTACCCTTACCCTAACCCTAACCATAAACTTAACCCTAACCCTAACCCTTACCCTTACCCTATCCCTAACCCTAAACCTTACCCTTACCCTAACCCTAAACCTAACCCTTACACTAAACCGAACCCTTAAACTAACCCCTAACTCTAACCCTAACCCTAACCCTAACCCTAAACCTTACCCTAACCCTAACCCTAACCTTAACTATACCCTCACCCTAACCATAACCCTAACTACTACACTAACCCTAACCCAAATCCTAACCCTAAACCTTACCTTTACCCTAACCCAAACCATAACCCTAAACCTTAACCCAACCCTAACCCTAACCCTAACCCTTACCCTAACCCTAACCCAAACCATAACCCTAACCCTTACCCTAACCCTAACCCTAAACCTAACACTTACCCTTACCCTTACCCTAACCCTAAACATTACCCTAACCCTAACCATAACCCTAACCCCTAACCCTAACCCTAACCCTAACACTAAGCCTAACCCTTACCCTTACCCTAACCCCAACCCTAACCCTAACCCTAACCCTAAACCTTACCCTTACCCTAAACCTAACCCTAACCCTAACCCTAAACCCTACCCTACCCTAAACCTAACCCTAACCCTAACCGTAACCCTAACCCTAACCCGAACCCTAACCCTTACCCTTACCTTAACCCTAACCCTAACACTAACCCTAACTCTAACCCCTAACCCTAAACCTTACCCTTACCCTAACCCTAACCCTAACCCTAAACCTTACCCTTACCCTAAACCTAACCCTAACCCTAACCCTAACCCTAAACCCTACCCTACCCTAAACCTAACCCTAACCCTAACCGTAAACCTAACCCTAACCCGAACCCTAACCCTTACCCTTACCTTAACCCTAACCCTAACACTAACCCTAACTGTAACCCCTAACCCTAAACCTTACCCTTATCCTAACCCTAACCCTAACCGCTAACCCTAACCCTAGAACTAACCCAAACACTTAACATTTCCCTAAACGTAAACCTAAACCTAGCCCAAACCCTAACCCTAACCTTAATCCTAATCCTAAACCTAACCCTTACTCTTACCCTAACCCTAAACCTAAACTGAACCCTATGCCTAACCCTAACCATAACCCTTACACTTACTCTAACCCTAACCCCAACCCTAACCCTTACCCTAACCCTAACACTAACACGTACCCTTACCCAAACTCGAACCCTAACCCTTACCCTTAACCTAACCCTAACCATAACTCTTACTCTTACCTTAACCCTAACCCTAAACCTAACCCTAACCCTAACCCTTAACCTTAAACCTTACCCTTACCCTTAACCTAACCCTAACTGTAAACTTAACCCGAACCCTAACCCTAACCCTAACCCTTACCCTAACCCTAACCCTACCACTTACCCTTAACCTAACCCTAAAACTAAACCTTACCCTAACCCTAACCCCTAATTCTAACCCTAACCCTAACCCTAACCCTAACCCTTACCCTAACCCTAACCATAACCCTAACCCTAACCCTCACACTTACCCTTACCCCAACCCTAACCCTGACTCTGTCTCTAACCTTACTCTAACCTTAAAACTAACCCCTAACCCTAATACTAACCCTAACCCTAACCCATACCCTTATCCGAAACCTAACCCTAACCCTAACCCTAACCCTAACCTAACCCTTACCAAACCCTAACCCTAACTCTAACCCTAAACCTAACCCTAACCCTAACCCTTACCCTAAACCTAACCCTAACCCTGACCCAAACCCTAACCCTAACCCTAACCCTTACCCTTACCCTAACCCAAACCCTAACCCTAACCCTTACACTTACCCTACCCCTAACCCTAACCCTAACACTTAACCTTACCCTAAACCTAACGCTAACCCTTACCCCAACCTTAACCATAACCCTAACCCCTAAGCCTAACCCTAACCCTAACACTAACCCTAACCCTTACACTTACCCTAACCCTATCCCTAACCCTAACCCTTACCCTAAACCTAACCCTAACGCTTAACCTAACCCTAACCCTAACCCGAACCCTACACCCTAACCCTAACCCTAACCCTCACAATAACCCTAAAACTAACCCTAACCCTAACCCTTACCCTACCCTAACCCTAGCCATAAACCTAACCTTAACCCTAACCCTAACCCTAACCCTTACCCTTACCTTAACGCTAAGCCTAACCCTAAACCTTACCCTTACCCTAAATCTAACCCTAACCCTAACCCTAACCCTCACACTTACCCTTACCCTAACCCTAACCCTGACTCTGTCTCTAACCTTACTCTAACCTTAAAACTAACCCTTAACCCTAATACTAACCCTAACCCTAACCCTTACCCTTATCCTAAACCTAACCCTAACCCTAACCCCTATTCCTAATCCTAACACTAACCCTTACCCTTACCAAACCCTAACCCTAACTCTAACCCTAAACCTAACACTAACCCTAACCCTTACCCTAAACCTAACCCTAACCCTGACCCAAACCCTAACCCTAACCCTAACCTTTACCCGAACCCTACACCCTAACCCTAACCCTCACAATAACCCTAAAACTAACCCTAACCCTAACCCTTACCCTACCCTAACCCTAACCCTTACCCTAACCCTAACCCTAACCCGAAGCCTAACCCCTAATCATAACCCTAACCCTCACCCTAACCCTAACCCTAACCCGTACCCTTACCCTAACCCTTACCCTTACCCTAACCCTAACCCTAACCCTAAACCTTACCCTTACCCTAAACCTAACCCTAACCCTTATCCTAACCCTAAACCTAACCCTAACCCTTACCCTTACCTTACCCCTAACCCTAACCCTAACTATAACCAATAACCCTAACCCTAAACCTTACCTTTAACCTAACCCTAACACTTATCCTACCCCTAACCCTAACGCTACCCCTAACCCTCACCCTAACCCCTATCCTTTGCCTAACATTAACCTTAACCCTAACCCTAATCTTAAGTGTAACCCTAACCCTAACCATAACCCTAAACCCTAACCCTAACCCTAACCCTAACACTAAGCCTAACACTTACCCTTACCCTAACCCCAACCCTAACCCTATCCCTAACCCTAACCCTTTCCCAAACCCTAACCTAATCCTTACCCTAACTCTAACCCTAACCCTAACCTGAATCCTAACCCCTAACCCTTACCCTAACCCTAAACCTAATCCTAACCCTAACCCTGAACCTAACCCTAACCCTACCCCTTACCCTTACCCTAACCCTAACCATAAACCTAATATTAACCCTAACCCTAACCCTAACCCTTACCCTTACCCTAACCCTAACCCTAACCCTAACCGTAACCCTCTCCCTAACACTTATCCTTACCCTAATCTTAACCCTAACCTTAACCCTTACCCTAACCCTAACCCTAACCCTAACTCTAACCCTTACCCTTACCCTAACCCTAAACCTAACGCTAACCCTTACCCTAACCCTAACCTAACCCTAAACCTAACACTTATCCTAACCCTAACTCTAACCCTAACCCTAAAACTAACCCTTACCCTTTTCCCTAACACTATCCCTAAACCTAACCCTAATCATAACCCAAACACTATCCCTACCCCCCAACCCTAACCCTAGCCTAAACCTTTCCCTTATCCTAACCATAACCCCAACCCTAACCCTAACACTTACCCTTACCC
The DNA here is from genome assembly GCA_024803745.1 of Megascapheus bottae. Taxonomy (NCBI): domain Eukaryota; kingdom Metazoa; phylum Chordata; class Mammalia; order Rodentia; family Geomyidae; genus Megascapheus; species Megascapheus bottae. The sequence continues at coordinate 2,603,039 of JANJXV010000053.1, read as the reverse complement.
TAACCCTAACACTAACTCTAACCCTAACCCTAACCCTTACCCTTACCCTAACCCTAACCCTAACCCTTACCCTTAACCTAACCATAACCCTAATCCTAACACTTACCCTGACTCTAACCCTAACCCTAACCCTAACCCTAACCCTTACCCTTACCCTAAACCTAAACCTAAACCTAACCTTAATCCTAACCCTAATCCTAACCCCTAACCCTAAACCTAAACATAACCCTAAACCTAACCCTGACCCTAAACCTAACCCTAACTCGAACACTAAACCTAACACTTACCCTTTCCCTAACCCTAACCCTAACCCTAAAGCTAACCCTAACCCTAACCCTAAACCTAACTCTTACTCTTACCCTAACCCTAACCCTAACCCTAACCGTAACCCTCTCCCTAACACTTACCCTTACCCTAATCTTAAACCTAACCCTAAACCTTAACCTAACCCTAACCCTAACGCTAAATCTAAACCTTACCCTTGCCCTAACCCTAACCCTTACACTTACCCTAACCCTAACCCTAACCCTAATCCTTACCCTAACCCTAACCCTAACCCTAACCCCTAAACCTAACCCTAACCCTGACACTAACCCTAACTCTTACCCTTACGCTAACCGTATCCCTAATCCTAACCCTTATACTAACCATAACCCTAACCCTAACCCTAACCCTTACCCTAACCCTAACCCTAACCCTAACCTGAACCCTAACCCCTAACCCTAACCCTCACCTTAACCATAACCCTAAACCTAACCCTAACACTACCCCTTACCCTAACCCTAAACCTAACCATAAACCTAACCGTAACCCTAACCCAAACCCTAACCCTTACCCTTACCCTAACCCTAACCCTAACCCTAACCCTAACCTAACCCTAACCCTAAACCTTACCCGTACCCCTAAACCTAACCCTAACCCTAACCCTAAACCTTACCCTTACCCTAAACCTAACCATAACCTTACCGTAAACCTAACCCTAACCTGACCTCTAAACCTAACCCTTACCTTAACCCTAACCCTAACCATAAGCCTAACTCTAACCACTAACCCTAAAAATTACCCTTACTCTAACCCTAACCCTAACCTAAACCTAACCCCTAACCCTAACCCTAGACCTAAACCTTACCCTTAACATTTCCCTAACACTAACCCTAACCCTAACCCTAACCCTAACCCTAAACCTTACCCTTACTCTAACCCTACCCTAACCCTAACACTTACCCTCACCCTAACCCTAAACCTAACCCTTACCCTAACCCTAACCCTAACCCCTAATCCTAACCCTAACCCTAACACTAACCCTAACCCTTACTCTTACCCTAAAACTAACCCTAACCCTAACCCTAACACGTACCCTAACCCTATCCCTTACCGTTACCCTAACCCTTACCCTTACCCTAAACCTTACACTAACCCTAACCCTAACCCTAACCCTAAACCTTACCTTTACCCTAAACCTAACCCTTACACTTACCCTAACTCTAACCCTAAACCTAACCCTTACCCTTACCTTAACCCTAACCCTAACCCTAACCCTAACTCTAAACGCTAACCCTAACCCTAAACCTTACCTTACCCTAAACCTAACCCTAATGCTACCCCTAACCCTAACCCTTACCTCTAACCCTAACCCTAATCCCCACGCTTTCCCTAGCCCTAACCTTAACCCTAACCCTAACCCTAAGTTTAAGTCTAACCCTAAACCTAATCTTATCCCTAACGCTTACCCTTACCCTAAGCGTAACCCTACCACTAACACAAACACTTACCCTTACCCTAACCCTAAATCTAAACCTAACCTTAATCCTAACCCTAATCCTAACCCCTAACCATAATCCTAAACATAACCCTAAACGTAACCATATCCTAAACCTAACCCTAACACGAACACTAAATCTAACACTTACCCTTACCCTAACCAAACCCTAACCCTAACCCTAAACCTAACCCTAACCCTAACCCGTACTCTTACCATAAACCTAACCCTAACCCTCTGCCTAACACATACCCTTACCCTAATCTTAAACCTAACCCTAAACCTTAAGCTAACCCTAACCCCAACGCTAAATCTAACCCTTACCCTTGCCCTAACCGTAACCCTTACCCTTACCCTAACCCTAACCCCAACCCTAATTCTTACCCTAACCCTAACCCTAACCCCTAAACCTAACCCTAACCCTGACACTAACCCTAACCCCTTACGCTAACCGTATCCCTAACCCTAACCCTTATACTAACCCTAACCCTAATCCTAACCCTAACCCTTACCCTAACCCTAACCCTAACCCTAAACTGAACCCTAACCCCTAACCCTAATCCTAACCCTCACCTTAACCATAACCCTAAACCTAACCCTAACAATACCCCTTACCCTTACCCTAACCCTAACCATAAACCTAACCTTAACCCTAACCCAAACCCTAACCCTTACCTTTACCCTAACCCTAATCCTAAACTAACCCTAACCCTAAACCTTACCTGTACCCCTAAACCTAACCCTAACCCTAAACCTTACCCTTACCCTAAACCTAACCATAACCTTACCGTAAACCTAACCCTAACCTGAACTCTAAACCTAACCCTTACCTTAACCCTAACCCTAATCATAAGCCTAAATCTAACCCCTAACCCTAAAATTTACCCTTACTCTAACCCTAACCCTAACCTGAACCTACCCTCTAACCCTAACCCTAGACCTAACCCTTACCCTTAACATTTCCCTAACACTAACCCTAACCCTAACCCTAACCATAAACCTAATCCTAACCCTTGCTCTTACCCTAACCCTAACCCTAACCCTAACCCTAACCCTCTCCTTAACACTTACCCTTACCCTAATCTTAAACCTAACCCTAAACCTTAACCTAACCCTAACCCTAACGCTAAATCTAACACTTACCCTTGCCCTAACCCTAACCCTTACCCTTACCCTAACCCTAAAACTAACCCTAATCCTTATCCTAACCCTAACCCTAACCCTAACCCCTAAACCTAACCCTAACCCTGACACTAACCCTAACTCTTACACTTACGCTAACCGTATCCCTAACCCTAACCCTTATACTAACCCCAAACCTAAACCTAACCCTAACCCTTACCCTAACCCTAACCCTAACCCTAACCTGAACCCTAACCTCTAACCCTAACCCTAACCCTCACCTTAACCATAAGCCTAAACCTAACCCTAACTCTACCCCTTACCCTTACCCTAACCCTAACCATAAACCTAACCTTAACTCTAACCCAAAGACTAACCCTTACCATTACCCTAACCCTAACCCTAACCCTAACCTAACCCTAACCCTAAACCTTACCCGTACTCCTAAACCTAACCCTAACCCTAAACCTTACCCTTACCCTAAACCTAACCATAACCTTACCGTAAACCTAACCCTAACCTGAACTCTAACCCTAACCCTTACCTTAACCCTAACCCTAACCATAAGCCTAACTCTAAACCCTAACCCTAAAAATTACCCTTACTCTAACCCTAACCCTAACCTAAACCTAACCCCTAACCCTAACCCTAGACCTAACCCTTACCCTTACCATTTCCCTACACTAACCCTAATCCTAACCCTAACTCTAACCATAAAGATAACCCTAACTCTAACCCTAACCCTTACCGTTACCCTAACCCTTACCCTGACCCTAACCCTAACCCTAACCCTAACCCTAAAACTTACACTTACACTAAAACTAACCCTAACCCTTATCCTAACCCTAACCCTAACCCTAACCCTTACCCTTACCTTAACCCTAACTCTAACCCTAACCCTAATTCTAAACCCTAACCCTAACCCTAAAACATACCATTACCCTAACCCTAACCCTAATCCTACCCCTACCCCTAACCCTAACCCGTAACGCTAACCCTAATCACTACCCTTTCCCTAATCCTAACCTTAACAATAACCCTAACTCTAAGCTTAAGTCTAACCCTAACCCTATACCTAATCCTAAGCCTTAGCCTTACCCTAACCCTAACCCTAATCCTAACGCTAAACCTAACCCTAACCCTTAACTTAACACTAATCCTAACCCTAACACTGACCCTTAACTCAAACCTAACCCGAAACCTAACCCTAACCCTAACCCTTACCCTTACCCAACCCTAACCCTACCCCTAACCCAAAAACTTACCTTTACCCTAACCCTAACCCCAACCCTACCCCTAACATTTACCCTAACCCTAACCCTAACCCTAAACCTTACCCGAACTCTAACCCTAACCCTTACCCTAACACTAACCCTAACCACTACCCAAAACCTAAACCTAACCCTTAGCCTAAACCTAACCCTAAACCTAACCTTAACCCTAACCCTAACCTTAACCCTAACCCTTACCCTTACCCTAACCCTAACGCTAACACTAACCCTAACCTTAACCCTAACCCTAACCCTAACCCTTACCCTTATCCTAAAAATAAACCTAAACCTAACCCTAACCCTAACCCTAATCCTAACCCCTAACCCTAACTCTAACAAAACCCTAACCCTAACACTAAACCTAACCCTAACCCTTACCCTTACCCTAACACTAAACTTAACACTAACACTCTCCGTAACACTTACCCTTACCCTAATCTTAACCCTAACCCTAACCCTTAGCCTAACCCTAACCCTAACCCTAACTCTAACCCTTACCAATACCCTAACCCTAACCCTTACCCTTACTCTAACCCTAACCCTAACCCTATCCCTAACCCTAACCCTTTCCCAAACCCTATCCTAACCCTTACCCTAACCCTAACCCTAACCCGAATCCTAACCCCTAACCCTTACCCGAACCCTAAACCTAATCCTAGCCCTAACCCTCAACCTAACACTAACACTACCCCTTGCCCTTACCCTAACCCTAACCATAACCCTAATATTAAACCTAACCCTACCCCTAACCTTTACCCTTACCCCAACCCTATCCCTAGCCCTAAACCTCCCCTAACACTTATCCTTACCCTAATCTTAACCCTAACCTTAACCCTTACCCTAACCCTAACCCTAACCCTAAGTCTAACCCTTACCCTTACCCTAACCCTAAACCTTACGCTAACCCTAACCCATACCCTAACCCTAACTTAACCCTAAACCTAACACTTATCCTAACCCTAACTCTAACCCTAAACCTAACCCTAACCCTTACCCTTACCCTAACACTATCCCTAAACCTACCCCTAATCATAACCCAAACCCTAACCCTACCCCCTAACCCTAACCCTAACCCTAAACCTAACCCTTACCCTTATCCTAACATTAACCCTAAACCTAACACTTACCCTTACCCTAACCCTAACACTAACTCTAACCCTAACCCTAACACTTACCTTTACCCTAACCCTAACCCTAACCCTTACCCTTAACCTAACCATAACCCTAATCCTAACACTTACCCTGACTCTAACCCTAACCCTAACCCTTACCCTAACCCTAACCCTATCCTTAACCCTTACCCTTAACCATACCCTAACCGTAACCCTAAACCTAACACTTTCCCTTACCCTAACCCTAACCCTAACCCTTAACCTAACCCTAACCTTAACCATACCCTAATCCTAAACCTATCCCTAACTCTAACCGTAAACCTAACCCTAAGCCGTACCCTTACCCTAACCCTAACCCTAACCCTAACCCTAAACCTAACCCTAATCCCTAACCCTAAACCTAACCCTACCCCTAACCCTAACCCTTACCCTTACCCTAACCCTAACCCATACTCTAACCATAACCCTAACTCTAAACCTTACCCTTATCCTAACCCTAACCCTAACCTTAACCCCAACCCTAAACCTAACCCTAACACTTACCCTTACCCTAACCCTAACCCTAACCCTAACTCTAACCCCTAACCCTAACCTAAACCTTACCCTTACCCTAACCCTAACCCTAATCCTACCCCTAACCCTAAACCTAACCCCTAACCCTAACCCTAACCCTAACCCCTAACCTTTCCCTAAGCCTAACCTTAACCCTAACCTTAACCCTAAGCTTAAGTCAAAACCTAACCCTAACCCTAACCCTAAACCTAAACCTAATCCTAACCCTAACCCTAAACCTTACCCTAACCCTAACCCTAACCCTCTCCCTAACACTTACTCTTACCCTAACCTTAACCCTAAACCTAACCCTTACCCTAACCCTAACCCTAACCCTTATTCTAACCCTTACACTTACCCTAACCCTAAACCTTACCCTTACTCTAAACATAACCCTAACCCTAAAACTAACCCTCTCCCTAACACTTACTCTTACCCTAAACTTAACCCTAAACCTTACCCTTACACTAACCCTAACCCTAACCCTAACCCTAACCCTTACCCTAACCCTAACCCTAACCCTTACCCATACCCTACCCTAATCCTAACCTTAATGCTAACCCTAACCCTAACCCTTACCCTAACCCTAACCCTAAACTAATCCTTCACCTAAACCTAACCCTACCCCTAACCCTAACCCTTACCCTTACCCTAACCCTAACCCATACTCTAACCCTAACCCTAACTCTAAACCTTACCCTTATCCTAACCCTAACCCTAACCTTAACCCCAACCCTAAACCTAACCCTAACACTTACCCTTACCCTAACCCTAACCCTAACCCTAACTCTAACCCCTAACCCTAACCTAAACCTTACCCTTACCCTAACCCTAACCCTAATCCTACCCCTAACCCTAAACCTAACCCCTAACCCTAACCCTAACCCTAACCCCTAACCTTTCCCTAAGCCTAACCTTAACCCTAGCCCTAACCCTAAGCTTAAGTCAAAACCTAACCCTAACCCTAACCCTAACCCTAAACCTAATCCTAACCCTAACGCTAAACCTTACCCTAACCCTAACCCTAACCCTCTCCCTAACACTTACTCTTACCCTAACCTTAACCCTAAACCTAACCCTTACCCTAACCCTAACCCTAACCCTTATTCTAACCCTTACACTTACCCTAACCCTAAACCTTACCCTTACTCTAAACATAACCCTAACCCTAAACCTAACCCTCTCCCTAACACTTACTCTTACCCTAAACTTAACCCTAAACCTTACCCTTACACTAACCCTAACCCTAACCCTAACCCTTACCCTAACCCTAACCCTAACCCTTACCCATACCCTACCCTAACCCTAACCTTAATGCTAACCCTAACCCTAACCCTTACCCTAACCCTAACCCTAAACTAATCCTTCACCTAAACCTAACCCTACCCCTAACCCTAACCCTTACCCTTACCCTAACCCTAACCCATACTCTAACCCTAACCCTAACTCTAAACCTTACCCTTATCCTAACCCTAACCCTAACCTTAGCCCCAACCCTAAACCTAACCCTAACACTTACCCTTACCCTAACCCTAACCCTAACCCTAACTCTAACCACTAACCCTAACCTAAACCTTACCCTTACCCTAACCCTAACCCTAATCCTACCCCTAACCCTAAACCTAACACCTAACCCTAACCCTAACCCTAATCCCTAACCTTTCCCTAAGCCTAACCTTAACCCTAACCCTAACCCTAAGCTTAAGTCAAAACCTAACCCTAACCCTAACCCTAACCCTAAACCTAATCCTAACCCTAACCCTAAACCTTACCCTAACCCTAACCCTAACCCTCTCCCTAACACTTACTCTTACCCTAACCTTAACCCTAAACCTAACCCTTACCCTAACCCTAACCCTAACCCTTATTCTAACCCTTACACTTACCCTAACCCTAAACCTTACCCTTACTCTAAACATAACCCTAACCCTAAAGCTAACCCTCTCCCTAACACTTACTTTTACCCTAAACTTAACCCTAAACCTTACCCTTACACTAACCCTAACCCTAACCCTAACCCTTACCCTAACCCTAACCCTAACCCTTACCCATACCCTACCCTAACCCTAACCTTAATGCTAACCCTAACCCTAACCCTTACCCTAACCCTAACCCTAAACTAATCCTTCACCTAAACCTAACCCTAACCCTAACCCTAAACCTAACCCTTACCCTTACCCTAACCCTAACCGTAACCTTAATGCTAACCCTAACCCTAACCCTAACCCTTACCCTAACCCTAACCCTTACCCTTACCTTAACCCTAGCCCTAACCCTAAACCCTACCTTTACCCTAAACCTAACCCTTACTCTAACCGTAACAATAACCTTAACCCGAACCCTAACCCTTACCCTTACCTTAACCCTAACCCTGACCCTAACACTAATCCTACCTCTAGCCCTTAACCTTAAACCTTACCTTTACCCTAACCCTAACCCTAACCCTAACCTATCCCCTAAACCTAACCCTAGACCTAACCCTAACCCTTAATATTTCCCTAACCCTAAACCTAACCCTAAACCAAACCCTAACCCTAACCTTAACCGTAACCCTAAACCTAACACTTACCCTTACCCTAACCCTAACCGTAAACTTAACCCTAACCCTAACCCTAACCATAACCCTTACCCTAACCCTAACCCTAACACTTACCCTTACCCTAACCCTAAAACTAAACCATACCCTAACCCTAACCCCTAACTCTAACCCTAACCCTAACCCTAACCCTAACCCTTACCCTAACCCTAACCCTAACCTTAACCATACCCTCACCCTAACCCTAACCCTAACTCCTACACTAACCCTAACCCAAACACTAACCCTAACCCTTACCTTTACCCTAACCCTAACCCTAACCCTAAACCTTACCCCAACCCTAACCCTAACCCTAACCCTAATCCGTACCCTAACCCTAACCCAAACCCTAACCCTATTCCTTACCCTAACCCTAACGGTAACCATTAACCTAACCGTAACCCTAACCCTAAACCCTAACCCTAACCCTAACCCTAACACTAAGCCTAAACCTTACCCTTACCCTAACCCCAACCCTAACCCTAACCCTAACCCTAAACCTTACCCTTACCGTAAACCTAACCCTAACCCTAACCCTAAACCATACCCTTACCCTAAACCTAACCCTAACCCTAACCGTAACCCTAACACTAACCCGAACCCTAACCCTTACCCTTACCTTAACCCTAACTCTAACCCTAACCCTAACTCTAACCCATAACCCTAAACCTTACCCTGACCCTAACCCTAACCCTAACCCTAACCCTAACCCTAACCCCTAACCCTAACCCTAACCCTAACACCTAACCTTTCCCTAACCCTAACCTTAACCCTAACCCTAACCCTAAGCTTAAGTCAAAACCTAACCCTAACCCTAAATCTAACCCTAAACCTAATCCTAACCCTAACCCTAAACCTTACCCTAACCCTAAACCTAACCCTCTCCCTAACACTTACTCTTACCCTAACCTTAACCCTAAACCTAACCCTTACCCTAACCCTAACCCTAACACTTACTCTAAACCTTACACTTACCCAAACCCTAACCCTTACCCTTACTCTAACCCGAACCCTAACCCTCTCCATAACACTTACTCTTACCCTAACCTTAACCCTAAACCTTACCCTTACCCTAACCCTAACCCTAACCCTTACCCTAACCCTAACCCTAACCCTTACCAATACCCTACCCTAAAGCTAACCTTAATGCTAACCCTAACCCTAACCCTTACCCTAACCCTAACCCTAAACTAATCCTTCACCTAAACCTAACCCTAAACCTAACCCTTACCCTTACCCTAACACTAAACCTAACCTTAATGCTAACCCTAACCCTAACCCTAACCCTTACCCTAACCCTAACCCTAACACTAATCCTTACCCTAACCCTAACCCTAACCCCAACCCTAACCGATACCCTTTCCCTAACCCTAACCCTAACCCTACCACTAACCCTAACCCTAACCCTTACCCTAACCCTAACCCAAACCCTAACCCTAACCCTAACCCTAACCTTACCCTAACCATAACCCTAACCCCTAACCCTAACCCTAACCCTAAAACTTACCCTTACCCTAACCCTATCCCAAACCCTAAACCTTAACCTAACCCTAACCCTAACGATTACCCTAACCATAACCAGAACCAAAACAGTAACCCCTAACCCTAACCCTAACCCTCATCCTAACCCTAAACCTAACCCTAACCCTAACCCTACCCCTTAACCTTACCCTAACCCTAGCCATAAACCTAACCTTACTCATAATCCTAATCCTAACCCTCACCCTTACCCTTACCTTAACCCTAACCCTAACCCTAAAACCTACACTTACCCTAAATCTAACCCTAACTCTAACCATAACAATAACCTTAACCTGAACCCTAACCCTTACCCTTACCTTAACCCTAACCCTAACCCTAACACTAATCCTAACTCTAACCTTTAACCTTTAAACTTACCCTTACCCTAACCCTAACCCTAACCCTATCCCCTAACCCTAACCATAGACCTAACCCTAACCCTTAATATTTCCCTAACCCTAAACCTAACCCTAAACCAAACCCTAACCCTAACCTTAACCGTAACACAAAACTTAACCCTTACCCTTACCCTAACCCTATCCCTTACCATTACCCTAACCGTTACCCGTACCCTAAACCTTACCCTAACCCTAACCCTAACCCTAACCCTAAAACTTACCCTTACCCTAAACCTAACCCTAACCCTTGCCCTAATCCTAACACTAACCCTAACCCTTACCCTTACCTTAACCCTAACCCTAACCCTAACCCTAACTCTAACCACTAAATCTAACCATAAACCTTACCCTTACCCTAACCCTAACCCTAATCCTACCCCTAACCTTAACCCTACCTCTAACCCTAACCCTAACCCGCACCCTTTCCCTAACCCTAACATTAACCCTAACCCTAACTCTAAGCTTAAGTCTAACCCTAAACCTCATCCTATCCCTAACCCTTACCCTTACCCTTACTCTTACCCTAACCCTAACCCTAACCCTAACTCTCTCCCTAACAGTTACCCTTACCCTAATCTTAAACCTAACCCTAAACCTAAACCTAACCTTAACCCTAACGCTAAATCTAAATCTTACCCTTGCCCTAACCCTAACCCTTAGCCTTACCATAACCCTAACCCTAACCCTAATCCTTACCCTAACCGTAACCCTAACCCTAACCCCTAAACCTAACCCTAACCCTGACAATAACCCTAACTCTTACACTTACGCTAACCGTATCCCTAACCCTAACCCTTATACTAACCATAACCCTAACCCTAACCCTAACCCTTACCCTAACCCTAACCCTAACCCTAACCTGAACCCTAACTCCTAAACCTAACTCTAACCCTCACCTTAACCATAACCCTAAAACTAACCCTAAAACTACCCCTTACCCTTACCCTAACCCTAACCATAAACCTAACCTTAACACTTACCCAAACCCTAAACCTTACCCTTACCCTAACCCTAACCCTAACCTAACCCTAAACCTAAACCTTACCCGTACCCCTAAACCTAACCCTAACCCTAACCCTAAACCTTACCCTTACCCTAAACCTAACCATAACCTTACCGTAAACCTAATCCTAACCTGAACTCTAACCCTAACCCTTACCTTAACCTAACCCTAACCATAAGCCTAACTCTAACCACTAACCCTAAAAATTACCCTTACTTTAACCCTAACCCTAACCTAAACCTAATCCCTAACCCTACCCCTAGACCTAACCTAACCCTTAACATTTCCCTAACACTAACTCTAACCCTAACCATAAACCTAACCCTAACCCTAACCCTAACCCTAAACCTTACCCTTACACCAAACCTAACGCTAACACTTATCTTAACCCTAACCCTAACACTTACCCTTACCTTAACCCTAACCCTAACCCTAAACCTTACCCTTAACCTAACCTTAACAGTTAACCTTACCCTAACCAGAACCCTAACCCTTATCCTAACCCTAACCCTAACCCTAACCCTTACCCTTACCCTTACCCTAACCCTAACCCTAACAGTAACACGTACCCTTACCCTGACCCTAACCCTAACCTTACCCTAATCCTAACCCTAACTCTAACGCTAACCCTAACCCCTAACCCTAACCCTAACCCTAACACTTACCCGTACCCTATCAATAACCCTAACCCTAACCATAACTGTAACCCATAACCCTAACCCTAACCCTAACCCAAACACCCTTACCCTAACCCTAACCCTAACCCTAACACTTACCCTTACCCTAACCCTAACCCTAAGGCTAACCATAACTCTAACCCCTAACCCTAAACCTAACCCTAACCCTTACCCTTTCCCTAACCCAAAACCTAACCCTAACCCTAACAATAGCCCTAACCCTAACATCTAACCCTATACCTAACCCTAACCCTAACCCTAACCCTTATCTTTATCCTAACCGTAACCCTAACCCTAAACCTAAACCTAACACTTATCCTTACCCTTACCCTAACCCTAACCCTAACCCTATCCCTAACCCTAAACCTTACCCTAACCCTAACACTTACCCTAACCCTAACCATAACCCGAACAGTAACACCTAAATCTAACCCTAACCCTCACCCTAACCCTAAACCTAACTCTAACCCTAACCCTACCCCTTAACCTTACCCTAACCCTAGCCATAAACCTAATCTTAACCATAACCATAACCCTAACCCTAACCCTTACCCTTAACTTAACGCTAACCCTAACCCTAAACCTTACCCTTACCCTAAACCTAACCCTAACCCTAACCCTAACCCTAAACCCTACCCTTAACCTAAGGCTAACCCTAACTCTAACCGTAACAATAACATTAACCCGAACCCTAATCCTTACCCTTACCTTAACCCTAAACCTAACCCTAACCGTAATCCTAACTCTAACCCTTAACCTTAAACCTTAACCTTACCCTAACCCTAGCCATAACCCTAACCCTAACCCTATCCCCTAACCCTAACCCTAGACCTAACCCTAACCCTTAACATTTCCTTAACCCTAAACCTAACCCTAACCCAAACTCTAACCCTAATCTTAACCCTAACCCTAACCCTAACCCTTACCCTTACCCTAACCCTAACCGTAAACTTAACCCTAACCCTAACCCTAAACCTAACCCTTACCCTAACCCTAAACGTAACACTTACCCTTACCCTAACCCTAAAACTAAACCTTACCCTAAACCTAACCCCTAACTCTAACCCTAACCCTAACCCTAACCCTAACCCTTACCCTAACCCTAACCATAACCCTAATCCATAACCCTAACCCTAACCCTAAAAATTAGCCTTACCCAAACTCAAACCCTAACCCTTACCCTAACCCTTACCCTTATCCTAACAGTAACCCTAAACCTAACCCTTACCCTAACCCTAACCTTAACACTTAACCTTACCCTAACCAGAACCCTAACCATTTTCCTAACCCTAACCCTAACCCTAACCCTTACCTTTACCCTAACCCTAACCCTAACCCTAACACTTACCCTTACACTGATCCTAACGCTAACCTTACCCTAATCCTAACCCTAACACTAACCCTAACCCTAACCCCTAACCCTAACCCTAACCTTAACACTTACCTGTACCCTATCAATAACCCTAACCCTAACCATAACTCTAACCCCTAACCATAACCCTAACCCAAACACCCTTACCCTAACCCTAACCCTAACCCCTAACCCTAACCCTAACCCTAACACTTACCCTTACCCTAAACCTAACCCTAACGCTAACCATAACTCTAACCCCTAACCCTAACCCTAACCCTAACCCTTACCCTTTCATTAACCCTAACCCAAAACCTAACCCTAACCCTAACAATAACCCTAACCCTAACATTTAACCCTAAACCTAAACCTAACCCTAACCCTAACCCTTATCTTTTTCCTAACCGTAACCCTAACCCTAAACCTAACCCTAACACTTATTCTTACCCTTACCCTAACCCTAACCCTAACCCTAACCCTTACACTTATTCTAACCCTACCCTAACCCTAACACTTACCCTCACCCTAAACCTAAACCTAATCCTTACCCTAACCCTAACCCTAAACCCTAATCCTAACCCTAACCCTAACACTAACCCTAACCCTTACTCTTACCCTAACGCTTACCCTAAACCTAACCCTAACCCTAACCCTAACACTTACCCTAACCCTATCCCTTACCGTTACCCTAACCCTTACCCTTACCCTAAACCTTACCCTAACCCTAACCCTAACCCTAACCCTAAACCTTACCCTTACCCTAAACCTAACCCTAAACCTTACCCTAACCCTAAACCTAACCCCAACCCTTACCCTTAACTTAACCCTAACCCTAACCCTAACCCTAACTCTAAACGCTAAACCTAACCCTAAACCTTACCCTTACCCTAACCCTAACCCTAATCCTACCCCTAACCCTAACCCTAACCTCTAACCCTAACCCTAATCCCCACCCTTTCCCTAGCCCTAACCTTAACCCTAACCCTAACCCTAAGCTTACGTCTAACCCTAAAGCTACTCCTATCCCTAACCCTTACCCTTACACTAAGCCTAACCCTACCCCTAACACAAACACTTACCCTTACCCTAACCCTAACCCTAACCCTAAATTTTACCCTAACCCTAACCCTAACCCTAAACCTTATCTGAACACTAACCCTTACCATAACTCCTAACCCTAACCCTAACCCTAAACATTACCCAAATCCTAAACCTAACCGTTAGCCTAACCCTAATCCTAACCCTAAACTTAACCTTCACCCCAGCCTTAACCCTAACCCTTACCCTTACCCTAAAACTAACTCTAACACTAAACCTAACCTTAACACTAACCCTAACCCTAACCCTTACCCTTACCCTAACCCTAAACCTAAACCTAACCTTAATCCTAACCCTAATCCTAACCCCTAACCCTAATCCTAAACATAACCCTAAACCTAACCCTTATCCTAAACCTAACCCTAACCCGAACACTAAACCTAACACTTACCCTTACCCTAACCAAACCCTAACCCTAACCCTAAACCTAACCCTAACCCTAACCCTAACCCTTACTCTTACCCTAACCCTAACCCTAACACTAACCCTCTCCCTAACACTTAGCCTTACCCTAATCTTAAACCTAACCCTATACCTTAACCTAACCCTAACCCTAACGCTAAATCTAACCCTTACCCTTGCCCTAACCCTAACCCTTACCCATACCCTAACCCTAACCCTAATCCTTAACCTAACCGTATCCCAAACCCTAACCCTTATACTAACCCTAACCCTAACCCTATCCCTTAACCTAAGCCTAACCCTAACCCTAACCTGCACCCTAACCCCTAACCCTAACCCTACCCCTCACCTTAACCATAAACCTAAACCTAACCCTAACACTACACCTTACCCTTACCCTAACCCTAACCATAAACCTAACCTTAACCCTAACCCAAACCCTAACCCTAACCTAAACCTAACCCCTAACCCTAACCCTAGACCTAACCCTTACCCTTAACATTTCCCTAACACTAACCCTAATAATAACCCTAACTCTAACCATAAACCGAACCCTAACACTTACCGTTACACTAACCCTTACCCTGTCCCTAACACTAACCCTAACCCTAACCCTAACCCTGACCCTTACCCTTACCTTAACCCTAACCCTAACTCTAACCCTAACTCTAAACCCTAACCTAACCCTAAACTTTAACATTACCCTAACCATAACCCTAATCCTACCCCTAACCCTAACCCTAACCCCTAAACCTAATCCAAACCCTTACCCTTTCCCTTACCCTAACCCTAACTCTAAACCTACCCCTAACCCTAACCCTAACCCTAACCCTAACCCTTAGCCTTACCCTAACCCTAACCCTTATCCTAACGCTAAACCTAACCCTAACCCTTAACTTAACCCTAATCCTAACCCTAACACTTACCCTTAACCTAAACCTAACCCAAAACCTAACCCTAACCCTTACCCTTACCCAACCCTAACCCTACCCCTAACCCAAAAACTTACCTTTACCCTAACCCTAACCCTAACCCTAACTTTTACCCTAACACTTACCCTTAACCTAAACCTTACCCGAACCCTAACCCTAACCCTTAACCTAACCCCTAACCCTAAACCTAAACCTAACAATTACCCAAAACCTAAACCGAACGCTTAGCCTAACCCTAACCCTAAACCTAACCTTAACACTAACCCTAATCTTAACCCTAACCCTTACCCTTACCCTAACCCTAACGCTAACACTAACCCTAACCTTAACCCTAACCCTAACTCTAACCCTAACCCTTACCCTTATCCTAAAAATAAACCTAAACCTAACCCTAACCTTAACCCTAATCCTAACACCTAACCCTAACCCTAACAAAACCCTAACCCTAAACCTAAACCTAACACTAACCCTAACCCTAACCCTTACCCTTTCCCTAACACTAACCCTAACACTAACACTCTCCCTTACCCTAATCTTAACCCTAACCCTAACCCTTAGCCTAACCCTAACCCTAACCCTAACTCTAACCCTTACCAATACCCTAAACCTAACCCTTACCCTTACTCTAACCCTAACCCTAACCCTCTCCCTAACCATAACCCTTTGCCAAACCCTAACCTAACCTTTACCATAACCCTAACCCGAATCCTAACCCCTAACACTTACCCTAACCCTAAACCTAATCGTAAACCTAACCCTGAACCTAACCCTAACGCTAACACTTACCCTTACCCTAACCCTAACCATAACCCTAATATTAACCCTAACCCTAACCCTCTCCCTTACCCTTACCCTAAGCCTAAGCCTAACCCTAAACCTCTCCCTAACACTTATTCTTACCCTAATCTTAACTCTAACCTTAACCCTTACACTAACCCTAACCCTAACCCTAACCCTAACTCTAACCCTTACCCTTACCCTAACCCTAAACCTAACCCTAACCCTAACCCTTACCCTAACCCTAAACTAAACTTAAACCTAAAACTTATCCTAACCCTAACTCTCATCCTAACCCTAACCCTAACCCTTACCCTTACCCTAACACTATCCCTAAACCTAACACTAATCATAACCCAAACCCTAACCCTACCCCCTAACCCTAACCCTAACCCTAACCCTAACCCCAACCCTTACCCTTATCCTAACCCTAACCCTAACCCTAACCCTAAGAGTTACCCTTACCCTAACCCTAACACTAATTCTAACCCTAACCCTAAAACTTACTCTTACCCTAACCCTAACCCTTACCCTTAACCTAACCATAACCCTAATCCTAACACTTACCCTGACTCTAACCCTAACCCTAACCCTTACCGTAACCCTAACCCTAACCTTAAACCTAACCCTTAACCATACCCTCCCCCTAACCCTAAACCTAACACTTACCCTTACCCTAACCCTAACATTAACCCTAACCCTTAACCTAACCCTAACCGTAAACTTAACACTAACCCTAACCCTAACCCGAACCCTTACCCTTACTCTTACCCTAACCCTAACCTTAAACTTAACCCTAACACTAACCCTAAACCTAAACCTTACCCTAACCCTAACCCTAAAACTTACCCTTACCCTAACCCTAAAACGAAACCTTACCCTAACCCTAACCCCTCAATCTAACCCTAACCCTAACCCTAACCCTAACCCTTACCCTAACCCTAACCCTAACCTTAACCATACCCTCACCTAACCCTAACCCAAACACTAACCCTAACCCTTACCTTTACCCTAACCCTAACCCTAAACCTTACCACAATCCTAATTCTAAACCTAACCCTAAACCTAACCCTTATCCTAACCCTAACCCTAACCCTAACCCTAATCCCTAACCCCAAACCTAACACTAACCCTAACCCTAACCCTTACCCTTACACTAACCCTAACCCTTACCCTAACCCTAACCCTAACCCTAACTCTAAACCTTACCTTTATCCTAAGCCTAACCCTAAACTTAACCCCAACCCTAAACCTAACCCTAACCCTTACCCTTACCCTTACCCGAACCCTAACCCTAACCCTAACTCTAACCCCTAACCCTAACCTAAACCTTACCCGTACCCTAACCCTAACCCTAATCCTACCCCTAACCCTAACCCCTAACCCTAACCCTAACCCTAACCCTTAACCTTTCCCTAACCCTAACCTTAAACCTAACCCTAACCCTAAGCTTAAGTCAAAACCTAACCCTAACCCTAACCATAACCCTAAACCTAATCCTAACCCTAACCCTAAACCTTATCCTAACCCTAACCCTTACCCTTACTCTAACCATAACCCTAACCCTAACCCTCTCCCTAACACTTACTCTTACCCTAATCTTAACCCTAAACCTAACCCTTACAGTATCCTAAGCTTAACCCTAACCCTTACCCTAACCCTAACCCTAACCCTAACCCTTACCCATACCCTACCCTAACCCTAACCTTAATGCTAACCCTAACCCTAACCCTTACCCTAACCCTAACCTAATCCTTCACCTAAACCTAACCCTTACCCTTACCCTTACCCTAACCCTAACCCTCACCTTAATGCTAACCCTAACCCTAACCCTAACACAAACCCTTACCCTAACCCTTACCCTAACCCTAACCCTAACACTTACCCTTACCCTAACCGTAACCCTAACCCTAAACCTTACCCTTACCCTAAACCTAACCCTAACCCTAAACCTTACCCTTACCCTAAACCTTACCCTAACCCTAACCATAACCCTTACCCTAACCCGAACGCTAACACTTACCCTTACCTAAGCCTAACCCTAACCCTAACCCTAATTCTAACCCCTAACCCTAAAGCTTACCCTTACCCTTACCCTAACCAAAACCCTAACCCTAACCCCTAACACAAACCCCTAGACCTAACCCCAACCCTAAGCCCTAACCCAAACCCTAGACCTAACCCCAACCCTTAATATTTCCCTAACCCTAACCCTAACCCAAACCCTAACCTTAAACTTAACCCTAACTCTAACCCTAACCCTAACCCTTACCCTTACCCTAACCCTAAGCTAAACCTAAACCTAACCCTAATCCTAACCCTAACCCTAACCCTAAACCTAAACTGAAATCCAACCCTACCCCTACCCCTTACACTTACACTAACCATAACGCTAACCCTAACCCTTACCCTAACCCTAACCCTAATGCTAACCCTAACCCTAACCCTTACACTTACCCTAACCATAACTCTAAACCTAACACTTATCCTTACCCTAACCCTAATCCTGACCCTAACCCTAACCTTACCCTAACCCTACCATAACCCTATCCCTTACCCTAACCCTAACCCTAAACCTAACACTTACCCTTACCCAAACACTAAACCTTACCCTAACCCTTACCCTTACCATAACCCTAACCCTAAACCTAACCCTTACCCTACCCTAACCCTAACCTTACCCTTACCCTACCCTAGCCCTAACCCTAACCCTAAACCTAACCCTAACCCTAACCGTAACCCTAACCCTAAACCTAACCCTTACCCTAACCCTAACCCTAACCCTTACACTAACCCTAACCCTAATTCTAACCATAACCCCTAACCCTAACCCTATCCCTAACACAAACCCTAACTGTTACCCTTACCCTAACCCTATCCCTTACCCTAACCCTTACCTAAGGCTAACCCTAACCCTTACCGAAACCCTAACCCGAACCCTAAACCCTAACCCTAAACCTAACCTTCACCCTAAACCTATCACTAACCATAACCTTTACCCTACCCCTTACCCTTACCCTAACTCTAACCCTAACCCTTAAACTAACCCTAACCCTAACCCTAACACTCACCCTTACCCTAACCCGACCCCTAACCATTACCCTAACAATAACCATAACCCTTACCCTTACCCTAACCCTAATCCTCACCCTAACACTTAACCTTACGCTAACCCTAACCCTGACACTAACCCTTACCCTTACCCTAACCCTAACCCTAACCCTAAAAATAACTCTAACCACTAACCCTAACCCTAACCCTACCCCTTACCTACCCCTAAACCTAAGCTTAACCCTAACCCTAAACTTACCCCTAACCCTAACCCTAACCCTTACCCTTACCCTACCCGAGCCCTAAACCTAACCCTAACCCTAACCCTAACCGTAACCCTAACCCTAACCCTAACCCTTACCCTAACCCTAACCCTAACCCTTACACTAAACCTAAACCTAACCCTAACCCTAACTCCTAACCCTAACCCTAACTCTAACCCTTATCCTTCCAAAACCCGAACCCTAACCCTAACACTTACCCTTACCCTAAGCCTAACACTAACTCTAACCCAAACCCTTACCCTAACCCTAACCCTAACTCTAACACTTACCCTTACCCTAAACCTAACCCTAACCTTTACCCTAACCCTAACCCTAACTCCTAATCCTAACCCATACCCTAACACTAACCCTAACCCTAACACTTACCCTAACGCTAACCCTAACTCTAACCCTTACCCTAAACCTAACCCTAACCCTACCCTAACCCTAACCCTAACCCGAAGCCTAACCCCTAAATCTAACCCTAACCCTCACCCTAACCCTAAATCTAACCATTACCCTTACCCTAACCCTTACCCTTACCCTAACCCTAACCCTAACCCTTACCTTAATCCCTAACCCCAAACCTAACACTAACCCTAACCCTAACCCTTACCCTTAACCTAACCCTAACCCTTACCCTAACCCTAACCCTAACGCTAACTCTAAACCTTACCTTTATCCTAACCCTAACCCTAACCTTAACCCCAACCCTAAACCTAACCCTAACCCTTACCCTTACCCTAACCCTAACCCTAACCCTAACTCTAACCCCTAACCCTAACCTAAACCTTACCCGTACCCTAACCCTAACCCTAATCCTACCCCTAACCCTAACCTTAAACCTAACCCTAACCCTAAGCTTAAGTCAAAACCTAACCCTAACCCTAACCATAACCCTAAACCTAATCCTAACCCTAACCCTAAACCTTACCCTAACCCTAACCCTTACCCTTACTCTAACCCTAACTCTAACCCTAACCCTCTCCCTAACACTTACTCTTACCCTAATCTTAACCCTAAACCTAACCCTTACCGTAACCTAACCTTAACCCTAACCCTTACCCTAACCCTAACCCTAACCCTAACCCTTACCCATACCCTACCCTAACCCTAACCTTAATGCTAACCCTAACACTAACACTTACCCTAACCCTAACCTAATCCTTCACCTAAACCTAACCCATACCCTACCCTAACCCTAACCTTAATGCTAACCCTAACCCTAACCCTTACCCTAACCCTAACCTAATCCTTCACCTAAACCTAACACTTACCCTTACCCTTACCCTAACCCTAACCCTCACCTTAATGCTAACCCTAACCCTAACCCTAACACTAACCCTTACCCTAACCCTAACCCTAACCCTAATCCTTACCCTAACACTAACCCTAACCCCAACCCTAACCTTTACCCTTTCCCTAACCCTAACCCTAACCCCAACCCTAAACCTTACCCTTTCCCTTACCCTTACCCTAACTCTAACTCTAACCATAACCCTAACCATAACCTTAACCCTAACCCTAACCCTTACCTTTACCCTAA
Organism: Megascapheus bottae; assembly: GCA_024803745.1. Taxonomy (NCBI): domain Eukaryota; kingdom Metazoa; phylum Chordata; class Mammalia; order Rodentia; family Geomyidae; genus Megascapheus; species Megascapheus bottae. The sequence goes on along the minus strand of JANJXV010000053.1, from coordinate 2,581,629 downwards.
CATTAACCCTAACCCTAATCCTTAACCTAAACATAACCCTAACACTAACCCTTACCTTTACCCTAACCCTTACCCTAAACTTAATGATAACCCTAACCCTAACCCTAACCAGAACCCTTACCATAACCCTAACCCTAACCCTAACCCTAATCCTTACCCTAACCCTAAGCCTAACCCCAACCCTAACCGTTACCCTTTCCCTAACATAACCCTAACCCTAACCCTAAACCTTACCCTTTACCTTACCCTTACCCTAACCCTAACCCTAACCATAACCCTAACCTTAACCTTAACCCTTACCCTAACCCTTACCCTTACCCTAACCCTAACCCTAACACTTACCCTTACCCTAACCCTAACCCTAACCCTAAACCTTACCCTTACCCTAAACCTACCCCTAACCCTAACCCTAAACCTTACCCTTACCCTAAACCTTACCCTAACCCTAACCATAACCCTTACCCTAACTCGAACCCTAACACTTACCCTTACCTAAGCCTAACCCTAACCCTAACCTTAATTCTAACCCCTAACCCTAAAGCTTACCCTTACCGTAACCCTAACCCTAACCCTAACCCCTAACCCAAACCCCTAGACCTAACCCCAACCCTAAGCCCTAACCCAAACCCTAGACCTAACCCCAACCCTTAACCTTTCCCTAACCCTAACCCTAACCCAAACCCTAACCTTAAACTTAACCCTAACCCTAACCCTAACCCTAACCCTTACCCTTACCCTAACCCAAAGCTAAACCTAAACCTAACCCTAATCCTAACCCTAACCCTAACCCTAAACCTAAACTGAAATCCAACCCTACCCCTAACCCTTACACTTACCCTAACCATAACGCAAACCCTAACCCTTACCCTAACCCTAACCCTAATGCTAACCCTAACCCTAACGCTTACGCTTACCCTAACCATAACTCTAAACCTAACACTTATCCTTACCCTAACCCTAATCCTGACCCTAACCCTAACCTTACCCTAACCCTACCCTAACCCTATCCCTTACCCTAACCCTAACCCTAAACCTAACACTTACCCTTACCCAAACACTAAACCTAACCCTAACCCTTACCCTTACCCTTACCATAACCCTAACCCTAAACCTAACCCTTACCCTACCCTAACCCTAACCTTACCCTTACTCTACCCTAGCCCTAAACCTAACCCTAACCCTAACCCTAACCGTAACCCTAACCCTAAACCTAACCCTTACCCTAACCCTAACCCTAACCCTAACCCTTACACTAACCCTAACCCTAATTCTAACCCTAAACCCTAACCCTAACCCTATCCCTAACACTAACCCTAACTGTTACCCTTACCCTAACCCTATCCCTTACCCTAACCCTTACCTAACCCTAACCCTAACCCTTACCGAAACCCTAACCCGAACCCTAAACCCGAACCCTAACCCTAACCCTCACCCTAAACCTATCCCTAACCCTAACCTTAACCCTACCCCTTACCCTTACCCTAACTCTAACCCTAACCCTTAAACTAACTCTAACCCTAACCCTAACCCTAACCCTAAACCTAAACTGAAATCCAACCCTAACCCTAACCCTTACACTTAACCTAACCATAACGCTAACCCTAACGCTTACCCTAACCCTAACCCTAATGCTAACCCTAACCCTAACCCTTACGCTTACCCTAACCATAACTCTAAACCTAACACTTATCCTTACCCTAACCCTAATCCTGACCCTAACCCTAACCTTACCCTAACCCTACCCTAACCCTATCCCTTACCCTAACCCTAACCCTAAACCTAACACTTACCCTTACCCAAACACTAAACCTAACCCTAACCCTTACTCTTACCATAACCCTAACCCTAAACCTAACCCTTACCCTACCCTAACCCTAACCTTACCCTTACCCTACCCTAGCCCTAACCCTAACCCTAACCCTAACCGTAACCCTAACCCTAAACCTAACCCTTACCCTAACCCTAACCCTAAACCTAACCCTTACACTAACCCTAACCCTAATTCTAACCCTAACCCCTAACCCTAACCCTATCCCTAACACTAACCCTAAATGTTACCCTTACGCTAACCCTATCCCTTACCCTAACCCTTACCTAACCCTAACCCTAACCCTTACCGAAACCCTAACCCAAACCCTAAACCCTAACCCTAACCCTAACCCTCACCCTAAACCTATCCCTAACCCTAACCTTAACCCTACCCCTTACCCTTACCCTAACTCTAACCCTAACCCTTAAACTAACCGTAAACCTAACCCTAACCCTAACCCTAAACCTAAACTGAAATCCAACCCTAACCCTAACCCTTACACTTAACCTAACCATAACGCTAACCATAACCCTTACCCTAACCCTAACCCTAATGCTAACCCTAACCCTAACCCTTACGCTTACCCTAACCATAACTCTAAACCTAACACTTATCTTTACCCTAACCCTAATCCTGACCCTAACCCTAACCTTACCCTAACCCTACCCTAACCCTATCCCTTACCCTAACCCTAACCCTAAACCTAACACTTACCCTTACCCAAACACTAAACCTAACCATAACCCTTACCCTTACCATAACCCTAACCCTAAACCTAACCCTTACCCTACCCTAACCCTAACCTTACCCTTACCCTACCCTAGCCTTAACCCTAACCTTAACCCTAACCCTAACCGTAACCCTAACCCTAAACCTAACCCTTACCCTAACCCTAACCCTAACCCTAAACCTTACACTAACCCTAACCCTAATTCTAACCCTAACCCCTAACCCTAACCCTATCCCTAACACTAACCCTAACTGTTACCCTTACCCTAACCCTATCCCTTACCCTAACCCTTACCTAACCCTAACCCTAACCCTTACCGAAACCCTAACCCGAACCCTAAACCCTAACCCTAACCCTAACCCTCACCCTAAACCTATCCCTAACCCTAACCTTAACCCTACCCCTTACCCTTACCCTAACTCTAACCCTAACCCTTAAACTAACCGTAACCCTAACCCTAACACTTACCCTTACCCTAACCCGATCCCTAACCATTACCCTAACAATAACCATAACCCTTACCCTTACCCTAACCCTAATCCTCACCCTAACACTTACCCTTACGCTAACCCTAACCCTGACACTAACCCTTACCCTTACCCTAACCCTAGCCCTAACCCTAACAATAACTCTAACCACTAACCCTAACCCTAACCCTACCCCTTACCTACCCCTAAACCTAAGCTTAACCCTAACCCTAAACTTACCCCTAACCCTAACCCTAACCCTAACCCTTACCCTTACCCTACCCGAGCCCTAACCCTAACCCTAACCCTAACCCTAACCGTAACCCTAACCCTAAACCTAACCCTTACCCTAACCCTAACCCTAACCCTTACACTAAACCTAAACCTAACCCTAACCCTAACTCCTAACCCTAACCCTAACCCTAACCCTTACCCTTCCCCAACCCTAACCCTAACCCTAACACTTACCCTTACCCTAAGCCTAACCCTAACTCTAACCCAAACCCTTACCCTAACCCTAACCCTAACTCTAACACTTACCCTTACCCTAAACCTAACCCTAACCTTTACCCTAACCCTAACCCTAACCCCTAATCCTAACCCATACCCTACCCCTAACCCTTTACCTTACCCTTACCCTAACCCTAACCCTAACCATAACCCTAACCTTAACCTTAACCCTTACCCTAACCCTTACCCTTACCCTAACCCTAACCCTAACACTTACCCTTACCCTAACCCTAACCCTAACCCTAAACCTTACCCTTACCCTAAACCTACCCCTAACCCTAACCCTAAACCTTACCCTTACCCTAAACCTTACCCTAACCCTAACCATAACCCTTACCCTAACTCGAACCCTAACACTTACCCTTACCTAAGCCTAACCCTAACCCTAACCCTAATTCTAACCCCTAACCCTAAAGCTTACCCTTACCGTAACCCTAACCCTAACCCTAACCCCTAACCCAAACCCCTAGACCTAACCCCAACCCTAAGCCCTAACGCAAACCCTAGACCTAACCCCAACCCTTAACATTTCCCTAACCCTAACCCTAACCCAAACCCTAACCTTAAACTTAACCCTAACCCTAACCCTAACCCTAACCCTAACCCTTACCCTTACCCTAACCCTAAGCTAAACCTAAACCTAACCCTAATCCTAACCCTAACCCTAAACCTAAACCTAAACTGAAATCCAACCCTACCCCTAACCCTAATCCTACCCCTAACCCTAACCCCTAACCCTAACCCTAACCCTAACCCTTAACCTTTCCCTAACCCTAACCTTAAACCTAACCCTAACCCTAAGCTTAAGTCAAAACCTAACCCTAACCCTAACCATAACCCTAAACCTAATCCTAACCCTAACCCTTACCCTTACTCTAACCCTAACTCTAACCCTAACCCTCTCCCTAACACTTACTCTTACCCTAATCTTAACCCTAAACCTAACCCTTACCGTAACCTAACCTTAACCCTAACCCTTACCCTAACCCTAACCCTAACCCTAACTCTTACCCATACCCTACCCTAACCCTAACATTAATGCTAACCCTAACCCTAACCCTTACCCTAACCCTAACCTAATCCTTCACCTAAACCTAACCCATACCCTACCCTAACCCTAACCTTAATGCTAACCCTAACCCTAACCCTTACCCTAACCCTAACCTAATCCTTCACCTAAACCTAACCCTTACCCTTACCCTTACCCTAACCCTAACCCTCACCTTAATGCTAACCCTAACCCTAACCCTAACACTAACCCTTACCCTAACCCTAACCCTAACCCTAATCCTTACCCTAACACTAACCCTAACCCCAACCCTAACCTTTACCCTTTCCCTAACCCTAACCCTAACCCCAACCCTAAACCTTACCCTTTCCCTTACCCTTACCCTAACTCTAACTCTAACCATAACCCTAACCATAACCTTAACCCTAACCCTAACCCTTACCTTTACCCTAACATTAACCCTAACCCTAATCCTTAACCTAAACATAACCCTAACCCTAACCCTAACCCTTACCTTTACCCTAACCCTTACCCTAAACTTAATGCTAACCCTAACCCTAACCCTAACCCGAACCCTTACCATAACCCTAACCCTAACCCTAATCCTTACCCTAACCCTAAGCCTAACCCCAACCCTAACCGTTACACTTTCCCTAACATAACCCTAACCCTAACCCTAAACCTTACCCTTTCCCTTACCCTTACCCTAACCCTAACCCTAACCATAACCCTAACCATGACCTTAACCCTTACCCTAACCCTCACCCTTACCCTAACCCTAACCCTAACACTTACCCTTACCCTAACCCTAACCCTAACCCTAAACCTTACCCTTACCCTAAACCTAACCCTAACCCTAAAACTTACCCTTACCCTAAACCTTACCCTAACCCTAACCATAAACCTTACCCTAACTCGAACCCTAACACTTACCCTTACCTAAGCCTAACCCTAACCCTAACCCTAACCCTAATTCTAACCCCTAACCCTAAAGCTTACCCTTCTGTAACCCTAACCCTAACCCTAACCCTAACCCCTAACCCAAACCCCTAGACCTAAACCCAACCCTAAGCCCTAACCCAAACCCTAGACCTAACCCCAACCCTTAACATTTCCCTAACCCTAACCCTAACCCTAACCCAAACCCTAACCTTAAACTTAACCCTAACCCTAACCCTAACCCTAACCCTTACCCTTACCCTAACCCTAAGCTAAACCTAAACCTAACCCTAATCCTAACCCTAACCCTAACCCTAAACCTAAACTGAAATCCAACCCTACCCCTAACCCTTACGCTTACCCTAACCATAACGCTAACCCTAACCCTTACCCTAACCCTAACCCTAATGCTAACCCTAACCCTAACGCTTACGCTTACCCTAAACATAACTCTAAACCTAACACTTATCCTTACCCTAACCCTAATCCTGACCCTAACCCTAACCTTACCCTAACCCTACCCTAACCCTATCCCTTACCCTAACCCTAACCCTAAACCTAACACTTACCCTTACCCAAACACTAAACCTAACCCTAACCCTTACCCTTACCCTTACCATAACCCTAACCCTAAACCTAACCCTTACCCTACCCTAACCCTAACCTTACCCTTACTCTACCCTAGCCCTAAACCTAACCCTAACCCTAACCCTAACCGTAACCCTAACCCTAAACCTAACCCTTACCCTAACCCTAACCCTAACCCTAACCCTTACACTAACCCTAACCCTAATTCTAACCCTAAACCCTAACCCTAACCCTATCCCTAACACTAACCCTAACTGTTACCCTTACCCTAACCCTATCCCTTACCCTAACCCTTACCTAACCCTAACCCTAACCCTTACCGAAACCCTAACCCGAACCCTAAACCCTAACCCTAACCCTAACCCTCACCCTAAACCTATCCCTAACCCTAACCTTAACCCTACCCCTTACCCTTACCCTAACTCTAACCCTAACCCTTAAACTAACTCTAACCCTAACCCTAACCCTAACCCTAACCCTTTACCTTACCCTTACCCTACGCTAACCCTAACCTTACCCTTACCCTAACCCTAAACCTTACCCTTACTCTAACCCTAACGCTAACCCTAACCCTAATCCTTACCCTTACCCTAACCCTAACCCTAAACCCTAACCCTAACCCTAACCCTAACCCTAACACTAACCCTAACCCTTGCCCTATCCCTATCCCTAACCCTAACCCTTACCCTAACCCTAATCCTAAACCTTAACCTTACCCTAAGCCTAACCCTAACCCTAAAACTTACTCTTACCCTAAACCTAACACTAACCCTAACCCTAAACCTTACCCTTACCCTAAACCTAACACTAACCGTAACCGTAACCCTAACCCTAACCCGAACCCTAACACTTACCCTTACCTTAACCCTAACCCTAACCCTAACCCTAATTCTAACTCCTAACCCTAAAGCTTACCCTTAACGTAACCATAACCCTAACCCTAACCCTAACCACTAAAACAAACCCTAGACCTTACCCCAACCCTTAACATTTCCCTAACCCTAACCCTTACCCTTACCCTAACCCTAACCTAAACCTAAAAGTAACCATAATCCTAACCCTAACCCTAAACCTAAACCTAAACTGAACCCTAAACCTAACCCTAACCCTAAACCTAAGCCTAAACCTAACCCTAACCCTAACCCTTACCCTTACCCGAACCCTAAACCTAATCCTAACCCTAACCCTAACCCTAACGCTAACCCTTACCCTTGCCCTACACTAGCCCTAACCCTAACCCTAACCCTAACCCTAACCGTAACCCTAACCCTAACCCTAACCCTTACCTAACCATAACCCTAACCCTTACCCTTACCCTAACCCTAACCCTAAACCTAACCCTAACCCTAACCCTAACCCTTACCCTTACCCTAACCGTAACCCTAACCCTAACCCTAACCCTTAAACTAACCCTAACCCCAACGCTAACACTTACCCTTAACCTAACCCGACCCCTAACCATTACGCTAAACCTAACCCTAACCCTAACCCTCACCATAACACTTACCCTTACGCTAACCCTAACCCTGACCCTAACCCTTACCCTTACCCTAACCCTAACCCTAACTCTAATAATAACTCTCACCCCTAACCCTACCCCTTACCTAACCCTAAACCTAAGCCTAACACTAACCGTAAACTTACCCCTAAACCTAACCCTTAACCTTAACCTAACCCTAACCCTCAACCTACCCCTAACCCTAACATCTAACCCTAAACCTAACCCTAACCCTAACCCTAACCCTAAACCTAACACTTACCTTACCCTAACCCTAACCCTGACCCTAACCCTAACCTTCCACTAACCGTAAAACTAACCCTGACCCTAACAATAACGCTAACCCTAACCGTAACCCTAACCCCACCCTAAAACTTACCCTAACCCTAACCCTAATCCTTACCCTTACCCTAACCCAAACCCTAAACCTAACCCTAACACTAACATCTAACCCTACCCTAACCCTAACCCGAAGCCTAACCCCTAAATCTAACCCTAACCCTCACCCTAACCCTAACTCTAACCCTTACCCTTACCCTAACCCTTACCCTTACCCTAACCCTAACCCTAACCCTAACCCTAATCCCTAACCCCAAACCTAACACTAACCCTAACCCTAACCCTTACCCTTACCCTAACCCTAACCCTAACCCTAACCCTTACACTTATACTTACCATAACCGTAACCCTAAACCTAACCCTAAACCTAACCCTAACCTAACCCTAGCCCTTAACCTTACTCTATCCCTAACCCTAACACTTACCCTTAACCTAACCCTAACCCTAACCCTGACCCTTACCCTAACCCTTACCCTAAACGTAACCATAACCCTAACCCTAACCCTAACCCTTACCCTTAAACTAACACTAACCCTAACCTTAACCCAAACCCTAAACCTAATCCTAACCCTTACCCTTAAACTAACCCTAACAATAACCCTACCCCTAACCCTAACCCTAACCCCTAACCCTAACCCTAACCCTAACCCCTAACCCTACCCCTAACCCTAACCATAAACCCTAACCCTAACCCTAACCCTAACCATTTCCTAAACCTAACCTTAACCCTAACCCTAACCCTAACCTTAAGTCTAACCCAAACCCTAACCCTAAATCTAACCCTAAACCTAACCCTAACCCTAACCCTTACCCTTATCCTAACCGTAACCATACCCTAACCCTAACCCAAACACTTATACTTACCATAACCGTAACCCTAAAACTAACCCTAACCCTAACCCTAACCCTTACCCTTACCCTATCCCTAACCCTAACACTTACCCTTACTCTAACCCTAACCCTAACCCTAACCCTTACCCTAACCCTTACCCTGAACCTAACTCTAACCATAACACTAACCCTTACACTTACCCTAACAATAACCCTAAAGCTAAACCTAATCATAACCCTAACCCAAACCCTAACCCTCACCCTTATCCTAACCTTAACACTAACCCTAACCCTAACACTTACCCTTAACCTAAACCTAAACCTAACTCTAACGCTACCCTTAACCTTAACCTAACCCTAAACCTAAACCTAACCCTAACACTAACCCTAACCCTAACCGCTAAACCGAACCCTAACTCTAACCTTAACCCTAACCCTTATCCTAATCCTAACCCTAACCCTAACATTAACACTTACCCTTACCCTAACCCTAACGCTAACCCTAACCCTAAACCTAACCCTAACCTTAACCCTAACCCTAACCCTTACCCTAACCCTAACCCTAACCCTTACCCTAAACCTAACACTTACCCTTACCCTAACCTTAACCCTAACCCTAACCCTTACACTAACCCTAACTCTAACCCTAACCCTAACCCTTAGATTTACCCTAACGCTAAACCTAACACTAACCCTAAACCTAACAGTAACCCTAACTCTAACCCTAATCCTCTCCCTAACACTTAACCTTACCCTAATCTTAACCCTAACCTTAACCCTTACCCTAACCCTAACCCTAACTCTAAACCTTACCCTTACCCTTACCCTAACCCTAACCCTAACGCTAACCCTAACCCCTACCCTAAACCTAACACTAACCTAACCCTAAACCTAACACTTATCATAACTCTAACTCTAACCCTAACCCTAACCCTAACCCTTACCCTTACCCTAACGCTATCCCTAAACCAAACCCGTATCATAACCCAAACCCTAGCCCTAACCCCTAACCCCAACCCTAACCCTAACCATAACCTAACCCTAAACCTGACCATTATCCTAACCCTAACTCTAAGCCTAACCCTAACTCTAACCCTTACCCTTACCCTAACACTATCCATAAACCTAACCCTAATTATAACCCAAACCCTAACCCTAAACCCTAACCGTAACCCTAACTCTTACCCTTATCCTAACCCTAACCCTAACCCAAAAACCTAACCCTAACCCTAACCCTTACCGTTACCCTAACCCTAACCCTAACCCCTAAACCTAAACCTTAAACTTACCCTATCCTAACCCTAACCCTAACCCTAACCCTAACCCTAACCCTTATCTTTACCCTAACCCTAACCCTAACCCTAACCCTAACCCTAACCCTAACGGTAAACTTAAACCTAACCCTTACCCTTAGCCCAACCCTAAAACTAACCCTGTCCCTAACCCTTACCCTAACCCTAACCCTAACCCAAACCTAAACTTAACCCAACCCTAACCATAACCCTTACCCTTACCTAACCATAACACTTACACTAACCCAAACCCTAACCCTTACACTAACCCTAACCCTAATCCTAACCCTAACCCTTCCCCTTACCCTAACCCTTACCCTAACCCTAACCCTAAACCTTACACTAATCCTAACCCCAACGCTAACACTTACCCTTATCCTAAAACGACCCCTAACCATTAACCTAACCCTAACCCTAACCCTAACACTTACCCTTACCCTAACCCTAACCCTCACCTTAACACTTACACTTACGCTTACCCTATCCCTGACCCTGACCCTTACCCTAACCCTAAACCTAACCCTAACAATAACTCTAACCCCTAACCCTAACCCTAAACCTACCACTTACCTAACCCTAACCCTAAGCCTAACCCTAACCATATACTTCCCCAAAACCTAACCATTAATCTTACCCTAAACCTAACCCTAAACCTAACCCTAACACTAACCCTAACATTTAACCCTAAACCTAACCCTAACCGTAACCCTAACCCTAACCCTAACACTTACCTTACCCTAACCCTAACCCTGACCATAACCCTAATCTTCCACTAACCCTAACCCTAACCCTAACCCCACCCCTTATCCTAACCCTAAACCTAACCCTTACCCTTACCCTAACCCTAACCCTAAACCCAACCCTAACCCTAAACCTAACATCTAAACCTAAACCTAACCCTAACCCTAACCCTTACCATAACCCTGACACTAACCCGAAACCTAACCCTAATCATAACCCTAACCCTAACCCTAAGCCTTACCCTTATCCTAACCCTAACACTAACCCTAACCCTAACACTTACCCTTAACCTAAACCTAACCCTAACTCTAACGCTAACCCTTAACTTACCCTAACCCTAACCCTAAACCTAACCCTAACACTAACCCTAACCCTAACCCTAACTCCTAACCCGAATCCTAATCCTAACCTTAATCCTAACTCTTATCCTAACCCTAACCCTAACCCTAACCCTAACACTTACCCTTACCCTAACCCTAACGTTAACCCTATCCCTAAACCTAACCCTAACCTTAACCCTAACCCTAACCCTTACCCTTACCACAACCCTAACGCTTACCCTAATCCTAACACTTACCCTTACCCTAACCTTAACCCTAACCCTAACCCTTACACTAACCCGAACTCTAACCCTAACCCTAACCCTAACCCTTCCTTTACCCTAACCCTAACCCTAACACTAACCCTAAACCTAACAGTAACCCTAACCCTAACCCTAACTCTCTCCCTAACACTTACCCTTACCCTAATCTTAACCCTAACCTTAACCCTTACCCTAACCCTAACCCTAACCCTAACTCTAACCCTTACCCTTACCCTAACCCTAAATGTAACGCTAACCCTAACCCTTACCCTAACCCTAACCCTAACCTAACCCTAAACCTAACACTTATCCAAACCCTAACTCTAACCCTAACCCTAAACCTAACCCTTACCCTTACCCTAACACTATCCCTAAACCTAACCCTAATCATACCCCAAACCCTAAACCTAACCCCTAACCCTAACCCTAACCTTAACCCTAACTAACCCTAAACCCAACCCTTAACCTAACCCTAACTCTAACCCTAACCCTAACCCTAACCCTTACCCTTACCCTAACACTATCCCTAAACCTAACCCTAATCATAACATAAACCCTAACCCTAACCCCTAACCTAACCCTAACTCTTACACTTATCCTAACCCTAACCCTAACCCATAATCCTAACCCTAACCCTTACCCTTACCCTAATCCTAACCCTAACCCTAACCCCTAAACCTAACCCTAACTCTTACCCTTATCCCAACCCTAACGCTAACACTAATCCTAACCCTAACCCTAAACCTAACCCTTACTCTAACCCTAACCCTAACCCTAACCCTAACCCTTACCTTTACCCTAACCCTAACCCTAACCCTAAACCTAACCCTAACCCTAACCCTAACCTTGCCCTAACCCTAAACCTTACCCTAATCCTGAACCTAACCCTAACCGTAAACTTAACCCTAACCCTTAAACTTAGCCTAAGCCTAACACTAAGCCTAACCCTAACCCTTACCCTTAACCTAACCCTAACCCCAAACCTAACCTTAACCCAACCCTAACCATAACCCTTACCCTTACCTAACCCTAACCCCAAACCTAACCCTTAAGCTTACCCTTACCCTAACATAACCCTAACCCTTACCCAAACCGTAACCCTTACCCTAACCCTAACGCTTACTCTTACCCTAAACCTAACTCTAAACCTAACCTTAACCATAACCCTAACCCTAAAGCTTACCCTAACCCGAACCCGAACCCTAACCCGAACCCTTACCATAACCCTAATCCTGAACCTAACCCTAACCCTAACCTAACCCTTACACTAACAATAACCCTAACCGTAACCCTTACTCTTACACTTACCCTAACCCTAACCCTAACCCTTACCCTAACCCTTACCCTTGCCCTAACCCTAACCGTAACATTAATGCTAACCCTAACCCTTACCCTTACCCTAACCATAAACTTAAACATAAACCTAACCCTATCCCTAACCCTAATCCCTAATCCGAACCCTAACAATAACCCTAACCCTAACCCTAAACCTTACCCTTACACTAACCCTAACCCTAACCTTAATGCTAACCCTAACCCTAACCCTATTCCTTACCCTAACCCTAATCCTTACCCTAACCCTAACCCTAACCACAACACTAACCGTTACCCTTTCCCTAACCATTACCCTAAACCTAACCCTACACCTTACCCTTACCCTTACCCTTACCCTAACCCTAACCATAACCATAACCCTAACCATAAACTTAACCCTAACCCTAACACTTACACTTACCCTAACCCTAACCCTAACCCTTACCCTTAACCTAACCATAACCCTAACCCTAACACTTACCTTTACTTTAACCTTAACCCTAACCCTTACCCTAAACCTAACCCTAACCTTAACCCTAACCCTTACCCATACGCTAACTCTAACCCTAAACCTAACATTTACCCTTACCCTAACCCTAAACCTAACCCTAACCCTAACCCTAAACATTAACCTAACCCTAACCCTAACCCTACCCTAATCCTAAACCTAACCCTAACTCTAAGCCTAAACCTAAACTTAAGCCTTACCCTTACCCTAACCATAACCATAAATCTAACCCTAACCCTAACCCTAACCCTAACCCTAACCCTAAACCTAACCCTAACCGTAACCCTAACCCTTACCCTTACACTAACCCTAACCCTAACCCTAAACCTAACCCTAACCCTAACCCTAAACCTTAAACTTACCCTAACCCTAACACTTACCCTAACCCTAAACCTAACCTGAACCGTAACTCCTAACCCTAGCCCTAACTCTAACCCTTACCCTTACCCTAACCCTAACCCTAACCCTACCCTTAACCCCAACCCTAAACCTAACCCTAACCCTTTCCCTTACCCTAACGCTAACCATAACCCTAACTCTAACCCCTAACCCTAACCCTAAACCTTACCCTTACCCTAACCCTAACCCTAATCCTACCCCTACCCCTAACCGCTAACCCTAACCCTAACCCTAACCCTAAACCCTAACCTTTCCCTAACCCTAACCTTAACCGTAACCCTAACCCTAACCTTAAGTCTAACCCTAACCCTAACCCTAACCCTAAACCTAATCCTAACCCTAACCCTAACCCTTAGCCTAACCATAACCCTAACCCTCTCCCTACACTTACTCTTACCCTAACCTTAACCCTAAACCTAACCATTACCCTAACCCTAACCCTAACCCTTACTCTAACACTTACCCTTTCACTAACCCTAAACCTTAACCTTACTCTAACCCTAACCCTAACCATAATCATTACCCTAACCCTAACACTAAACCTAACCCCTAACATTAACCCTAACCCTAACCCTAACCCTTACCCTTACCCTAACCCTAACCCTAACCCTTACCCTAACCCTAACCCTAACCCTTACCCTTACCCTTACCCTAACCCTAACCCTAACCCTAAAATTTACCCTTACCCTAAACCTAACAGTAAACCTAACCTAAACCTTACACTTACCCTAAACCTAACCCTAACCATAACCGTAACCCTAACCCTAACCCAAACCCTAACACTTAACCTTACCCTAATTCTAACCCCTAATCCTAAAGCTTACCCTTACAGTAACCCTAACCCTAAACCTAACCCTAACCCCTAACCCAAATACTAGACCTAACCCCAACCCATAACATTTCCCTAACCCTAACCCTAACCCTTACCCTTTCCCTTACCCTAACGTAACCTAAACCTAAACCTAAACCTAATCCTAACACTAACCCTAACACTAACCCTTACCCTTACCCTAAACCTAACCCTAATCCTAACCCTAACCCTAACCCTAACCCTTACCCTTACCCTAACCCTAAAGCTTACACTTACCCTTACCCTAACCCGACCGCTAACCATTACTCTAACCCTAACCCTAACCCTAACCCTTACCCTTACACTAACCCTAACCCTAACCCTAACCGTAACAATAACTCTAACCCCTAACCCTAACCCTAAACCTACCCCTTACCTAACCCTAAACCTAAGCCTAACCATAACCATAAACTTACCCCTAAACCTAACCTTGACCCTAACCCTTATCCTTACCCTAACCGTAAACCTAACCCTAACACTAAACCTAACCCTAACCCTAACCCTAACCCTTACCCTTACCCTACCCTAGCCCTAACCCTAACCCTAACCGTAACCCTAACCTGCATCAAAACCTAACCCTAATCCTAACACTTACCGTTACCTTAACCCTAACCCTAACCGTAACCCTAATTCTAACCCCTAACCCTAAAGCTTACCCATACCGTAACCCTAACCCTAACCCTAACCCTAACCCAAACCCTAAACTTAACCTTAAACCTAACCCTAACCCTTAACCTTACCCTAACCCTAACCTAAACCTAAACCAAAACCTAACCCTAATCCTAACCCTAACCCTAACCCTAAACCTAAACTGAACCCTAACCCTAACCCTAACCCTAACCCTAACACATACCCTTACCTAACCCTAACCCTAACCCTTACCCTTACCCTACCCTAGCCCTAACCCTAACCCTAACCCTATCCCTAAACTTAACCCTAACCCTAACCCTAACCCTTACCCTAATACTAACCTTAACCCTAACTCCTAACCCTAACCCTAACCCTAACACTAACCCTAACTCATACCCTTACCCTAAACCTATCCCTAACCCTAAACCTTATCCTACCCTAACCCTAACCCTTACCCTAACCATAACCCTAACCCGAACCCTAACACCTAAACCTATCCCTAAACTTCAACCTAACCCTAACCCTAACCCTAGCCCTAAATCTTACCCTTACCGTAAACCTAACCCTAAGCCTAACGTAACCCTAACCCTATCCCGAAACCTAATCCTTACCCTTACCTTAACTGTAACCCTAAATCTAACCCTTAACCCTAACCCTAAACCTAAACGTAAACCTAATCCTAACCCTAACCCTAACCCTAACCCTCACCCTAACCCTAAGCCTAACCCTAACCCTAACCTTAACCCTAACCCTAAACCTAACCTAACCCTTTCCCTTAACCTAACCCTAACCGTAACCCTTACCCTTACCCTAACCCTTACCCTTACCCTAACACTTAGCCTAACCCTATCCCTTACCCTAACCATAACCCTAATCCTAACCCTAAACCTTACCCTAACCCTAACCCTAACCCTAACCCTAAACCTTACCCTCCCCTCCCCTTACCGTAACCTTAACCCTAACCTTAACCCTAACACTTGCAATTACCCTAAACCTAACGCTAAACCTAAAACTTACCCTTACCCGTACCCTAACCATAACCCTAACCCTAACCCTAAACCTTACACTTACCCTAACCCTAACACTAACCCTTACCCTAACCCTAACCCTAACTCTAACCGTTACCCTTACCCTTACCCTTTTCCTTACCCTAACTCTAAACCTAACCCTAACCCTAACCCTTATCCTAACCCTAACCCTAACCCTAACACTTACATTAACCCTAACCCTAACCCTAAACCTTATCCTTACGCTAACCCTAACCCAAAACTTAACCCCAACCCTAAACCTAACCCTAACCCTAACCCTTACCCTAAAACTTACCCTAACCCTAACCCTAATTCTACCACTTACCCTTACCCTAACCCTAAACCTAACCCTAACACTTACCCTAACCCTAACCCTAACCCTATCCCTAAGCCTAAAACTTACCGTAACCCTAACCCTTACACTAACCCTAACCCTACCCTAACCCTAACTCTAACCGTTACGCTTTCCTTTACCCTTACCCTTACCCTAACTCTAAAGCTAACCCTAACAATAACCCTAACCCTAACCTTAACCCTAAGCCTAAGCCTAACCCTTACACTAA
>JANJXV010000053.1:2550000-2555000 GCA_024803745.1 Megascapheus bottae | reverse complement strand
CTTAACCCTAACCCTAAACCTAATCTTAACCCTAACACTTACCCTTACCCTAACACTAACCCTAACCCTAACCCTAACCCTTATCCTTACCCAAACCCTAACCCTAACCCAATCCCTAACCCTAACCCTAACCCTAACCCTAATCCTAACCCTAAACCTAACCCTAACCCTAACCCTAACCTCAAGCTTAACCCTAACCCTAACCCTAACCCTAAACCTTGACCTTATCTTAACCCTAAACCTAACGCTAACCCTTACGCTTACCCTAACGCTAAACCTAACCCTAACCCTAACCCTAACCCGAACACATACCCTTACCCTAACCCTAACCCTAACCATAAACCTAACCCTAACCCTAACCCTAACAGTTACCCTAACCCTAACCCTAAACCTTAAACTAACCCTAACCCTAACATTAACCCTTACCCTAACCCTAAACCTAAGCCTAACCCCTAACCCTAACCTTAAAGCTAACTCTAACCGTAACCCAAACCCTAAACCTTAACCCTACCCTAACCCTAACCCTAAACCTTACCCTAACCCTAGCCCTAATTTTAAACCTAACCCTAAACCTAACCCTAACCTTAACCCTAACCCTAAGCCTAACCCTTGTCCTTACCCTAACCCTAACCCTAAACCTAACACTAACCCTAACCCTAAACCTAACGCTCACCCTTACCCTTACCCACACCCTAACCCTAAACCTAACCCTCACCCTAACACTAACCCTAACCTCTAACCCTAACCCTAAACCTAACCCTAATCATTACCCTTAACCTAAACCTAACCCTAACACTAACACTTGCCCTTACCCTAAACCCTACCCTAACCCTAACCCTAACCCTTACCCTAACCCTAACCCTAACCCTAACACTTACCCTTACCCCAACCCTAACCGTAACCCTAACCCTAACCATTACCCTTACCCTAACCCTAATCCTAACCCTAACATTAACCCTAACCCTAACCCTAACACTTACAATAACCTAAACCTAACCCTTACCCTAACCCTAACCCTAACCCTAAACTTAAACCTAAGCCTAACCCTAACCCTAGCCCTAAACCTAACCGTAACACTAACCCTAACCCTAACCCTAACCTTAACCCTAACCCTAACCCTTGCCCTTACCCTAACCCTAACCCTAACTCTAACCCTAACCCTAAAACTTACCCTAACCCTAACCCTAACCTCAAACTTAACCCTAACCCTAACCCTAACCCTAACCTCAAACTTAAGCCTAACCCTAACCCTAACCCTAACCCTTACCCTTACTGTAACACTAAGCCTAAGCCTAAGCCTAAGCCTAACCCTAACACTTACCCTAACCCTAATCCTAACCCTAACCCTAACCCTTAGCCTTGCCCTATCCCTCACCCTAACCCTAACCCTAACCTCTAACCCTAACCCTAAAGCTAGCCCTAATCCTTACCCTTAACCTAAACCTAACCCTAACACTAACACTTGCCCTTACCCTAAACCCTACCCTCACCCTAACCCTAACCCTTACCCTAACCCTAACCCTAACCCTAACCCTTACCCTAACCCTAATCCTAACCCTATCCCTAACCCTAACCCTAACCTTAACCCTAACCCTAACCCTAACCTAACCCTTACCCTTAACCTAACCCTTACTATAACACTTACCCTTACCCTAACACTTAGCCTAACCCTAACCCTAACCCTATCCCTTACCCTAACCATAACCCTAATCCTAACCCTAAACCTAACCCTAACCCTAACCCTAACCCTAAACCTTACCCTACCCTCCCCTTACCCTAACCCTAACCCTAACCTTAACCCTAATCCTTGGAATTACCCTAAACCTAACCATAACCCTAAAACTTACCCTTACCCGTACCCTAACAATAACCCTAACCCTAACCCTAAACCTTACACTTACCCTAACCCTAACACTAACCCTTCCCCTAACCCTAAACCTCACTCTAACCGTTACCCTTACCCTTACCCTTACCCTTACCCTAACTCTAAACCTAACGCTAACCCTAACCCTAACCCTTACTCTTACCCTATCCCTAAACCTAACCCTAAACCTTATCCTAACCCTAACCATAACCTAACCCTAACACTTACATTAAACCTAACCCTAAACCTAACCCTAACCCTTATCCTTACCCTAACCCTAACCCTAAACGTAACCCCAACCCTAAACCTAACCCTAACCCTAACCCTTACCCTAACACTTACTCTAACCCTAACCATAACTCTACCACTTACCCTTACCCTAACCCTAAACCTAACTCTAACCCTTACCCTAACCCTAACCCTAACACTTACCCTAACCCTAACCTTTACACTAACCATAACCCTAACCATAACCCATATCCCTAACCCTAACCCTAACCTTAACCCTAACCTTAACCCTAACACTAATCCTTACCCTAACCCTAAACTAAACCCTAACCCTAACCCTAACCTTAACCCCAACCCTAAACATAATCCTAACCCTAACACTTACCCTCACCCTAACCCTAACCCTAACCCTAACCCTAACATTTATCCTTACCCAAACCCAACCCTAACCCAATCCCTAACCCTATCCCTAACCCTAACCCTTACCGTAACCCTAACCCTAATCCTAACCCTAAACCTAACCCTAACCCTAAACCTAACCCTAAACCTTGCCCTTACCTTAACCCTAAACCTAACGCTAACCCTTACGCTTACCCTAACGCTAACCCTAACCCTAACCCTAACCCTAACCCGAACACATACCCTTACCCTAACCCTAACCATAACCATAAACCTAACCCTAACCCTAACCCTTACCCTGACCCTAAACCTAACCCTAACCCTTACCCTTACCCTAACCCTAACCCTAACCTTAACCCCAAACCTAAACCTAATCCTAACCCTAACACTTACCCTTACCCTAACCCTAACCCTAAAACTTACCCTAACCCTAACCCTAAAACTAACCCTAAACCATACCCTTACCCTCACCCTAACCCTAACCTTAACCCTAACCCTAAACTAACCCTAACCCTAACCCTTATCCTTACCCAAACCCTAACCCGCACCCAATCCCTAACCCTTACCATAAACCTAAGCCTAACCCTAAACCTTACCCTTACCATAACCCTGACCCTAAACCTAACCCTAACCCTCCCTTACCATAACCATAACCCTAAACCTAACCCTAACCTTAACCCTAACCCTTATCCTAAACAAAACACTAACTCTAACCCCAACCCTTATCCTTACCCTAACCCTAACCCTAAATCTAACCCTAAACCTAACCCTAACCCTAACACTAACCCTTACGCTTACCCCAACGGTAAACCTAACCCTAACCATAACCATAACCCTAAACCTAACCCTAACCCTAACCTTAACCCTAACCCTTACACTAACTCTAAACCTAACCCTAACCCTAACCCTTACACTTACCCTATCCCTAACCCTAACCCTAACCCTTATCCTAACCCTAACCCTAATCCTAACACTTACATTAACCCTATGCCTAACCCTAACCCTTATCCTTAAACTAACCCTAACCCTAAACTTAACCCCAACCCTAAACCTAACCCTAACCCTAACCCTTACCCTAACACTTACCCTAACCCTAACCCTAACTCTACCACTTACCCTTACCCTAACCCTAAAGCTAACCCTAACCCTTACCCTAACCCTAACCCTAACCCTAACCCTAACCCTAAGCCTAACACTTACCCTAACCCTAACCCTTACACTAACCCTAACCCTAACCCTAACCCGTATCCCTAACCCGAACACTAACCCTAACCCTAAACTTAACCCTAACCCTAAGCCTAACCCTTACCCTAACCCTAAACCAAACCCTAACCCTAATCCTAACCTTAACCCCAACCCTAAACCTAATCCTAACCCTAACACTTACCCTTACCCAATCCCTAACCCTAACCTTAACCCTTATCCTTACCCAAACCCTAACCCTAACCCAATCCCTAACCCTAACCCTAACCCTAACCCTTACCCTAACCCTAACCATAATCCTAACCCTAAACCTAACCCTAACCCTAACCTCAACCTTAACACTAACCCTAACCCTAACCCTTACCCTTACCCTAACACTTAGCCTAACCCTAACCCTAACCCTAACCCTAAACCTAACCCTAACCCTAACCCTAATCCTTGCCCTTACCTTAACCCTAAACCTAACGCTAACCCTTACGCTTACCCTAACGCTAACCCTAACCCTAACCCTAACCCTAACCCGAACACATACCCTTACCCTAACCCTAACCCTAACCATAACCCTAACCCTAACCCTAACCCTTACCCTAACCCTAACCCTAACCCTAACCCTTACCCTTACCCTAACCCTAACCCTAAATTTAACCCCAACACTAAACCTAATCCTAACTCTAACACTTACCCTTGCCCTAACCCTAACCCTAACCCTAAAACTTACCCTAACCCTAACCCTAAACCAAACCCTAAACCTTACCCTTATCCTCACCCTAACCCTAACCTTAACCCTAACTCTATACTAACCCTAACCCTAACCCTTGTCCTTACCCAAACCCTAACCCTAACCCAATCCCTAACCATAAACATAAACCTAATCCTAACCCTAACCCTAACCCTTACCCTTACCATAACCCTAAACCTAAACCTAACCCTAACCCTCCCTTACCATAACCATAACCCTAACCCTAACCCTAACCTTAACCGTAACCCTTATCCTAAACCTAACCCTAACCCTAACCCCAACCCTTATCCTTACCCTAACCCTAACCGTAACTCTAACCCTAAACCTAACCTGAACCCTAACACTAACCCTTACGCTTACTCCAACGGTAAACCTAACCCTAACCCTAACCATAACCCTAAACCTAACCCTAACCCTAACCTTAACCCTAACCCTTGCCATTACCCTAAACTTAACCCTAATCCTAACACTTACCCTTACCCGTACCCTAACCATAACCCTAAACCTAACCCTAAACCTTACACTTAACCTAACCCTAACACTAACCCTTATCCTAACCCTAACTCT
>JANJXV010000053.1:2522500-2540000 GCA_024803745.1 Megascapheus bottae | reverse complement strand
AACCCTTAACCTTACCCTAACCCTAAAGCTAACCCTAACCCTAACCCTAACCCTTACCCTTACCCTAACCCTAACCCTAACCCTTACCCAAACCCTAACGCTAACCCTAACCCTAACCCTAAAGCTAACCCTAACCCTAACCATAACCCTTACCCTTACCCTAAACCTAACCCTAACCCTAACCCTTAACCAAACCCTAACCATAACCCTAACCCTAACACTTACCATAACACTAACCCTAACCCTTACCCTTACCCTAACCCAAACCCTAACCCTAACCCTAACCCTAACGCTTCCCCTAACCCTAACCCTAACCCTAACATCTAACCCTAACCCTAAACCTAACCCTAATCCTTACCCTTATCCTAAACCTAACCCTTACCCTTACCCTAACCCTAAACCTAACTCTAAATCTTACCCTTACCCTAACCCTTACCCTAACCCTAAATCTAACCCTAACACTTACCCTTACAAAAACCCTAACCCTAACCCTAACACTAACCCTAAACCTAACCCTAACCATAAACCTAACCCTAACCCTAACCCTAAAACTAAACCTTACCCTAACAATAAACCTAACCCTAACCCTTACCCTTACCCTTACCCTATCCCTAACACTAACCCTAACCCTAACCCTAACCCTTACCCTAACCCTAACCCTAACCCTAACCCTAACCTTAACCCTAACCCTAACCTTAACCCTAAC
This sequence comes from Megascapheus bottae, assembly GCA_024803745.1. Taxonomy (NCBI): domain Eukaryota; kingdom Metazoa; phylum Chordata; class Mammalia; order Rodentia; family Geomyidae; genus Megascapheus; species Megascapheus bottae. Next base: position 2,539,294 of record JANJXV010000053.1, on the reverse strand, counting down.
CTTAACATTAACCCTAACCCTAACCCTTGCCCTTAGCCTAACCCTAACCCTAAACCTAACACTAACCCTAAACCTAACCTTAACCCTAACCCCAACGCTTGCCCTTACACTAACCCTAACAAATCTCTAACTCTAACCCTAACCCTTACCCTAACACTAACCCTAAACCTTACCCTAAACCTAACCTTAACTCTAACCCTAACCCTAATCCTAAATCTAACCTAAACCTAACCCTAACCCTAACCCTAACCCTTGCCCTTACCCTAACCTTAACCCTAACCCTAAACCTACCACTAACCCTAACCCTAACCCTAACACTAACCCTTACCCTTATCCTAACCCTAACCCTAAACCTAACCTCATCCTAACCCTAACCCTAGCCCTTACCTCTAAACCTAACCCTAAACCTAACCCTAATCCTTACCCTTATCCTAAACCTAACCCTAAAACTAAAACTTACACTTACCCAAAACCCCACCCTAACCCTAACCCTAAACCTTACCCTAACCCTAACCCTAACCCTAACCCTTACCCTTAAACTAACCATAAACCTAACCCTAACCCTAACCCTAACTCTTACCCTTACCCTAACCCTAAACCTAAACCTAACCCTAACCCTAAACCTTGCCCTTACCTTAACCCTAAGCCTAACCCTAAACCTAACCCGAACACATACTCTTACCCTAACCCTAACCCTAACTATAACCCTAACCCTAAACCTAACCCTAACCCTTACCCTTACCCTAACCCTAACCCTAACCATAACCCCAACCCTAAAACTAATCATAACCCTAACACTTACCCTTACCCTAACCCTAACCCTAACCCTAACCCTCAACCTTACCCTAACCCTAACCCTAACCCTAAACCTAACCCTAAACCTTACCCTTACCCTCACCCAACCCTAACCTTAACCCTAACCCTATACATAACCCTAAACATAACACTTATCCTTACCCTTACCCTAAACCTAACCCTAAATCTAACCCTAACCCTCACCCTTAAACTAACCCTAACCCTAACCTTAACCCTTATCCTTATTCTAAACCTAACCCTAACCCTAACCCTAACCCTTATCCTTACCCTAACCCTAACCCTAACCCTAAACCTAACCGTAACCCTAACCCTAACCCTTACGCTTACCCTAACGCTAAACCTAACCCTAACCCTAACCCTAAACCTAACCCTAAACCTAACACTAACACTTACCTTAACCCTAACCCTTACCCTTACTCTAAACCTAACCCCAACCCTAACACTTACACTTACCCGTACCCTAACCCTAAACCTAACCCTAACCCTAACACTAAACCTTACACTTACCCTAACCCTAACACTAACCCTTTCCCTAACCCTACCCTAACTCTAACCGTTACCCTTACCCTTACCCTTAACCTTACCCTAACCCTAAAGCTAACCCTAACCCTAATCCTAACCCTTACCCTTACTCTAACCCTAACCCTAACCCTAACCCTTACCCAAACCCTAACCCTAACCCTAACCCTAACACTTACCCTAACCCTAACCCTAACCCTAACCCTTACCCTTACCCTAACCCTAACCCTAACCCTAACACTTACCCAAACCCTAAGCCTAAACCTAACCCTAACACTTACCCTAACCCTAACCCGAACCCTTACCCTAACCCTAACCCTAACCCTTCCCCTAACCCTAAACTTAACCCTAACCCTAACCCTAATCCTAAACCTAACCTTAACCCTAACCCTAACCCTTACCCTTGCCCTTACCCTAACCTTAACCCTAACCCTAAACCTACCACTATCCCTAACCCTAACCCTTCCCCTTATCCTAACCCTAACCCTAAACCTAACCTCACCCTAACCCTAACCCTAGCCCTAAATTCTAAACCTAAACCTAAACCTAACCCTAATCCTTACCCTTATTTTAAACCTAACCCTAACACTAACACTTACCCTAACCCTAACCCTAATACAAACCCTTACCCTTACCCTACCCTAACCCTTACCCAAACCCTAACCCTAACCCTAACTCTAACCATAACCCTAATCCTAACACTTACCCTTACCCGTACCCTAACCCTAACCATAACCCTATACTTTACACTTACCGTAACCCTAACACTAACCCTTACCCTAACCCTACCCTAATTCTATACGTTACCCTTACCCTTACCCTGAACCTTACCCTAACCCTAAAGCTACCCTAACCCTAACCCTAACCCTCACCCTTACCCTCACCCTAACCCTAACCCTTACCCTAACCCTAACCCTTACCCTTACCCTTATCCTAACCCTAACCCTAAACCTAACCTCACACTAACACTAACCCTAGCCCTAACCTCTAACCCTAACCCTAAACCTAACCCTAATCCTTACCCTTATCCTAAACCTAACCCTAACACTAACACTTACACTTACCCAAAACCCCACCCTAACCCTAACCCTTGCCCTAACCCTAACCCTAACCCTAACCCTTACCCTTACCCTAACCCTAAAGCTAACCCTAACCCTAACCCTAAGTCTTACCCTTACCCTAACCCTAACCCTAAACCTAACCCTAACCCTAACCCTAAACCTTGCCCTTACCTTAACCCTAAGCCTAACCCTAAACCTAACCCGAACACATACTCTTACCCTAACCCTAACCCTAACCCTAACCATAACCTTACCCTTACCGTAACCCTAACACTATCCTTAACCCCAACCCTAAACCTAATCCTAAACCTAACACTTAACCTTACCCTAACCCTAACCCTAACCCTAACCCTAAACCTTACCCTAACCCTAACCCTAACCCTAAACCAAACCCTAAACCTTACCCTTACCCTCACCCTAACACTAACGTAAACCCTAACCCTAAACCTAACCCTAAACCTAACCCTTATCCTTACCCAAACCCTAACCCTAACCCAATCCCTAATCCTAAGCATCACCCTAAACCTAACCCTTACCCTTACCCTAACCCTAACCCTAAATCAAACCCTAACCCTCACCCTAACCCTAACCCTAACCTTAACCCTTATCCTTATCCTAAACCTAACCCTAACCCTAACCCTAACCCTAACCCTAACCCTTATCCTTACCCTAACCCTAACCCTAAACCTAACCCTAAACCTAACCCTAAACCTAACCCTAACCCTTACACTTACCCTAACGCTAAACCTAACCCTAACCCTAACCCTAAACCTAACCCTAACTCTAACCTTAACCCTAACCCTTACACTTACCTTAAACCTAACCCTAACCCTAACACTTACCCTTACCAGTACCCTAACCCTAACCCTAACCATAACTCTAAACCTTACACTTAACCTAACCCTAACACAAACCCTTACCCTAACCCTACCCTAACTCTAACCGTTACCGTTACACTTACTCTTAACCTTACCCTAACCCTAAAGCTAACCCTAACCCTAACCCTAACCCTTACCCTTACCATAACCATAACCCTAACCCTAACCCTTACCCAAACCCTAAACCTAACCCTAACCCTAACACTTACCCTAACCCTAACGCTAACCCTAACCCTTACCATTACCCTAACCCTAACATTAACCCTAACCTTACCCCTAACTCTAACCCTAACCCTAACCGTTCCCCTAACCCTAAACTTAACCCTATCCCTAACACTTACCCTAAACCTAACCCTAAACCTAAACCTAACCCTTACCCTTACCCTAACACTAAACCTAACTCTAACCCTTACCCTGAACCCTACCCTAACCCTAACCCTAATCCTACCCCTAAACCTAACCCTAACCCTTACCCTAACCTAACCCTAAACCTTACCCTAACCCTAACCCAAACCCTAAACCTAACCCTAACAGTTACCCTAACCCTAACCCTAACCCTAACACTTACCCTTACCCTAACCCTAACCCTAACCCTAACCCTAACCTTACCCTTACCCTAATCCTAACCCTAAACCTAACCCTATCTCTTACCCTAACCCTAACGCTTACCCTTACCCTAAACCTAACACTAACTTTTAATCTAACCCTAACCCTAACCCTAATCCTAACCCTAACCTTACCCTTACCCAAATACTAACCCTAAACCTAACCCTATATCTTACCCTAACCCTAAACCTTAACCTTACCCTAACCCTAACCCTAACCTTAAGCCTAACCCTAACCTTCACCCTAACCTTAACCCTAACCCTAACCCTTGCCCTTACCCTAACCCTAACCCTAAACCTAACCCTAACCCTAACCCTAACCTCACCCTAACACTTACCCTTACCCTAAACCTAACCCAAAACCTAACCCTCACCCTAACCCTAACCCTACCTCTAACCCTAACCCTAAACTTAAACCTAATCCTTACCCTTATCCTAAACCTAACACTAACACTAACATATTACCCTTACCCTAAAACCTACCCAAACCCAAAACCTAACCCTAACCCTTACCCTAACCCTAAACCTAACCCTAATCCTTACCCTTATCCTAAACCTAACCCTAACACTAACACTTACCCTTACCCTGAACCCTACCCTAACCCTAAACCTAATCCTACCCCTAACCCTAACTCTTACCCTAACCTAACCCTAAACCTTACCCTAACCCTAACCCTAACCCTAACCTTAACCCTAACCCTAACCCTAGCCCTAATATTAACCCTAACCTTAACCCTAACCCTAATGCTTCCCCTTACCCCAACCCTAACAAATCTCTAACCCTAACCCTAAACCTTACCCTAACCCTAACCCTAACCCTTACCCTAAACCTAACCTTAACCCTAACCCTAACCCTAATCCTAAACCTAACCTTAACCATAAACCTAACCCTAACGCTTGCCCTTACCCTAACCCTAACCCTAAACCTACCACTAACCCTAACCCTAAACCTAAACCTAACCCTTACACTTATCCTAACCCTAACCCTAAACCTAACGTCACCCTAACCCTAACCCTAGCCCTAACCTCTAACCCTAACCCTAAACCTAACCCTAATTCTTACCCTTATCCTAAACCTAACCCTAACACTAAAACTTACCCTTACCCAAAACCCCACCCTAACCCTAACCCTAACCCTTACCCTAATCCTAAACCTAACCCTAACCCTTACCCTTACCCTAACCCCAAACCAAACCTAGCCCTAACCCTAACTCTTACCCTTACCGTAACCCTAACCCTAACCCTAACCCTTATCCTTATCCTTACCCTAACCCTAACCCTAACCCTAAACCTAACCCTAACCCTAACCCTAACCCTTACGCTTACCCTAACGCTAAACCTAACCCTAACCCTAACCCTAACCCTAACCCTATACCTAACCCTAACACTTACCTTAACCCTAACCCTTACACTTACCCTAAACCTAACCCTAACACTAACCCTTACCCTAACCCTACCCTAACTCTAACCGTTACCCTTACCCTTACCCTTAACCTTACCCTAACCCTAAAGCTAACACTAACCCTAATCCTAACCCTTACTCTTACCCTAACCCTAACCCTAACCCTAACCCTTACCCAAACCCTAACCCTAACCCTAACTCTAACACCTACCCTAACCCTAACCCTAACCCTAACCCTTACCCTTACCCTAAGTCTAACCCTAACCATAACCCTTACCCAAACCCTAAGCCTAACCCTAACCCTTACACTTACCCTAACCCTAACCCTAACCCTTACCCTAACCCTAAACCTAACCATTACCCTAACCCTAACCTTAACCCTAACCCTAACCCTAACCCTAACCCTTACCATTACCCTAACCCTAACATTAACCCTAACCTTACCCCTAACTCTAACCCTAACCCTAACCCTTCCCCTAACCCTAAACTTAACCCTATCCCTAACACTTACCCTAAACCTAACCCTAAACCTAAACCTAACCCTTACCCTTACCCTAACACTAAACCTAACTCTAACCCTTACCCTGAACCCTACCCTAACCCTAACCCTAATCCTACCCCTAAACCTAACCCTAACCCTTACCCTAACCTAACCCTAAACCTTACCCTAACCCTAACCCAAACCCTAAACCTAACCCTAACAGTTACCCTAACCCTAACCCTAACCCTAACACTTACCCTTACCCTAACCCTAACCCTAACCCTAACCCTAACCTTACACTTACCCTAATCCTAACCCTAAACCTAACCCTATCTCTTACCCTAACCCTAACGCTTACCCTTACCCTAAACCTAACACTAACTTTTAATCTAACCCTAACCCTATCCCTAATCCTAACCCTAACCTTACCCTTACCCAAATACTAACCCTAAACCTAACCCTATATCTTACCCTAACCCTAAACCTTAACCTTACCCTAACCCTAACCCTAACCTTAAGCCTAACCCTAACCTTAACCCTAACCTTAACCCTAACCCTAACCCTTGCCCTTACCCTAACCCTAACCCTAAACCTAACACTATCCCTAACCCTAACCTCACCCTAACACTTACCCTTACCCTAAACCTAACCCAAAACCTAACCCTCACCCTAACCCTAACCCTACCTCTAACCCTAACCTTAAACTTAAACCTAATCCTTACCCTTATCCTAAACCTAACACTAACACTAACATATTACCCTTACCCTAAACCCTACCCAAACCCAAAACCTAACCCTAACCCTTACCCTAACCCTAAACCTAACCCTAATCCTTACCCTTATCCTAAACCTAACCCTAACACTAACACTTACCCTTACCCTGAACCCTACCCTAACCCTAACCCTAATCCTACCCCTAACCCTAACTCTTACCCTAACCTAACCCTAAACCTTACCCTAACCCTAACCCTAACCCTAACCTTAACCCTAACCCTAACCCTAGCCCTAATATTAACCCTAACCTTAACCCTAACCCTAATGCTTCCCCTTACCCCAACCCTAACAAATCTCTAACCCTAACCCTAAACCTTACCCTAACCCTAACCCTAACCCTTACCCTAAACCTAACCTTAACCCTAACCCTAAACCTAATCCTAAACCTAACCTTAACCATAAACCTAACCCTAACGCTTGCCCTTACCCTAACCCTAACCCTAAACCTACCACTAACCCTAACCCTAACCCTAAACCTAACCCTTACACTTATCCTAACCCTAACCCTAAACCTAACGTCACCCTAACCCTAACCCTAGCCCTAACCTCTAACCCTAACCCTAAACCTAACCCTAATTCTTACCCTTATCCTAAACCTAACCCTAACACTAAAACTTACCCTTACCCAAAACCCCACCCTAACCCTAACCCTAACCCTTACCCTAATCCTAAAACTAACCCTAACCCTTACCCTTACCCTAACCCCAAACCAAACCTAGCCCTAACCCTAACTCTTACCCTTACCCTAACCCTAACCCTAACCCTTACCCTAACCCTAAACCTAACCATTACCCTAACCCTAACCTTAACCCTAACCCTAACCCTAATCCTAAACCTAACCTTAACCCTAACCCTAACCCTAACCCTTGCCCTTACCCTAACCCTAACCCTAAACCTAAACCTACCACTAACCCTAACCCTAACCCTTACCTTTATCCTAACCCTAACCCTAAACCTAACCTCACCCTAACCCCAACCCTAGCCCTAACCTCTAACCCTAACCCTAAACCTAACCCTAATCCTTACCCTTATTTTAAACCTAACCCTAACACTAACACTTACCCTAACCCTAACCCTAACCCTAACCCTTACACTTATCCTAACCCTAACCCTAAACCTAACGTCACCCTAACCCTAACCCTAGCCCTAACCTCTAACCCTAACCCTAAACCTAACCCTAATTCTTACCCTTATCCTAAACCTAACCCTAACACTAAAACTTACCCTTACCCAAAACCCCACCCTAACCCTAACCCTAACCCTTACCCTAATCCTAAAACTAACCCTAACCCTTACCCTTACCCTAACCCCAAACCAAACCTAGCCCTAACCCTAACTCTTACCCTTACCCTAACCCTAACCCTAACCCTTACCCTAACCCTAAACCTAACCATTACCCTAACCCTAACCTTAACCCTAACCCTAACCCTAATCCTAAACCTAACCTTAACCCTAACCCTAACCCTAACCCTTGCCCTTACCCTAACCCTAACCCTAAACCTAAACCTACCACTAACCCTAACCCTAACCCTTACCTTTATCCTAACCCTAACCCTAAACCTAACCTCACCCTAACCCCAACCCTAGCCCTAACCTCTAACCCTAACCCTAAACCTAACCCTAATCCTTACCCTTATTTTAAACCTAACCCTAACACTAACACTTACCCTAACCCTAACCCTAACCCTAACCCTTACACTTATCCTAACCCTAACCCTAAACCTAACGTCACCCTAACCCTAACCCTAGCCCTAACCTCTAACCCTAACCCTAAACCTAACCCTAATTCTTACCCTTATCCTAAAGCTAATCCTAACACTAACACTTACCCTTACCCAAAACCCCGCCCTAACCTTAACCCTAACCCTTACCCTAATCCTAAACCTAACCCTAACCCTTACCCTTACCTTAACCCCAAACCTAACCCTAGCTCTAACCCTAACTCTTACCCTTACCCTAACCCTAACCCTAACCCTAACCCTTATCCTTACCCTAACCCTAACCCTAAACCTAACCCTAAACCTAACCCTAACCCTAACCCTAACCGTTACGCTTACCCTAACACTAAACCTAACCCTAACCCTAATCCTAACCCTAACCCTAAACCTAACCCTAACACTTACCTTAACCCTAACCCTTACACTTACCCTAAACCTAACCCTAACCCTAACACTTACCCTTACCCGTACCCTAAACCTAACCCTAACCCTAACCCTTACACTTACCCTAACCCTAACACTAACCCTTACCCTAACCCTACCCTAACTCTAACCGTTACCCTTACCCTTACCCTTACCCTTAAACTTACCCTAACCCTAAAGCTAACCCTAACCCTAATCCTAACCCTTACTCTTACCCTAACCCTAACCCTAACCCTTACCCAAACCCTAACCCTAACCCTAACTCTAACACTTACCCTAACCCTAACCCTTAAACTTACCCTAACTCTAACCCTAACCCTAACCATTACCCTAACACTAACCTTAACCCTAACGCTAACCCTAATCCTAAACCTAACCTTAACCCTAACCCTAACCCTAAACCTACCACTAACCCTAACCCTAACCCTTACCCTTATCCTAACCCTAACCCTAATCCTAACCTCACCCTAACCATAACCCTAGCCCTAACCTCTAACCCTAACCCTAAACCTAACTCTAATCCTTACCCTTATTTTAAACCTAACCCTAACACTAACACTTACCCTAACCCTAACCCTAATCCTAACCCTTACCCTTACCCTAACCCTAACCCTAACCCTTACCCAAACCCTAACCCTAAACCTAACCCTAACCCTAACCCTAACCCTAAACCAAAACCTAACCCTAACCCTAAACCTAAACCTAGCCCTTACCTTAAACCTAACCCTAAACCTAAACCTAACCCGAACACATACTCTTACCCTAACCGTAATCCTAACCATAACCCTAACCCTAACCCTAACCCTAACCCTAACACTAACCCTTACCCTAAGCATAACCCTAAACCTTACCCTTACCCTAACCCTAACCCTAACCTTAACCCCCACCCTAAACCTAATCCTAACCCTAACACTTACCCTTACCCTAACCCTAACCCTAAACCTAACCCTAAACCTTACCCTAACCCTAACCCTAACCCTAAACCTAACCCTAAACCTTACACTTACCCTCACCCTAACCCTAACCTTAACGCTAACCCTAAACCTAAACCTAAACCTAACCCTTATCCTTACCCAAACCCTAAACCTAAACCAGTCCCTAACCCTAACCATCACCCTAAACCTAACCCTCACCCTTACCCTAACCCTAACCCTAACCTTAACCCTTATCCTTATCCTAAACCTAACCCTAACCCTAAACCTAACCCTTATCCTTACCCTAACCCTAACCCTAGCCCTAAACCTAACCCTAACCCTAACCCTAAGCCTTACGCTTAACCTAAAGCTAAACCTAAACCTAACCCTAACCCTAACCCTAACCCTTACCCTTACCCTAACCCAAACCCTAACCCTAACCCTTACCCAAACCCTATCCCTAACCCTAACCCTAACACTAACCCTAACCCTAACCGTAACCCTAACACTTACCCTTACCCTAACCCTAACCCTAACCCTAACCTTACCCTTACCCTAATCCTAACCCTAAACCTAAACCTAACCCGAACACATACTCTTACCCTAACCGTAATCCTAACCATAACCCTAACCCTAACCCTAACCCTAACACTAACCCTTACCCTAACCATAACCCTAAACTTTACCCTTACCCTAACCCTAACCCTAACCTTAACCCCCACCCTAAACCTAATCCTAACCCTAACACTGACCCTTACCCTAACCCTAACCCTAAAGCTTACCCTAAACCTTACCCTAACCCTAACCCTAACCCTAAACCTAACCCTAAACCTTACACTTACCCTCACTCTAACCCTAACCTTAACCCTAACCCTAAACCTAACCCTAAACCTAACCCTTATCCTTACCCAAACCCTAAACCTAACCCAATCCCTAACCCGAACCATCACCCTAAACCTAACCCTTACCCTTACCCTAACCCTAACCCTAACCCTAAACCTAACCCTAACCCTCACCCTTACCCTAACCCTAACCCTAACCTTAACCCTTATCCTTATCCTAAACCTAACCCTAACCCTAAACCTAACCCTTATCCTTACCCTAACCCTAACCCTAACCCTAAACCTAACCCTAAACCTAACCCTAAGCCTTACGCTTACCCTAACGCTAAACCTAAACATAACCCTAACCCTAACCCTTACCCTTACCCTAACCCAAACCCTAACCCTAACCCTTACCCAAACCCTAACCCTAACCCTAACCCTAACCGTAACCCTTACCTTAACACTTACCCTTACCCTAACCCTAACCCTAACCCTAACCCTAACCTTACCCTTACCCTAATCCTAACCCTAAACCTAACCCTACCTCTCACCCTAACCCTAACGCTTACCCTTACCCTAACCCTAACCCTAACCTAACCCTTACCCAAATTCTAAACCTAAACCTAACCCTATATCTTACCCTAACCCTAACCCTTACCCTTACACTAACCATAACCCTAACCCTTAAACTAACCCTAACACTAACCCTTACCCTAACCCTAACCGTAAGCCTAACCCCTAACCCTAACCCTAACACTAACCATCAGCCTAACCCTAACCCTAACCCTAACCCTAACCTTAACCTTAACCCTAACCTTAACCCTAACCTTAACCCTAACACTAAACCTAACCCTTGCCCTTACCCTAACCCTAACCCTAACCCTAACCCTAACCCTAACCCTAACCTTAACACTAACCTCTAACCCTAACCCTAACCCTAACACTTACCCTTACCCCAACCCTAACCGTAACCCTAACCCTAACCATTACCCTTACCCTAACCCTAATCCTAACCCTAACATTAACCCTAACCCTAACCCTAACACTTACAATAACCTAAACCTAACCCTTACCCTAACCCTAACCCTAACCCTAAACTTAAACCTAAGCCTAACCCTAACCCTAGCCCTAAACCTAACCGTAACACTAACCCTAACCCTAACCCTAACCTTAACCCTAACCCTAACCCTTGCCCTTACCCTAACCCTAACCCTAACTCTAACCCTAACCCTAAAACTTACCCTAACCCTAACCCTAACCTCAAACTTAACCCTAACCCTAACCCTAACCCTAACCTCAAACTTAAGCCTAACCCTAACCCTAACCCTAACCCTTACCCTTACTGTAACACTAAGCCTAAGCCTAAGCCTAAGCCTAACCCTAACACTTACCCTAACCCTAATCCTAACCCTAACCCTAACCCTTAGCCTTGCCCTATCCCTCACCCTAACCCTAACCCTAACCTCTAACCCTAACCCTAAAGCTAGCCCTAATCCTTACCCTTAACCTAAACCTAACCCTAACACTAACACTTGCCCTTACCCTAAACCCTACCCTCACCCTAACCCTAACCCTTACCCTAACCCTAACCCTAACCCTAACCCTTACCCTAACCCTAATCCTAACCCTATCCCTAACCCTAACCCTAACCTTAACCCTAACCCTAACCCTAACCTAACCCTTACCCTTAACCTAACCCTTACTATAACACTTACCCTTACCCTAACACTTAGCCTAACCCTAACCCTAACCCTATCCCTTACCCTAACCATAACCCTAATCCTAACCCTAAACCTAACCCTAACCCTAACCCTAACCCTAAACCTTACCCTACCCTCCCCTTACCCTAACCCTAACCCTAACCTTAACCCTAATCCTTGGAATTACCCTAAACCTAACCATAACCCTAAAACTTACCCTTACCCGTACCCTAACAATAACCCTAACCCTAACCCTAAACCTTACACTTACCCTAACCCTAACACTAACCCTTCCCCTAACCCTAAACCTCACTCTAACCGTTACCCTTACCCTTACCCTTACCCTTACCCTAACTCTAAACCTAACGCTAACCCTAACCCTAACCCTTACTCTTACCCTATCCCTAAACCTAACCCTAAACCTTATCCTAACCCTAACCATAACCTAACCCTAACACTTACATTAAACCTAACCCAAAACCTAACCCTAACCCTTATCCTTACCCTAACCCTAACCCTAAACGTAACCCCAACCCTAAACCTAACCCTAACCCTAACCCTTACCCTAACACTTACTCTAACCCTAACCATAACTCTACCACTTACCCTTACCCTAACCCTAAACCTAACTCTAACCCTTACCCTAACCCTAACCCTAACACTTACCCTAACCCTAACCTTTACACTAAACATAACCCTAACCATAACCCATATCCCTAACCCTAACCCTAACCTTAACCCTAACCTTAACCCTAACACTAATCCTTACCCTAACCCTAAACCAAACCCTAACCCTAACCCTAACCTTAACCCCAACCCTAAACATAATCCTAACCCTAACACTTACCCTCACCCTAACCCTAACCCTAACCCTAACCCTAACATTTATCCTTACCCAAACCCAACCCTAACCCAATCCCTAACCCTATCCCTAACCCTAACCCTTACCGTAACCCTAACCCTAATCCTAACCCTAAACCTAACCCTAACCCTAAACCTAACCCTAAACCTTGCCCTTACCTTAACCCTAAACCTAACGCTAACCCTTACGCTTACCCTAACGCTAACCCTAACCCTAACCCTAACCCTAACCCGAACACATACCCTTACCCTAACCCTAACCATAACCATAAACCTAACCCTAACCCTAACCCTTACCCTGACCCTAAACCTAACCCTAACCCTTACCCTTACCCTAACCCTAACCCTAACCTTAACCCCAAACCTAAACCTAATCCTAACCCTAACACTTACCCTTACCCTAACCCTAACCCTAAAACTTACCCTAACCCTAACCCTAAAACTAACCCTAAACCATACCCTTACCCTCACCCTAACCCTAACCTTAACCCTAACCCTAAACTAACCCTAACCCTAACCCTTATCCTTACCCAAACCCTAACCCGCACCCAATCCCTAACCCTTACCATAAACCTAAGCCTAACCCTAAACCTTACCCTTACCATAACCCTGACCCTAAACCTAACCCTAACCCTCCCTTACCATAACCATAACCCTAAACCTAACCCTAACCTTAACCCTAACCCTTATCCTAAACAAAACACTAACTCTAACCCCAACCCTTATCCTTACCCTAACCCTAACCCTAAATCTAACCCTAAACCTAACCCTAACCCTAACACTAACCCTTACGCTTACCCCAACGGTAAACCTAACCCTAACCATAACCATAACCCTAAACCTAACCCTAACCCTAACCTTAACCCTAACCCTTACACTAACTCTAAACCTAACCCTAACCCTAACCCTTACACTTACCCTATCCCTAACCCTAACCCTAACCCTTATCCTAACCCTAACCCTAATCCTAACACTTACATTAACCCTATGCCTAACCCTAACCCTTATCCTTAAACTAACCCTAACCCTAAACTTAACCCCAACCCTAAACCTAACCCTAACCCTAACCCTTACCCTAACACTTACCCTAACCCTAACCCTAACTCTACCACTTACCCTTACCCTAACCCTAAAGCTAACCCTAACCCTTACCCTAACCCTAACCCTAACCCTAACCCTAACCCTAAGCCTAACACTTACCCTAACCCTAACCCTTACACTAACCCTAACCCTAACCCTAACCCGTATCCCTAACCCGAACACTAACCCTAACCCTAAACTTAACCCTAACCCTAAGCCTAACCCTTACCCTAACCCTAAACCAAACCCTAACCCTAATCCTAACCTTAACCCCAACCCTAAACCTAATCCTAACCCTAACACTTACCCTTACCCAATCCCTAACCCTAACCTTAACCCTTATCCTTACCCAAACCCTAACCCTAACCCAATCCCTAACCCTAACCCTAACCCTAACCCTTACCCTAACCCTAACCATAATCCTAACCCTAAACCTAACCCTAACCCTAACCTCAACCTTAACACTAACCCTAACCCTAACCCTTACCCTTACCCTAACACTTAGCCTAACCCTAACCCTAACCCTAACCCTAAACCTAACCCTAACCCTAACCCTAATCCTTGCCCTTACCTTAACCCTAAACCTAACGCTAACCCTTACGCTTACCCTAACGCTAACCCTAACCCTAACCCTAACCCTAACCCGAACACATACCCTTACCCTAACCCTAACCCTAACCATAACCCTAACCCTAACCCTAACCCTTACCCTAACCCTAACCCTAACCCTAACCCTTACCCTTACCCTAACCCTAACCCTAAATTTAACCCCAACACTAAACCTAATCCTAACTCTAACACTTACCCTTGCCCTAACCCTAACCCTAACCCTAAAACTTACCCTAACCCTAACCCTAAACCAAACCCTAAACCTTACCCTTATCCTCACCCTAACCCTAACCTTAACCCTAACTCTATACTAACCCTAACCCTAACCCTTGTCCTTACCCAAACCCTAACCCTAACCCAATCCCTAACCATAAACATAAACCTAATCCTAACCCTAACCCTAACCCTTACCCTTACCATAACCCTAAACCTAAACCTAACCCTAACCCTCCCTTACCATAACCATAACCCTAACCCTAACCCTAACCTTAACCGTAACCCTTATCCTAAACCTAACCCTAACCCTAACCCCAACCCTTATCCTTACCCTAACCCTAACCGTAACTCTAACCCTAAACCTAACCTGAACCCTAACACTAACCCTTACGCTTACTCCAACGGTAAACCTAACCCTAACCCTAACCATAACCCTAAACCTAACCCTAACCCTAACCTTAACCCTAACCCTTGCCATTACCCTAAACTTAACCCTAATCCTAACACTTACCCTTACCCGTACCCTAACCATAACCCTAAACCTAACCCTAAACCTTACACTTAACCTAACCCTAACACTAACCCTTATCCTAACCCTAACTCTAACCGTTACCCTTACCCTAACCCTTACCCTTACCCTAACCCTAACCCTAAACCTAACCCTAACCCTAACCCTAACCCTTACCCTTACCCTAACCCTAACCCTAACCCTAACCCTTACCCTAACACTAACCCTAACCCTAATACTTACCTTAAACCTAACACTAACCCTAACCTTATCCTTACCCTAACCCTAACCCTAAACTTAACCCTAAACCTGAACCTAACCCTAACCCTTACCTTAAACCTAACCCTAACCCTAACCCTAAGCGTAACACTTACCTAACCATAACCCTAACCCTTACACCGAACCCTAACCCTTAACCTAACCCTAACCCTAACCCAAACCCTAACCCTTACCCGTAAGCAAACCTAAATCTAACTCTAACCCTAACCCTAACCCTAACCTTTAACCTAAACCTAACCCTAACCCTAACACCTACCCTTACCCTAAACCCTAACCTAACCCTAACCCTAACCCTAACCCTTACCCTAACCCTAACCCTAACCTTAACCCCAACCCTAAACCTAACCCTAACCCTAACCCTGACCCTTACCATTCCCCTAACCCTAAACCTAACCCTAACCCTAACCCTAACCCTTACGCTTACCCTAACGCTAACGCTAACCCTAACCCTAACCCGAACCCGAACACATAACCTTACCCTAACCCTAACCCTAATCTTAACCCTAACCCTAACCCTAACCCAACCCTTACCCTAACCCTAAACCAAACCCTAACCCTTACCCTTACCCTAACCCTAACCCTAACCTTAACCCCAACACTAAACCTAATCCTAACCCTAACACTTACCCTTACCCTAACCTTAACCCTAACCCTTATCCTTACCCAAACCCTAACCCTAACCCTAACCCAATCCCTAACACTTACCCTAACCCTAACGCTAACTCTAACCCTAACCTTAACCCTAACCTTAACCTTAACCCTAATCTTAACCCTAACCCTAACCCGAACCCTTGCCCTTATCCTAACCCTAACCCTAGCCCTTACTCTACCACTAAGCCTAAACCTAACCCTAACCCTAACCCTAACCCTTACCCTAACCCTAATCCTAATCCTAACACTAACCCTAACCCTAACCCTAACTCTAACCTCAACCTTAACCCTAACCCTTACCCTTACCCTAACACTTAGCCTAACCCTAACCCTAACACTAACCCTATCCTTTACCCTATCCATAACCCTATTCCTAACCTTAACCCTAACCCTAACCCTAAACCTTACCCTACCCTCCCCTTACCCTAACCCTAACCCTAACCTTAACCCTAACACTTGCCATTACCCTAAACCT
>JANJXV010000053.1:2517500-2520000 GCA_024803745.1 Megascapheus bottae | reverse complement strand
AAAACCCTAACCCTAACCCTAACACTAACCCTAAACCTAACCCTAACCATAAACCTAACCCTAACCCTAACCCTAAAACTAAACCTTACCCTAACAATAAACCTAACCCTAACCCTTACCCTTACCCTTACCCTATCCCTAACACTAACCCTAACCCTAACCCTAACCCTTACCCTAACCCTAACCCTAACCCTAACCCTAACCTTAACCCTAACCCTAACCTTAACCCTAACCTTAACATTAACCCTAACCCTAACCCTTGCCCTTAGCCTAACCCTAACCCTAAACCTAACACTAACCCTAAACCTAACCTTAACCCTAACCCCAACGCTTGCCCTTACACTAACCCTAACAAATCTCTAACTCTAACCCTAACCCTTACCCTAACACTAACCCTAAACCTTACCCTAAACCTAACCTTAACTCTAACCCTAACCCTAATCCTAAATCTAACCTAAACCTAACCCTAACCCTAACCCTAACCCTTGCCCTTACCCTAACCTTAACCCTAACCCTAAACCTACCACTAACCCTAACCCTAACCCTAACACTAACCCTTACCCTTATCCTAACCCTAACCCTAAACCTAACCTCAACCTAACCCTAACCCTAGCCCTTACCTCTAAACCTAACCCTAAACCTAACCCTAATCCTTACCCTTATCCTAAACCTAACCCTAAAACTAAAACTTACACTTACCCAAAACCCCACCCTAACCCTAACCCTAAACCTTACCCTAACCCTAACCCTAACCCTAACCCTTACCCTTAAACTAACCATAAACCTAACCCTAACCCTAACCCTAACTCTTACCCTTACCCTAACCCTAAACCTAAACCTAACCCTAACCCTAAACCTTGCCCTTACCTTAACCCTAAGCCTAACCCTAAACCTAACCCGAACACATACTCTTACCCTAACCCTAACCCTAACTATAACCCTAACCCTAAACCTAACCCTAACCCTTACCCTTACCCTAACCCTAACCCTAACCATAACCCCAACCCTAAAACTAATCATAACCCTAACACTTACCCTTACCCTAACCCTAACCCTAACCCTAACCCTCAACCTTACCCTAACCCTAACCCTAACCCTAAACCTAACCCTAAACCTTACCCTTACCCTCACCCAACCCTAACCTTAACCCTAACCCTATACATAACCCTAAACATAACACTTATCCTTACCCTTACCCTAAACCTAACCCTAAATCTAACCCTAACCCTCACCCTTAAACTAACCCTAACCCTAACCTTAACCCTTATCCTTATTCTAAACCTAACCCTAACCCTAACCCTAACCCTTATCCTTACCCTAACCCTAACCCTAACCCTAAACCTAACCGTAACCCTAACCCTAACCCTTACGCTTACCCTAACGCTAAACCTAACCCTAACCCTAACCCTAAACCTAACCCTAAACCTAACACTAACACTTACCTTAACCCTAACCCTTACCCTTACTCTAAACCTAACCCCAACCCTAACACTTACACTTACCCGTACCCTAACCCTAAACCTAACCCTAACCCTAACACTAAACCTTACACTTACCCTAACCCTAACACTAACCCTTTCCCTAACCCTACCCTAACTCTAACCGTTACCCTTACCCTTACCCTTAACCTTACCCTAACCCTAAAGCTAACCCTAACCCTAATCCTAACCCTTACCCTTACTCTAACCCTAACCCTAACCCTAACCCTTACCCAAACCCTAACCCTAACCCTAACCCTAACACTTACCCTAACCCTAACCCTAACCCTAACCCTTACCCTTACCCTAACCCTAACCCTAACCCTAACACTTACCCAAACCCTAAGCCTAAACCTAACCCTAACACTTACCCTAACCCTAACCCGAACCCTTACCCTAACCCTAACCCTAACCCTTCCCCTAACCCTAAACTTAACCCTAACCCTAACCCTAATCCTAAACCTAACCTTAACCCTAACCCTAACCCTTACCCTTGCCCTTACCCTAACCTTAACCCTAACCCTAAACCTACCACTATCCCTAACCCTAACCCTTCCCCTTATCCTAACCCTAACCCTAAACCTAACCTCACCCTAACCCTAACCCTAGCCCTAAATTCTAAACCTAAACCTAAACCTAACCCTAATCCTTACCCTTATTTTAAACCTAACCCTAACACTAACACTTACCCTAACCCTAACCCTAATACAAACCCTTACCCTTACCCTACCCTAACCCTTACCCAAACCCTAACCCTAACCCTAACTCTAACCATAACCCTAATCCTAACACTTACCCTTACCCGTACCCTAACCCTAACCATAACCCTATACTTTACACTTACCGTAACCCTAACACTAACCCTTACCCTAACCCTACCCTAATTCTATACGTTACCCTTACCCTTACCCTGAACCTTACCCTAACCCTAAAGCTACCCTAACCCTAACCCTAACCCTCACCCTTACCCTCACCCTAACCCTAACCCTTACCCTAACCCTAACCCTTACCCTTACCCTTAT
>JANJXV010000053.1:2505000-2515000 GCA_024803745.1 Megascapheus bottae | reverse complement strand
CCCTAACGCTTGCCCTTACCCTAACCCTAACCCTAAACCTACCACTAACCCTAACCCTAAACCTAAACCTAACCCTTACACTTATCCTAACCCTAACCCTAAACCTAACGTCACCCTAACCCTAACCCTAGCCCTAACCTCTAACCCTAACCCTAAACCTAACCCTAATTCTTACCCTTATCCTAAACCTAACCCTAACACTAAAACTTACCCTTACCCAAAACCCCACCCTAACCCTAACCCTAACCCTTACCCTAATCCTAAACCTAACCCTAACCCTTACCCTTACCCTAACCCCAAACCAAACCTAGCCCTAACCCTAACTCTTACCCTTACCGTAACCCTAACCCTAACCCTAACCCTTATCCTTATCCTTACCCTAACCCTAACCCTAACCCTAAACCTAACCCTAACCCTAACCCTAACACTTACGCTTACCCTAACGCTAAACCTAACCCTAACCCTAACCCTAACCCTAACCCTATACCTAACCCTAACACTTACCTTAACCCTAACCCTTACACTTACCCTAAACCTAACCCTAACACTAACCCTTACCCTAACCCTACCCTAACTCTAACCGTTACCCTTACCCTTACCCTTAACCTTACCCTAACCCTAAAGCTAACACTAACCCTAATCCTAACCCTTACTCTTACCCTAACCCTAACCCTAACCCTAACCCTTACCCAAACCCTAACCCTAACCCTAACTCTAACACCTACCCTAACCCTAACCCTAACCCTAACCCTTACCCTTACCCTAAGTCTAACCCTAACCATAACCCTTACCCAAACCCTAAGCCTAACCCTAACCCTTACACTTACCCTAACCCTAACCCTAACCCTTACCCTAACCCTAAACCTAACCATTACCCTAACCCTAACCTTAACCCTAACCCTAACCCTAACCCTAACCCTTACCATTACCCTAACCCTAACATTAACCCTAACCTTACCCCTAACTCTAACCCTAACCCTAACCCTTCCCCTAACCCTAAACTTAACCCTATCCCTAACACTTACCCTAAACCTAACCCTAAACCTAAACCTAACCCTTACCCTTACCCTAACACTAAACCTAACTCTAACCCTTACCCTGAACCCTACCCTAACCCTAACCCTAATCCTACCCCTAAACCTAACCCTAACCCTTACCCTAACCTAACCCTAAACCTTACCCTAACCCTAACCCAAACCCTAAACCTAACCCTAACAGTTACCCTAACCCTAACCCTAACCCTAACACTTACCCTTACCCTAACCCTAACCCTAACCCTAACCCTAACCTTACACTTACCCTAATCCTAACCCTAAACCTAACCCTATCTCTTACCCTAACCCTAACGCTTACCCTTACCCTAAACCTAACACTAACTTTTAATCTAACCCTAACCCTATCCCTAATCCTAACCCTAACCTTACCCTTACCCAAATACTAACCCTAAACCTAACCCTATATCTTACCCTAACCCTAAACCTTAACCTTACCCTAACCCTAACCCTAACCTTAAGCCTAACCCTAACCTTAACCCTAACCTTAACCCTAACCCTAACCCTTGCCCTTACCCTAACCCTAACCCTAAACCTAACACTATCCCTAACCCTAACCTCACCCTAACACTTACCCTTACCCTAAACCTAACCCAAAACCTAACCCTCACCCTAACCCTAACCCTACCTCTAACCCTAACCTTAAACTTAAACCTAATCCTTACCCTTATCCTAAACCTAACACTAACACTAACATATTACCCTTACCCTAAACCCTACCCAAACCCAAAACCTAACCCTAACCCTTACCCTAACCCTAAACCTAACCCTAATCCTTACCCTTATCCTAAACCTAACCCTAACACTAACACTTACCCTTACCCTGAACCCTACCCTAACCCTAACCCTAATCCTACCCCTAACCCTAACTCTTACCCTAACCTAACCCTAAACCTTACCCTAACCCTAACCCTAACCCTAACCTTAACCCTAACCCTAACCCTAGCCCTAATATTAACCCTAACCTTAACCCTAACCCTAATGCTTCCCCTTACCCCAACCCTAACAAATCTCTAACCCTAACCCTAAACCTTACCATAACCCTAACCCTAACCCTTACCCTAAACCTAACCTTAACCCTAACCCTAAACCTAATCCTAAACCTAACCTTAACCATAAACCTAACCCTAACGCTTGCCCTTACCCTAACCCTAACCCTAAACCTACCACTAACCCTAACCCTAACCCTAAACCTAACCCTTACACTTATCCTAACCCTAACCCTAAACCTAACGTCACCCTAACCCTAACCCTAGCCCTAACCTCTAACCCTAACCCTAAACCTAACCCTAATTCTTACCCTTATCCTAAACCTAACCCTAACACTAAAACTTACCCTTACCCAAAACCCCACCCTAACCCTAACCCTAACCCTTACCCTAATCCTAAAACTAACCCTAACCCTTACCCTTACCCTAACCCCAAACCAAACCTAGCCCTAACCCTAACTCTTACCCTTACCCTAACCCTAACCCTAACCCTTACCCTAACCCTAAACCTAACCATTACCCTAACCCTAACCTTAACCCTAACCCTAACCCTAATCCTAAACCTAACCTTAACCCTAACCCTAACCCTAACCCTTGCCCTTACCCTAACCCTAACCCTAAACCTAAACCTACCACTAACCCTAACCCTAACCCTTACCTTTATCCTAACCCTAACCCTAAACCTAACCTCACCCTAACCCCAACCCTAGCCCTAACCTCTAACCCTAACCCTAAACCTAACCCTAATCCTTACCCTTATTTTAAACCTAACCCTAACACTAACACTTACCCTAACCCTAACCCTAACCCTAACCCTTACACTTATCCTAACCCTAACCCTAAACCTAACGTCACCCTAACCCTAACCCTAGCCCTAACCTCTAACCCTAACCCTAAACCTAACCCTAATTCTTACCCTTATCCTAAAGCTAATCCTAACACTAACACTTACCCTTACCCAAAACCCCGCCCTAACCTTAACCCTAACCCTTACCCTAATCCTAAACCTAACCCTAACCCTTACCCTTACCTTAACCCCAAACCTAACCCTAGCTCTAACCCTAACTCTTACCCTTACCCTAACCCTAACCCTAACCCTAACCCTTATCCTTACCCTAACCCTAACCCTAAACCTAACCCTAAACCTAACCCTAACCCTAACCCTAACCGTTACGCTTACCCTAACACTAAACCTAACCCTAACCCTAATCCTAACCCTAACCCTAAACCTAACCCTAACACTTACCTTAACCCTAACCCTTACACTTACCCTAAACCTAACCCTAACCCTAACACTTACCCTTACCCGTACCCTAAACCTAACCCTAACCCTAACCCTTACACTTACCCTAACCCTAACACTAACCCTTACCCTAACCCTACCCTAACTCTAACCGTTACCCTTACCCTTACCCTTACCCTTAAACTTACCCTAACCCTAAAGCTAACCCTAACCCTAATCCTAACCCTTACTCTTACCCTAACCCTAACCCTAACCCTTACCCAAACCCTAACCCTAACCCTAACTCTAACACTTACCCTAACCCTAACCCTTAAACTTACCCTAACTCTAACCCTAACCCTAACCATTACCCTAACACTAACCTTAACCCTAACGCTAACCCTAATCCTAAACCTAACCTTAACCCTAACCCTAACCCTAAACCTACCACTAACCCTAACCCTAACCCTTACCCTTATCCTAACCCTAACCCTAATCCTAACCTCACCCTAACCATAACCCTAGCCCTAACCTCTAACCCTAACCCTAAACCTAACTCTAATCCTTACCCTTATTTTAAACCTAACCCTAACACTAACACTTACCCTAACCCTAACCCTAATCCTAACCCTTACCCTTACCCTAACCCTAACCCTAACCCTTACCCAAACCCTAACCCTAAACCTAACCCTAACCCTAACCCTAACCCTAAACCAAAACCTAACCCTAACCCTAAACCTAAACCTAGCCCTTACCTTAAACCTAACCCTAAACCTAAACCTAACCCGAACACATACTCTTACCCTAACCGTAATCCTAACCATAACCCTAACCCTAACCCTAACCCTAACCCTAACACTAACCCTTACCCTAAGCATAACCCTAAACCTTACCCTTACCCTAACCCTAACCCTAACCTTAACCCCCACCCTAAACCTAATCCTAACCCTAACACTTACCCTTACCCTAACCCTAACCCTAAACCTAACCCTAAACCTTACCCTAACCCTAACCCTAACCCTAAACCTAACCCTAAACCTTACACTTACCCTCACCCTAACCCTAACCTTAACCCTAACCCTAAACCTAAACCTAAACCTAACCCTTATCCTTACCCAAACCCTAAACCTAAACCAGTCCCTAACCCTAACCATCACCCTAAACCTAACCCTCACCCTTACCCTAACCCTAACCCTAACCTTAACCCTTATCCTTATCCTAAACCTAACCCTAACCCTAAACCTAACCCTTATCCTTACCCTAACCCTAACCCTAGCCCTAAACCTAACCCTAACCCTAACCCTAAGCCTTACGCTTAACCTAAAGCTAAACCTAAACCTAACCCTAACCCTAACCCTAACCCTTACCCTTACCCTAACCCAAACCCTAACCCTAACCCTTACCCAAACCCTATCCCTAACCCTAACCCTAACACTAACCCTAACCCTAACCGTAACCCTAACACTTACCCTTACCCTAACCCTAACCCTAACCCTAACCTTACCCTTACCCTAATCCTAACCCTAAACCTAAACCTAACCCGAACACATACTCTTACCCTAACCGTAATCCTAACCATAACCCTAACCCTAACCCTAACCCTAACACTAACCCTTACCCTAACCATAACCCTAAACTTTACCCTTACCCTAACCCTAACCCTAACCTTAACCCCCACCCTAAACCTAATCCTAACCCTAACACTTACCCTTACCCTAACCCTAACCCTAAAGCTTACCCTAAACCTTACCCTAACCCTAACCCTAACCCTAAACCTAACCCTAAACCTTACACTTACCCTCACTCTAACCCTAACCTTAACCCTAACCCTAAACCTAACCCTAAACCTAACCCTTATCCTTACCCAAACCCTAAACCTAACCCAATCCCTAACCCGAACCATCACCCTAAACCTAACCCTTACCCTTACCCTAACCCTAACCCTAACCCTAAACCTAACCCTAACCCTCACCCTTACCCTAACCCTAACCCTAACCTTAACCCTTATCCTTATCCTAAACCTAACCCTAACCCTAAACCTAACCCTTATCCTTACCCTAACCCTAACCCTAACCCTAAACCTAACCCTAAACCTAACCCTAAGCCTTACGCTTACCCTAACGCTAAACCTAAACATAACCCTAACCCTAACCCTTACCCTTACCCTAACCCAAACCCTAACCCTAACCCTTACCCAAACCCTAACCCTAACCCTAACCCTAACCGTAACCCTTACCTTAACACTTACCCTTACCCTAACCCTAACCCTAACCCTAACCCTAACCTTACCCTTACCCTAATCCTAACCCTAAACCTAACCCTACCTCTCACCCTAACCCTAACGCTTACCCTTACCCTAACCCTAACCCTAACCTAACCCTTACCCAAATTCTAAACCTAAACCTAACCCTATATCTTACCCTAACCCTAACCCTTACCCTTACACTAACCATAACCCTAACCCTTAAACTAACCCTAACACTAACCCTTACCCTAACCCTAACCGTAAGCCTAACCCCTAACCCTAACCCTAACACTAACCATCAGCCTAACCCTAACCCTAACCCTAACCCTAACCTTAACCTTAACCCTAACCTTAACCCTAACCTTAACCCTAACACTAAACCTAACCCTTGCCCTTACCCTAACCCTAACCCTAACCCTAACCCTAACCCTAACCCTAACCTTAACACTAACCTCTAACCCTAACCCTAACCCTAACACTTACCCTTACCCCAACCCTAACCGTAACCCTAACCCTAACCATTACCCTTACCCTAACCCTAATCCTAACCCTAACATTAACCCTAACCCTAACCCTAACACTTACAATAACCTAAACCTAACCCTTACCCTAACCCTAACCCTAACCCTAAACTTAAACCTAAGCCTAACCCTAACCCTAGCCCTAAACCTAACCGTAACACTAACCCTAACCCTAACCCTAACCTTAACCCTAACCCTAACCCTTGCCCTTACCCTAACCCTAACCCTAACTCTAACCCTAACCCTAAAACTTACCCTAACCCTAACCCTAACCTCAAACTTAACCCTAACCCTAACCCTAACCCTAACCTCAAACTTAAGCCTAACCCTAACCCTAACCCTAACCCTTACCCTTACTGTAACACTAAGCCTAAGCCTAAGCCTAAGCCTAACCCTAACACTTACCCTAACCCTAATCCTAACCCTAACCCTAACCCTTAGCCTTGCCCTATCCCTCACCCTAACCCTAACCCTAACCTCTAACCCTAACCCTAAAGCTAGCCCTAATCCTTACCCTTAACCTAAACCTAACCCTAACACTAACACTTGCCCTTACCCTAAACCCTACCCTCACCCTAACCCTAACCCTTACCCTAACCCTAACCCTAACCCTAACCCTTACCCTAACCCTAATCCTAACCCTATCCCTAACCCTAACCCTAACCTTAACCCTAACCCTAACCCTAACCTAACCCTTACCCTTAACCTAACCCTTACTATAACACTTACCCTTACCCTAACACTTAGCCTAACCCTAACCCTAACCCTATCCCTTACCCTAACCATAACCCTAATCCTAACCCTAAACCTAACCCTAACCCTAACCCTAACCCTAAACCTTACCCTACCCTCCCCTTACCCTAACCCTAACCCTAACCTTAACCCTAATCCTTGGAATTACCCTAAACCTAACCATAACCCTAAAACTTACCCTTACCCGTACCCTAACAATAACCCTAACCCTAACCCTAAACCTTACACTTACCCTAACCCTAACACTAACCCTTCCCCTAACCCTAAACCTCACTCTAACCGTTACCCTTACCCTTACCCTTACCCTTACCCTAACTCTAAACCTAACGCTAACCCTAACCCTAACCCTTACTCTTACCCTATCCCTAAACCTAACCCTAAACCTTATCCTAACCCTAACCATAACCTAACCCTAACACTTACATTAAACCTAACCCTAAACCTAACCCTAACCCTTATCCTTACCCTAACCCTAACCCTAAACGTAACCCCAACCCTAAACCTAACCCTAACCCTAACCCTTACCCTAACACTTACTCTAACCCTAACCATAACTCTACCACTTACCCTTACCCTAACCCTAAACCTAACTCTAACCCTTACCCTAACCCTAACCCTAACACTTACCCTAACCCTAACCTTTACACTAACCATAACCCTAACCATAACCCATATCCCTAACCCTAACCCTAACCTTAACCCTAACCTTAACCCTAACACTAATCCTTACCCTAACCCTAAACCAAACCCTAACCCTAACCCTAACCTTAACCCCAACCCTAAACATAATCCTAACCCTAACACTTACCCTCACCCTAACCCTAACCCTAACCCTAACCCTAACATTTATCCTTACCCAAACCCAACCCTAACCCAATCCCTAACCCTATCCCTAACCCTAACCCTTACCGTAACCCTAACCCTAATCCTAACCCTAAACCTAACCCTAACCCTAAACCTAACCCTAAACCTTGCCCTTACCTTAACCCTAAACCTAACGCTAACCCTTACGCTTACCCTAACGCTAACCCTAACCCTAACCCTAACCCTAACCCGAACACATACCCTTACCCTAACCCTAACCATAACCATAAACCTAACCCTAACCCTAACCCTTACCCTGACCCTAAACCTAACCCTAACCCTTACCCTTACCCTAACCCTAACCCTAACCTTAACCCCAAACCTAAACCTAATCCTAACCCTAACACTTACCCTTACCCTAACCCTAACCCTAAAACTTACCCTAACCCTAACCCTAAAACTAACCCTAAACCATACCCTTACCCTCACCCTAACCCTAACCTTAACCCTAACCCTAAACTAACCCTAACCCTAACCCTTATCCTTACCCAAACCCTAACCCGCACCCAATCCCTAACCCTTACCATAAACCTAAGCCTAACCCTAAACCTTACCCTTACCATAACCCTGACCCTAAACCTAACCCTAACCCTCCCTTACCATAACCATAACCCTAAACCTAACCCTAACCTTAACCCTAACCCTTATCCTAAACAAAACACTAACTCTAACCCCAACCCTTATCCTTACCCTAACCCTAACCCTAAATCTAACCCTAAACCTAACCCTAACCCTAACACTAACCCTTACGCTTACCCCAACGGTAAACCTAACCCTAACCATAACCATAACCCTAAACCTAACCCTAACCCTAACCTTAACCCTAACCCTTACACTAACTCTAAACCTAACCCTAACCCTAACCCTTACACTTACCCTATCCCTAACCCTAACCCTAACCCTTATCCTAACCCTAACCCTAATCCTAACACTTACATTAACCCTATGCCTAACCCTAACCCTTATCCTTAAACTAACCCTAACCCTAAACTTAACCCCAACCCTAAACCTAACCCTAACCCTAACCCTTACCCTAACACTTACCCTAACCCTAACCCTAACTCTACCACTTACCCTTACCCTAACCCTAAAGCTAACCCTAACCCTTACCCTAACCCTAACCCTAACCCTAACCCTAACCCTAAGCCTAACACTTACCCTAACCCTAACCCTTACACTAACCCTAACCCTAACCCTAACCCGTATCCCTAACCCGAACACTAACCCTAACCCTAAACTTAACCCTAACCCTAAGCCTAACCCTTACCCTAACCCTAAACCAAACCCTAACCCTAATCCTAACCTTAACCCCAACCCTAAACCTAATCCTAACCCTAACACTTACCCTTACCCAATCCCTAACCCTAACCTTAACCCTTATCCTTACCCAAACCCTAACCCTAACCCAATCCCTAACCCTAACCCTAACCCTAACCCTTACCCTAACCCTAACCATAATCCTAACCCTAAACCTAACCCTAACCCTAACCTCAACCTTAACACTAACCCTAACCCTAACCCTTACCCTTACCCTAACACTTAGCCTAACCCTAACCCTAACCCTAACCCTAAACCTAACCCTAACCCTAACCCTAATCCTTGCCCTTACCTTAACCCTAAACCTAACGCTAACCCTTACGCTTACCCTAACGCTAACCCTAACCCTAACCCTAACCCTAACCCGAACACATACCCTTACCCTAACCCTAACCCTAACCATAACCCTAACCCTAACCCTAACCCTTACCCTAACCCTAACCCTAACCCTAACCCTTACCCTTACCCTAACCCTAACCCTAAATTTAACCCCAACACTAAACCTAATCCTAACTCTAACACTTACCCTTGCCCTAACCCTAACCCTAACCCTAAAACTTACCCTAACCCTAACCCTAAACCAAACCCTAAACCTTACCCTTATCCTCACCCTAACCCTAACCTTAACCCTAACTCTATACTAACCCTAACCCTAACCCTTGTCCTTACCCAAACCCTAACCCTAACCCAATCCCTAACCATAAACATAAACCTAATCCTAACCCTAACCCTAACCCTTACCCTTACCATAACCCTAAACCTAAACCTAACCCTAACCCTCCCTTACCATAACCATAACCCTAACCCTAACCCTAACCTTAACCGTAACCCTTATCCTAAACCTAACCCTAACCCTAACCCCAACCCTTATCCTTACCCTAACCCTAACCGTAACTCTAACCCTAAACCTAACCTGAACCCTAACACTAACCCTTACGCTTACTCCAACGGTAAACCTAACCCTAACCCTAACCATAACCCTAAACCTAACCCTAACCCTAACCTTAACCCTAACCCTTGCCATTACCCTAAACTTA
>JANJXV010000053.1:2482500-2500000 GCA_024803745.1 Megascapheus bottae | reverse complement strand
CTAACCCTAACCCTAACCCTAAACCTAACCCTAAACCTTACCCTTACCCTCACCCAACCCTAACCTTAACCCTAACCCTATACATAACCCTAAACATAACACTTATCCTTACCCTTACCCTAAACCTAACCCTAAATCTAACCCTAACCCTCACCCTTAAACTAACCCTAACCCTAACCTTAACCCTTATCCTTATTCTAAACCTAACCCTAACCCTAACCCTAACCCTTATCCTTACCCTAACCCTAACCCTAACCCTAAACCTAACCGTAACCCTAACCCTAACCCTTACGCTTACCCTAACGCTAAACCTAACCCTAACCCTAACCCTAAACCTAACCCTAAACCTAACACTAACACTTACCTTAACCCTAACCCTTACCCTTACTCTAAACCTAACCCCAACCCTAACACTTACACTTACCCGTACCCTAACCCTAAACCTAACCCTAACCCTAACACTAAACCTTACACTTACCCTAACCCTAACACTAACCCTTTCCCTAACCCTACCCTAACTCTAACCGTTACCCTTACCCTTACCCTTAACCTTACCCTAACCCTAAAGCTAACCCTAACCCTAATCCTAACCCTTACCCTTACTCTAACCCTAACCCTAACCCTAACCCTTACCCAAACCCTAACCCTAACCCTAACCCTAACACTTACCCTAACCCTAACCCTAACCCTAACCCTTACCCTTACCCTAACCCTAACCCTAACCCTAACACTTACCCAAACCCTAAGCCTAAACCTAACCCTAACACTTACCCTAACCCTAACCCGAACCCTTACCCTAACCCTAACCCTAACCCTTCCCCTAACCCTAAACTTAACCCTAACCCTAACCCTAATCCTAAACCTAACCTTAACCCTAACCCTAACCCTTACCCTTGCCCTTACCCTAACCTTAACCCTAACCCTAAACCTACCACTATCCCTAACCCTAACCCTTCCCCTTATCCTAACCCTAACCCTAAACCTAACCTCACCCTAACCCTAACCCTAGCCCTAAATTCTAAACCTAAACCTAAACCTAACCCTAATCCTTACCCTTATTTTAAACCTAACCCTAACACTAACACTTACCCTAACCCTAACCCTAATACAAACCCTTACCCTTACCCTACCCTAACCCTTACCCAAACCCTAACCCTAACCCTAACTCTAACCATAACCCTAATCCTAACACTTACCCTTACCCGTACCCTAACCCTAACCATAACCCTATACTTTACACTTACCGTAACCCTAACACTAACCCTTACCCTAACCCTACCCTAATTCTATACGTTACCCTTACCCTTACCCTGAACCTTACCCTAACCCTAAAGCTACCCTAACCCTAACCCTAACCCTCACCCTTACCCTCACCCTAACCCTAACCCTTACCCTAACCCTAACCCTTACCCTTACCCTTATCCTAACCCTAACCCTAAACCTAACCTCACACTAACACTAACCCTAGCCCTAACCTCTAACCCTAACCCTAAACCTAACCCTAATCCTTACCCTTATCCTAAACCTAACCCTAACACTAACACTTACACTTACCCAAAACCCCACCCTAACCCTAACCCTTGCCCTAACCCTAACCCTAACCCTAACCCTTACCCTTACCCTAACCCTAAAGCTAACCCTAACCCTAACCCTAAGTCTTACCCTTACCCTAACCCTAACCCTAAACCTAACCCTAACCCTAACCCTAAACCTTGCCCTTACCTTAACCCTAAGCCTAACCCTAAACCTAACCGGAACACATACTCTTACCCTAACCCTAACCCTAACCCTAACCATAACCTTACCCTTACCGTAACCCTAACACTATCCTTAACCCCAACCCTAAACCTAATCCTAAACCTAACACTTAACCTTACCCTAACCCTAACCCTAACCCTAACCCTAAACCTTACCCTAACCCTAACCCTAACCCTAAACCAAACCCTAAACCTTACCCTTACCCTCACCCTAACACTAACGTAAACCCTAACCCTAAACCTAACCCTAAACCTAACCCTTATCCTTACCCAAACCCTAACCCTAACCCAATCCCTAATCCTAAGCATCACCCTAAACCTAACCCTTACCCTTACCCTAACCCTAACCCTAAATCAAACCCTAACCCTCACCCTAACCCTAACCCTAACCTTAACCCTTATCCTTATCCTAAACCTAACCCTAACCCTAACCCTAACCCTAACCCTAACCCTTATCCTTACCCTAACCCTAACCCTAAACCTAACCCTAAACCTAACCCTAACCCTTACACTTACCCTAACGCTAAACCTAACCCTAACCCTAACCCTAAACCTAACCCTAACTCTAACCTTAACCCTAACCCTTACACTTACCTTAAACCTAACCCTAACCCTAACACTTACCCTTACCAGTACCCTAACCCTAACCCTAACCATAACTCTAAACCTTACACTTAACCTAACCCTAACACAAACCCTTACCCTAACCCTACCCTAACTCTAACCGTTACCGTTACACTTACTCTTAACCTTACCCTAACCCTAAAGCTAACCCTAACCCTAACCCTAACCCTTACCCTTACCATAACCATAACCCTAACCCTAACCCTTACCCAAACCCTAAACCTAACCCTAACCCTAACACTTACCCTAACCCTAACGCTAACCCTAACCCTTACCATTACCCTAACCCTAACATTAACCCTAACCTTACCCCTAACTCTAACCCTAACCCTAACCGTTCCCCTAACCCTAAACTTAACCCTATCCCTAACACTTACCCTAAACCTAACCCTAAACCTAAACCTAACCCTTACCCTTACCCTAACACTAAACCTAACTCTAACCCTTACCCTGAACCCTACCCTAACCCTAACCCTAATCCTACCCCTAAACCTAACCCTAACCCTTACCCTAACCTAACCCTAAACCTTACCCTAACCCTAACCCAAACCCTAAACCTAACCCTAACAGTTACCCTAACCCTAACCCTAACCCTAACACTTACCCTTACCCTAACCCTAACCCTAACCCTAACCCTAACCTTACCCTTACCCTAATCCTAACCCTAAACCTAACCCTATCTCTTACCCTAACCCTAACGCTTACCCTTACCCTAAACCTAACACTAACTTTTAATCTAACCCTAACCCTAACCCTAATCCTAACCCTAACCTTACCCTTACCCAAATACTAACCCTAAACCTAACCCTATATCTTACCCTAACCCTAAACCTTAACCTTACCCTAACCCTAACCCTAACCTTAAGCCTAACCCTAACCTTCACCCTAACCTTAACCCTAACCCTAACCCTTGCCCTTACCCTAACCCTAACCCTAAACCTAACCCTAACCCTAACCCTAACCTCACCCTAACACTTACCCTTACCCTAAACCTAACCCAAAACCTAACCCTCACCCTAACTCTAACCCTACCTCTAACCCTAACCCTAAACTTAAACCTAATCCTTACCCTTATCCTAAACCTAACACTAACACTAACATATTACCCTTACCCTAAAACCTACCCAAACCCAAAACCTAACCCTAACCCTTACCCTAACCCTAAACCTAACCCTAATCCTTACCCTTATCCTAAACCTAACCCTAACACTAACACTTACCCTTACCCTGAACCCTACCCTAACCCTAAACCTAATCCTACCCCTAACCCTAACTCTTACCCTAACCTAACCCTAAACCTTACCCTAACCCTAACCCTAACCCTAACCTTAACCCTAACCCTAACCCTAGCCCTAATATTAACCCTAACCTTAACCCTAACCCTAATGCTTCCCCTTACCCCAACCCTAACAAATCTCTAACCCTAACCCTAAACCTTACCCTAACCCTAACCCTAACCCTTACCCTAAACCTAACCTTAACCCTAACCCTAACCCTAATCCTAAACCTAACCTTAACCATAAACCTAACCCTAACGCTTGCCCTTACCCTAACCCTAACCCTAAACCTACCACTAACCCTAACCCTAAACCTAAACCTAACCCTTACACTTATCCTAACCCTAACCCTAAACCTAACGTCACCCTAACCCTAACCCTAGCCCTAACCTCTAACCCTAACCCTAAACCTAACCCTAATTCTTACCCTTATCCTAAACCTAACCCTAACACTAAAACTTACCCTTACCCAAAACCCCACCCTAACCCTAACCCTAACCCTTACCCTAATCCTAAACCTAACCCTAACCCTTACCCTTACCCTAACCCCAAACCAAACCTAGCCCTAACCCTAACTCTTACCCTTACCGTAACCCTAACCCTAACCCTAACCCTTATCCTTATCCTTACCCTAACCCTAACCCTAACCCTAAACCTAACCCTAACCCTAACCCTAACCCTTACGCTTACCCTAACGCTAAACCTAACCCTAACCCTAACCCTAACCCTAACCCTATACCTAACCCTAACACTTACCTTAACCCTAACCCTTACACTTACCCTAAACCTAACCCTAACACTAACCCTTACCCTAACCCTACCCTAACTCTAACCGTTACCCTTACCCTTACCCTTAACCTTACCCTAACCCTAAAGCTAACACTAACCCTAATCCTAACCCTTACTCTTACCCTAACCCTAACCCTAACCCTAACCCTTACCCAAACCCTAACCCTAACCCTAACTCTAACACCTACCCTAACCCTAACCCTAACCCTAACCCTTACCCTTACCCTAAGTCTAACCCTAACCATAACCCTTACCCAAACCCTAAGCCTAACCCTAACCCTTACACTTACCCTAACCCTAACCCTAACCCTTACCCTAACCCTAAACCTAACCATTACCCTAACCCTAACCTTAACCCTAACCCTAACCCTAACCCTAACCCTTACCATTACCCTAACCCTAACATTAACCCTAACCTTACCCCTAACTCTAACCCTAACCCTAACCCTTCCCCTAACCCTAAACTTAACCCTATCCCTAACACTTACCCTAAACCTAACCCTAAACCTAAACCTAACCCTTACCCTTACCCTAACACTAAACCTAACTCTAACCCTTACCCTGAACCCTACCCTAACCCTAACCCTAATCCTACCCCTAAACCTAACCCTAACCCTTACCCTAACCTAACCCTAAACCTTACCCTAACCCTAACCCAAACCCTAAACCTAACCCTAACAGTTACCCTAACCCTAACCCTAACCCTAACACTTACCCTTACCCTAACCCTAACCCTAACCCTAACCCTAACCTTACACTTACCCTAATCCTAACCCTAAACCTAACCCTATCTCTTACCCTAACCCTAACGCTTACCCTTACCCTAAACCTAACACTAACTTTTAATCTAACCCTAACCCTATCCCTAATCCTAACCCTAACCTTACCCTTACCCAAATACTAACCCTAAACCTAACCCTATATCTTACCCTAACCCTAAACCTTAACCTTACCCTAACCCTAACCCTAACCTTAAGCCTAACCCTAACCTTAACCCTAACCTTAACCCTAACCCTAACCCTTGCCCTTACCCTAACCCTAACCCTAAACCTAACACTATCCCTAACCCTAACCTCACCCTAACACTTACCCTTACCCTAAACCTAACCCAAAACCTAACCCTCACCCTAACCCTAACCCTACCTCTAACCCTAACCTTAAACTTAAACCTAATCCTTACCCTTATCCTAAACCTAACACTAACACTAACATATTACCCTTACCCTAAACCCTACCCAAACCCAAAACCTAACCCTAACCCTTACCCTAACCCTAAACCTAACCCTAATCCTTACCCTTATCCTAAACCTAACCCTAACACTAACACTTACCCTTACCCTGAACCCTACCCTAACCCTAACCCTAATCCTACCCCTAACCCTAACTCTTACCCTAACCTAACCCTAAACCTTACCCTAACCCTAACCCTAACCCTAACCTTAACCCTAACCCTAACCCTAGCCCTAATATTAACCCTAACCTTAACCCTAACCCTAATGCTTCCCCTTACCCCAACCCTAACAAATCTCTAACCCTAACCCTAAACCTTACCCTAACCCTAACCCTAACCCTTACCCTAAACCTAACCTTAACCCTAACCCTAAACCTAATCCTAAACCTAACCTTAACCATAAACCTAACCCTAACGCTTGCCCTTACCCTAACCCTAACCCTAAACCTACCACTAACCCTAACCCTAACCCTAAACCTAACCCTTACACTTATCCTAACCCTAACCCTAAACCTAACGTCACCCTAACCCTAACCCTAGCCCTAACCTCTAACCCTAACCCTAAACCTAACCCTAATTCTTACCCTTATCCTAAACCTAACCCTAACACTAAAACTTACCCTTACCCAAAACCCCACCCTAACCCTAACCCTAACCCTTACCCTAATCCTAAAACTAACCCTAACCCTTACCCTTACCCTAACCCCAAACCAAACCTAGCCCTAACCCTAACTCTTACCCTTACCCTAACCCTAACCCTAACCCTTACCCTAACCCTAAACCTAACCATTACCCTAACCCTAACCTTAACCCTAACCCTAACCCTAATCCTAAACCTAACCTTAACCCTAACCCTAACCCTAACCCTTGCCCTTACCCTAACCCTAACCCTAAACCTAAACCTACCACTAACCCTAACCCTAACCCTTACCTTTATCCTAACCCTAACCCTAAACCTAACCTCACCCTAACCCCAACCCTAGCCCTAACCTCTAACCCTAACCCTAAACCTAACCCTAATCCTTACCCTTATTTTAAACCTAACCCTAACACTAACACTTACCCTAACCCTAACCCTAACCCTAACCCTTACACTTATCCTAACCCTAACCCTAAACCTAACGTCACCCTAACCCTAACCCTAGCCCTAACCTCTAACCCTAACCCTAAACCTAACCCTAATTCTTACCCTTATCCTAAAGCTAATCCTAACACTAACACTTACCCTTACCCAAAACCCCGCCCTAACCTTAACCCTAACCCTTACCCTAATCCTAAACCTAACCCTAACCCTTACCCTTACCTTAACCCCAAACCTAACCCTAGCTCTAACCCTAACTCTTACCCTTACCCTAACCCTAACCCTAACCCTAACCCTTATCCTTACCCTAACCCTAACCCTAAACCTAACCCTAAACCTAACCCTAACCCTAACCCTAACCGTTACGCTTACCCTAACACTAAACCTAACCCTAACCCTAATCCTAACCCTAACCCTAAACCTAACCCTAACACTTACCTTAACCCTAACCCTTACACTTACCCTAAACCTAACCCTAACCCTAACACTTACCCTTACCCGTACCCTAAACCTAACCCTAACCCTAACCCTTACACTTACCCTAACCCTAACACTAACCCTTACCCTAACCCTACCCTAACTCTAACCGTTACCCTTACCCTTACCCTTACCCTTAAACTTACCCTAACCCTAAAGCTAACCCTAACCCTAATCCTAACCCTTACTCTTACCCTAACCCTAACCCTAACCCTTACCCAAACCCTAACCCTAACCCTAACTCTAACACTTACCCTAACCCTAACCCTTAAACTTACCCTAACTCTAACCCTAACCCTAACCATTACCCTAACACTAACCTTAACCCTAACGCTAACCCTAATCATAAACCTAACCTTAACCCTAACCCTAACCCTAAACCTACCACTAACCCTAACCCTAACCCTTACCCTTATCCTAACCCTAACCCTAATCCTAACCTCACCCTAACCATAACCCTAGCCCTAACCTCTAACCCTAACCCTAAACCTAACTCTAATCCTTACCCTTATTTTAAACCTAACCCTAACACTAACACTTACCCTAACCCTAACCCTAATCCTAACCCTTACCCTTACCCTAACCCTAACCCTAACCCTTACCCAAACCCTAACCCTAAACCTAACCCTAACCCTAACCCTAACCCTAAACCAAAACCTAACCCTAACCCTAAACCTAAACCTAGCCCTTACCTTAAACCTAACCCTAAACCTAAACCTAACCCGAACACATACTCTTACCCTAACCGTAATCCTAACCATAACCCTAACCCTAACCCTAACCCTAACACTAACCCTTACCCTAAGCATAACCCTAAACCTTACCCTTACCCTAACCCTAACCCTAACCTTAACCCCCACCCTAAACCTAATCCTAACCCTAACACTTACCCTTACCCTAACCCTAACCCTAAACCTAACCCTAAACCTTACCCTAACCCTAACCCTAACCCTAAACCTAACCCTAAACCTTACACTTACCCTCACCCTAACCCTAACCTTAACCCTAACCCTAAACCTAAACCTAAACCTAACCCTTATCCTTACCCAAACCCTAAACCTAAACCAGTCCCTAACCCTAACCATCACCCTAAACCTAACCCTCACCCTTACCCTAACCCTAACCCTAACCTTAACCCTTATCCTTATCCTAAACCTAACCCTAACCCTAAACCTAACCCTTATCCTTACCCTAACCCTAACCCTAGCCCTAAACCTAACCCTAACCCTAACCCTAAGCCTTACGCTTAACCTAAAGCTAAACCTAAACCTAACCCTAACCCTAACCCTAACCCTTACCCTTACCCTAACCCAAACCCTAACCCTAACCCTTACCCAAACCCTATCCCTAACCCTAACCCTAACACTAACCCTAACCCTAACCGTAACCCTAACACTTACCCTTACCCTAACCCTAACCCTAACCCTAACCTTACCCTTACCCTAATCCTAACCCTAAACCTAAACCTAACCCGAACACATACTCTTACCCTAACCGTAATCCTAACCATAACCCTAACCCTAACCCTAACACTAACCCTTACCCTAACCATAACCCTAAACTTTACCCTTACCCTAACCCTAACCCTAACCTTAACCCCCACCCTAAACCTAATCCTAACCCTAACACTTACCCTTACCCTAACCCTAACCCTAAAGCTTACCCTAAACCTTACCCTAACCCTAACCCTAACCCTAAACCTAACCCTAAACCTTACACTTACCCTCACTCTAACCCTAACCTTAACCCTAACCCTAAACCTAACCCTAAACCTAACCCTTATCCTTACCCAAACCCTAAACCTAACCCAATCCCTAACCCGAACCATCACCCTAAACCTAACCCTTACCCTTACCCTAACCCTAACCCTAACCCTAAACCTAACCCTAACCCTCACCCTTACCCTAACCCTAACCCTAACCTTAACCCTTATCCTTATCCTAAACCTAACCCTAACCCTAAACCTAACCCTTATCCTTACCCTAACCCTAACCCTAACCCTAAACCTAACCCTAAACCTAACCCTAAGCCTTACGCTTACCCTAACGCTAAACCTAAACATAACCCTAACCCTAACCCTTACCCTTACCCTAACCCAAACCCTAACCCTAACCCTTACCCAAACCCTAACCCTAACCCTAACCCTAACCGTAACCCTTACCTTAACACTTACCCTTACCCTAACCCTAACCCTAACCCTAACCCTAACCTTACCCTTACCCTAATCCTAACCCTAAACCTAACCCTACCTCTCACCCTAACCCTAACGCTTACCCTTACCCTAACCCTAACCCTAACCTAACCCTTACCCAAATTCTAAACCTAAACCTAACCCTATATCTTACCCTAACCCTAACCCTTACCCTTACACTAACCATAACCCTAACCCTTAAACTAACCCTAACACTAACCCTTACCCTAACCCTAACCGTAAGCCTAACCCCTAACCCTAACCCTAACACTAACCATCAGCCTAACCCTAACCCTAACCCTAACCCTAACCTTAACCTTAACCCTAACCTTAACCCTAACCTTAACCCTAACACTAAACCTAACCCTTGCCCTTACCCTAACCCTAACCCTAACCCTAACCCTAACCCTAACCCTAACCTTAACACTAACCTCTAACCCTAACCCTAAACCTAAACCTAATCCTTACCCTTATCCTAAACCTAACACTAACACTAAAATATTACCCTTACCCTAAACCCTACCCAAACCCAAACCCTATCCCTAACCCTTACCCTAACCCTAAACCTAACCCTAATCCTTACCCTTATCGTAAACCTAACCCTAACACTAACACTTACCCTTACCCTGAACCCTACCCTAACCCTAACCCTAATCCTACCCCTAACCCTAACCCTTACCCTAACCTAACCCTAAACCTTACCCTAACCTAACCCTAACCCTAACCCTAACCTTAACCCTAACCCTAACCCTAACCCTAATATTAACCCTAACCTTGCCCTTACCCAACCCTAACAAATTTCTAACCCTAACCCTAAAACTTACCCTAACCCTAACCCTAACCCTTACCCTAAACCTAACCTTAACCCTAACCCTAACCCTAATCCTAAACCTACCACTAACCCTAACACTAACCCTAACCCTTACACTTATCCTAACCCTAACCCTAAACCTAACGTCATCCTAATCCTAATCCTAGCCCTAACCTCTAACCCTAACCCTAAACCTAACGCTAATTCTTAACCTTATCCTAACACTAACACTTACCCTTACCCAAAACCCCACCCTAACCCTAACCCTAACCCTTTCCCTAATCCTAAACCTAACCCTAACCTTTACCCTTACCCTAACCCCAAACCTAACCCTAGCCCTAACCCTAATTCTTACCCTTACCCTAACCCTAACCCTAACCCTAAACCTTATCCTTATCCTAACCCTAACCCTAACCCTAACCCTAAACCTAAACCTAACCCTAACCCTTACGTTTACCCTAACGCTAAACCTAACCCTAACCCTAACCCTAACCCTAAACCGAACCCTAACACTTACCATAACCCTAACCCTTACACTTACCCTAAACCTAACCTTAACCCTAACACTTACCCTAACCCGTACCCTAACACTAACCCTAACCCTAACCCTAACCCTAACCCTAACCCTAACCTTACCCTAACCCTAAAGCTAACCCTAACCCTAATCCTAACCCTTACTCTTAACCTAACCCTAAACCTAACCCTAACCATTACCCAAACCCTAACCCTAACCCTAAATCTAACACTTACCCTAACCCTAACCCTAACCCTTACCCTTACTCTAACTCTAACCCTAACCCTAACCCTAACCCTTATCCTAACCCTAACCCTAAACCTAACCTCACCCTAACCCTAAACCTAGCCCTAACCTCTAACCCTAACCCTAAACCTAACCCTAATCCTTACCCTTATTTTAAACCTAACCCTAACACTAACACTTACCCTAACCCTAACCCTAATCCTAACCCTTACCCTTACCCTAACCCTAACCCTAACCCTAACCCTTACCCAAACCCTAACCCTAACCCTAACCCTAACCCTGAACCTTACCCTAACCCTAACCCAAACCCTAAATCTAACCCTAAACCTTACACTTACCCTCACCCTAAACCTAACATTAACCCTAACCCTAAACCTAAACCTAAACCTAACCCTTATCCTTACCCAAACCCTAACCCTAACCCAATCCCTAACCCTAAACATCACCCTAAACCTAACCCTTACCCTTACCCTAACCCTAACCATAACACTAAACCTAACCCTAAACCTCACCCTTACCCTAACCCTAACCCTAACCTTAACCCTTATCCTTATCCTAAACCTAACCCTAACACTAAACCTAACCCTTATCCTTACCCTAACCCTAACCTACCCTAAACCTAACTCTAACCCTAACCCTAACCCGTACGCTTATCCTAACGCTAAACCTAACCCTAACCCTAACCCTAACCCTAACCCTAAACCTAACCCTAACCCAAACCTTAACACTAACCCTTACCCTTACCCTAAACCTAATCCTAACCCTAACACTTACCCTTACCCATACCCTAAACCTAACACTAACACTAACCCTAAACCTTACACTTACCCTAACCCTAACACTAAACCTTACCCTAACCCTAAACCTAAGCCTAACCCTTACCCTTACCATAAACCTAACCCTAAAATTAACCCCAACCCTAAACCTAACCCTAACCATAAACATTACCCTAACACATACCCTAACCCTAACCCTAATTCTAACACTTACACTTACCCTAACTCTAACCCTTACCCTAAACCTTACCCTAACCCTAACCCTAACTCTAACCTTAAACTTAACCCTAACCCTAAACCTAACCCTTACCCTTACCCTTACCCTTACCCTAACCCTAACCCTAACCCTAAACCTAACCCCAACCCTAACCCTAACCCTAACCTTAACGCTATCCTAACCCTTGCCCTAACAATAACCCTAACCCTAACACTAACCCTAACCCTAACCCTTACTCTTATCCTAAACCTAACCCTAAAACTAACCCTAATCCTAACCCTAACCCTAAACTTAACCCTAACCCTAACCCTAACCCTTACCCTTACCCTAACCCTAACCCTAAATCTAATCCTAAGCCTAACCCTAAC
This sequence comes from Megascapheus bottae, assembly GCA_024803745.1. NCBI lineage: Eukaryota > Metazoa > Chordata > Mammalia > Rodentia > Geomyidae > Megascapheus > Megascapheus bottae. The sequence goes on along the minus strand of JANJXV010000053.1, from coordinate 2,487,641 downwards.
CCTAACCCTTTCCCTTACCCTAAACCTAACCCTAACTCTACCCCTAACCCTAACCTACCACCTAAACCTAACCCTAACCCTAACCCTTAACCTAATCCTAACACTAACCATAGCACTTACCCTTACCCTAACCCTAACCCTTATCCTAACCCTAACCCTAACCCTAACCCTTAACCTAACCCTAACACTAACCCTAACCCCTAACCCTAACCTTACATCAACCGTAACCCTAAACCTAAACCTTACCCTTACCCTAAGCCTAACCCTAAACCTATCCCTAAACATAAACCTAACACTAACCCTAACCCTAACCCTAAACCTAACCCTAACCCTTACCCTTAAACTAACAATAACCCTAACCCTTGCCCTAACCCAAACCCTAAACCTAACCCTAACCCTTACCCTTACCCTCACCCTTACCCTAACCTTAACTATAGCCCCAAACGTATCCCTTATCCTTACCCAAACCCTAACCCTAACCCTGTCCCTAACCCTAACCCTAACCCTAAACCTAACCCTTGCCCTTACCCTAACTCTAACCCTAACCCTAACCTTAACCCTAACCCTTACCCTAACCCTAACCCTTACCCTAACCCTAACCCTAACCCTAACCCTTATCCTAACCCTAACCCTAAACCTAACCTCACCCTAACGCTAAACCTAGCCCTAACCTCTAACCCTAAACTTAACCCTAATCCTTACCCTTTCCCTTAAACTAAACCTAAACCTAAACCTAACCCTAAAACTTACCCTTCCTCCAACCCTAAACCTAACCCTAAACCTAACCCTAACCCTAAACTTAACCCTAACCCTTACCCTAACCCTTACCCAAACCCTATCCGTAACCCTAACCCTAACCCTAACCCTAACCCCTAACCCTAACCCTTAACATAACCCTAACACTAACCTAAACCTAACCCTTACCCTTAACCAAACCTAAATCGAAATCTAACCCTAACCCTAACCCTAAACCTTAACCTAACCCTAACCCTAAACCTAACTCTAACCCTACCCTAAACCTAACCCTAACACTTACCCTAACCAAACCCTAACACTTACCCTAACCCTAACCCTAACCCTAACCCTAATCCTTGCCCTTACCCTAACCCTAACCCTAAACCTAACAGTAACCCTAACCCTAACCCTAACCTTAACCCTAAGCCTAACCCATGCCCTTACACTAACCCTAACCTTAAACCTAACCCTAACCCTATTCCTAACCCTAAACCTAAACCTTACCCTTACCGTAACCCTAACCCTAAACCTAACCCTAACCTTAACCCTAACCTTAACCCTAACCCTAACTCTAACCCTAACCCTAACCCTTACCCTAACCGTAAAACTACACCTAACCCTTACCCTAACACTAACCCTAACCCTAATCCTCACCCTAACCCTAACCCTAACCCTAACCCTAACATTTACACTTTTCATAATCCTAACTCAAACTATAACCCTGAACCTTACCCTTACCCTTACCTAACCCTAACCCTAAACCTAACCTTAACCCTAACCCTAACCATAAGCCTAACCCTAACCCTTACCCTGACCCTAACCCTAACCCTTACCCTAAACTTAATGCTAACCCTAACCCTAACCCTAAACCTTACCCTAACCCTAACCCTAACCCTAACCCTAATCCTTACCCTAACCCTTACCCTACACCTAACCCTAACCCTAAACCTAACCCTAACACTTACCCTTACTCTAACCGTAACCCCAACCCTATCCCTAAACCTAACCCTAACCCTAACCCTTACCCTTACCCTTAACCTAACCCTAACCCTAACCCTAACACTTACACTTACCCCAACCTTAACCCTAACCCTTACCCTAACCCTAACCCTAACCCTTACACTTACCCTTAACATAAACCTAACCCTTACCCTAACCCTAACCCTAACCCGAACCCTAACCCTTAACCCTAACTCTAACCCTCACCCTAAACCTTAACCCTAAACCTTACCCTTAAGCTAAACCTAACCCTAACCCTAACCCTTACCCTACCCTAAACCTAACCCTAAACCTAACCCCTACACTTACCCTTACCCTTAGCCTTACCCTAACCCTAAACCTAACCCCAACCCTAACCCTAATCCTTACCCTTACCCTAACCCTAACCCTAACCATAACCCTTACCCTAACCCTAACCCTAACAATAACCCCAACACTTTCCCTAACTCTAACCCTAACCCTAACCCTTACCCTTATCCTCACCCTAACCCTAAACTTAACCACAACCCTAAACCTAACCCTAACCCTAACCCTTACCCTAACACTTACCCTTACTCTAACCCTAACCCTAACCCTAACCCTAACCCTTACCGTAACCCTAACCCTAACTGTAACCCTAAGCCTAACACTTAACCTAACCCTAAACCTAACCCTAACCCTTACCCAAACCCTAACCCTAACCCTAACCCTTACCCTAACCCTAACCCTAACCCTAACCCTAACCCCTAACCCTAACCCTGAACATAACCCTAACCCTAACCCTGACCCTTACCCTAACCCTTACCCTTAACCAAACCTAAATCTAAATCTAACCCTAACCCAAACCCTAACCCTTAACCTAACCCTAACCCTAACCTAACTCTAACCCTAACCTAAACCTAACCCTAACCCTTACCTAACCTAACCCTAACACTTACCCTAAGCCTAACCCTAACCCTAACCCTAAGCCTAACCCTAACCCTAACCCTTGCTCTTACCCTAACCCTAACCCTAAACCTAACACTAACCCTAACCCTAACCCTAACCTTAACCCTAAGCCTAACCCTTGCCCTTACACTAACCCTAACCTTAAACCTAACCCTAACCCTATTCCTAACCCTAAACCTAAACCTTACCCTTACCCTAACCCTAACCCTAAACCTAACCCTAACCATAACCCTAACCTTAATCCTAACCCTAACTCTAACCCTAACCCTAACCCTTACCCTAACCCTAAACCTAACCGTAACCCTTACCCTTACCCTAACCCTAACCCTAACCCTAACCCTAACCGTAACCTTAACCCTAACCTTAACCCTAACCCTAACTCTAACCCTAACTCTAACCCTTACCCTAACCCTAAACCTACACCTAACCCTTACCCTAACACTAACCCTAACCCTAATCCTCACCCTAACCCTAACCCTAACCCTAACCCTTACCCTTTTCCTAATCCTAACTCAAACCATAACCCTGAACCTTACCCTTACCCTTACCTAACCCTAACCCTAAACCTAACCTTAACCCTAACACTAACCATAAGCCTAACCCTAACCCTTACCCTAACCCTAACCCTTACCCTAAACTTAATGCTAACCCTAACCCTAACCCTAAACCTTACCCTAACCCTAACCCTAACCCTAACCCCAATCCTTACCCTAACCCTTACACTAAACCTAACCCTAACCCTAAACCTAACCCTGACACTTACCCTTACTCTAACCGTAAACCTAACCCTATCCCTAAACCTAACCGTAACCCTAACCCTTACCCTTACCCTTAACCTAACCCTAACCCTAACCCTAAAACTTACCCTTACCCTAACCTTAACCCTAACCCTTACCCTAACCCTAACCCTAACACTTACCCTTACCATAAACCTAAACCTAACCCTAACCCTTAACCTAACGCTAAGCCTTAGGCCAACCAAACCCTAACCCTTACCCTAACCCTAACCCTAACCCGAACCCTAACCCCTAAACCTAACTCTAACCCTCACCCTAAACCTTAGCCCTAAACCTTACCCTTACCCTAAACCTAACCCTAACCCTAACCCTTACCCTTAGCCTTACCCTAACCCTAAACCTAACCCCAACCCTAACCCTAATCCTTACCCTTACCCTAACCCTAACCCTAACCCTAACCCTTACCCTAACCCTAACCCTAACCCTAACCCTTACCCTAACCCTAACCCTAACATTAACCCTAACACTTTCCCTAACTCTAACACTAACCCTAACCCTTACCCTTATCCTCACCCTAACCCTAAACTTAACCACAACCCTAAACCTAACCGTAACCCTAACCCTTACCCTAACATTTACCCTAACCCTAACTCTAACCCTAACCCAAACCCTAACACTTACCCTTAGTCTAACCCTAACCCTAACCCTAAACCTAACCCTTACCGTAAACCTAACCCTAACTCTAACCCTAAGCCTAACATTTAACCTAACCCTAAACCTAACCCTAACCCTTACCCAAACCCTAACCCTAACCCTAACCCTTACCCTAACCCTAACCCCAACCCTAACCCTAACCCCTAACCCTAACCATTAACATAACCCTAACCCTAACCCTAATCCTTACCCTAACCCTTACCCTTAACCAAACCTAAATCTAAATCTAACCCTAACCCTAACCCTTACCCTAAACTGGATGCTAACGCTAACTCTAACCCTAACCCTAAACCTTACCCTTACCCTAACCCTAACCCTAACCCCAAACCTGACCCTAACCCTTACCCTAACCGTAACACTTACGCTTACCCTAAACCTAACCCTAACCCTAACACTTACCCTTTTCTAACCCTAACCCCAACACTAACCGTAACCGTAACCCTAACCCTAACCCTAACCTTTACCCTTACCCTAACCCTAACCCTAACCCAAACACTTACCCTTACCCTAACCCTAACCCTAACCCTTACCCTAACCCTAACCCAATCCCTAACACTTACCCTTACCCTAAACCTAACCCTAACCCTAACACTTACCCTAACCTTAACCCTTACCCCAACCTAACCCTAACCCTTACCCTAACCCTAACCCTAACCCGAACCCTAACCCCTAACCCTAACACTAACCCTCACCCTAACCTTTATTCCAAAACCTTACCCTTACCCTAACTCTAACCCAAACCCTAACCCTTAACGTACCCTAACCCTAACCCTAACCCTAACCCTTAACCTTACCCTAACCATAAATCTAACACTAACCCTAACACTAACACTTACCCTAACCCTTCCCTAAACCCAACCCTAACCCTAACCCTACCTTAACCCTAACCCTAACCATAAGCCTAACTAACTCTAACCCTAACCCTAACAGTGAACTTAATGCTAACCCTAACCCTTACTCTAACCCTGACGATTTCCCTAACCCTGACCCTAACCTTAACACTAAACTTAACACTAACCCTAAACCTAA
>JANJXV010000053.1:2465000-2467500 GCA_024803745.1 Megascapheus bottae | reverse complement strand
ACCTTAACCTTTACCCCAACCTAAACCTAACCCTCACCCTAACCCTAACCCTAACCCGAACCCTTTCTGTACCCTAACCCTAACACTAAACCTAATCCTTAACCTTACCCTAAGCATAAACCTAACATTAACCCTTCCCCTAACTCTAACCCTAACCCTAACCTTGAACTTAATGCTCACCCTAACCCTAACCCTAACCCTTACCCTTACCCTAACCCCAACTCCAAACCTTACCCCTTCCCTAACCCTAACCTTAACCGTAACCCTTAACCTTACCCTAAACCTAACCCTAAACATAACCCTAAGCATAACCCTAACCCCTAACTCTAACCCTAACCCTAATCCTAAACCTTACCCTTACCCTAACCCTAACCTTAACACTAACCCTACCCCTGACACTTTCCCTTAGCCTAACCCTAACGCTAATTCTAACCCTAACCCTTACTCTTTCCCTAACCCTAACACTAAACCTAACCCTAATCCTAAACCTAAACCTTACTCTTACCCAAAACCTAACCCTAACCTTACCCTAACCCTAACCCTACCCCTAATCCTAACACTAACCCCTAACCCTAACCCTAATCTTAAACGTAACCCTAAACCTAACACTAACCCTTACCCTAACCCTAACCCTTAACCTAACCCTAAACCTAACCCTTACCCTTACCTTAACACTAACCCTAAACCTAACCGTAACCCTAACCCTAACCCTTACCCTAACCCTAAACCTAACCATAACCCTAACCCTTACCCTTCCCCTAATCCTAACACACCCTTACCCTTACCCTAACCCTAACCCTAACCTTAATGGTAACCCTAAACCTAAACCTAAACCTCACTCTTACCCTAACACTAAACCTAACCCTAACCCTAACCCTAAACCTTACCCTTACCCTTACCCTTACCCTAAACCTAACCCTAACCTTAAACCTAACCTTAACCCTAAACCTAACCATAATCCTAACCCTAACCCTTACCGTAACCCTAACCCTAACCCTTACCCTAAACTTAATGCTAACCCTAACCCTAACCCTAAACCTTACCCTTACCCTAGCCCTAACCCTAACCCCAATCCTTATGCTAACCCTTACCCTAAACCTAACCATAACCCTAAACCTAACCCTAACACTTACCCTTACTCTAAACCTAACCCCAAAACTAACCCTGAATCTAACCCTAACCCTAACCCTTACCCTTACCCTTAACCTAACCCTAACCCTAACCCTACCCCTAAACCTAACACTTACCCTTACCCTAACCCTAACCCTAACCCTTACCCTAACCCTAACCCTAACTCTAACCCTAACACTTACCCTTACCCTAAACCTAACCCTAAACCTAACCCTTACCCTAACCCTAACCCTTACAGCAACCTAACCCTAACCCTTACCCTAACCCTAACCCTAACCAGAACCCTAACCCCTAAACCTCACCTGAACCTTAAACCTAAACGTTACCCTTACCCTAACACTAACCCTAACCCTAACCCTTACGCTTACCCTAACGCCAAACCTAACCCTAACCCTAACCCTAACCCTAACCTTAACCCTAACCCTTACCCTTACCCTAAAACTAACCCTACCCTTACCCGTACCCTAACCCTAACCCTAACCCTAACACTAAACCCTACACTTACCCTAACCCAAACACTAACCCTTACCCTAACCCTAACCCTAACTCTAACCGTTACCCTTACCCTTACCCTTACCCTTAACGTTACCCTAACACTAAACCTAACCCTAAACCTAACCCGAACCCTTACCCTTACCCTAACCCTAACTCTAACCCTAACCCTTACCCAAACCCTAACCCTAACCCTACCCCTAACCCTTACCCTAACCCTAACCCTAACCTTAACCCTAAACATAACCCTAAGCCTAAACATATCCCTAACCCTAACCCTAACCATAACCATAACCCCAACCCTAATCCTAACCCTAAACCTAACCCTAACCTTAACCCCAACACTAAACCTAACCCTAACCCCAACCCTAACCCTTACCCTTCCCCTAACCCTAACCCTAAACTTAACCCTAACGCTAATCCTAAACCTAACCCTTACACTTACCCTAACCCTAACCCTAACCCTAAACCTAACCCTAACCCTAACCATAACCCTAACCCTTAACCTTACCCTTACCCTAACCCTAACCCTAACCCTAACCCTAACCATAACCCTTACCCTTAAACTAACAATAACCCTAACCCTTACCCTAACCCAAACCCTAAACCTAACCCTAACCCTTACCCTTACCCTCACCCTAACCCTAACCCTAACCTTAACAATAGACCCAACCGTATCCCTTATCCTTACGCAAACCCTAACCCTAACCCTATCCCTAACCCTAAACCTAACCCTAAACCTAACCCTTACCCTTACCCTAAACCTAACCCTAAACCTAACCCTAACACTTACTCTTACCCTAACCCTAACCCTAACCCTAACCCTAAACCTAACCTTAACCCTAACCCTTACCCTAACCCTAACCCTAACCCTAAC
>JANJXV010000053.1:2400000-2450000 GCA_024803745.1 Megascapheus bottae | reverse complement strand
CCCTAACACTTACACTAACCCTTACCCTTACCCTAACCCTAACCCTAACGCAAACCTTAACCCCAACACTAAACCTAACCCTAACCCTAACCCTAACCCTAACCTCAACCCTAAACATAACCCTAAGCCTAAACATAACCCTAACCCTAACCCTAACCATAACCATAACCCCAACCCTAACCCTAACATTAAACCTAACCCTAACCTTAACCCCAACACTAAACCTAACCCTAACCCCAACCCTAACCCTTACCCTTCCCCTAACCCTAACCCTAAACTTAACCCTAACGCTAATCCTAAACCTAACCCTACACTTACCCTAACCCTAACCCTAACCCTAAACCTAAACCTAACCCTAACCCTAACCATAACCCTAACCCTTAACCTTACCCTTACCCTAACCCTAACCCTAACCCTAAACCTAACCCTAACCCTAACCCTAACCATAACCCTTACCCTTAAACTAACAATAACCCTAACCCTTACCCTAACCCAAACCCTAAACCTAACCCTAACCCTTACCCTTACCCTCACCCTAACCCTAACCCTAACCTTAACAATAGACCCAACCGTATCCCTTATCCTTACCCAAACCCTAACCCTAACCCTATCCCTAACCCTAACCCTAACCCTAAACCTAACCCTTACCCTTACCCTAAACCTAACCCTAAACCTAACCCTAACGCTTACTCTTACCCTAACCCTAAACCTAACCCTAAACTTAACCTTAACCCTAACCCTTACCCTAACCCTAACCCTAACCCTAACCCTAACCTTTATCCTTACCCTAACCCTAACCATAACCCTAACCCTAAACCTAACCGTAACTCTAAACCTAACCCTTACCCTTTCCCTTAAACTACCCCTAAACCTAACCCTAACCCTAACCCTTACCCTTAATCTAACCCTAAACCTAACCCTAAACCTAACCCTAACCCTAACCTTAACCCTAACCCTCACCCTTACCATAAACATAACCCTAACCCTAATCCTTACCCTTACCATTAACCTAACCCTAACCCTAACCCTAAACCTTACCCTTACCCTAAACCTAACACTAACCCTTACCCTAACCCTAACCCTAACCCTAACTCTAAACATAACCCTTACCCTTACCCTTACCCTTACCCTAACCCTAAACCTAACCCTAACCCTAACCCTAACCCTTACCCTTACCTAAACATAACACTAAGCCTAACCCTAACCCTAACCTTAACCCTAAACCTCACCCTTACCATAAACATAACCCTAACCCTAATCCTTACCCTTACCATTAACGTAACCCTAACCCTAACCCTAAACCTTACCCTTACCCTAACCCTAACACTAACCCTTACCCTAACCCTAACCCTAACCCTAACTCTAAACCTAACCCTTACCCTTACCCTTACCCTTACCCTAACCCTAAACCTAACCCTAACCCTAACCCTAACCCTAACCCTAACACTTACCCTTACCTAAACATAACCCTAAGCCTAACCCTTACCCTTACCCTAACCCTAACCCTAACCCTAAAACTTACCCTAACCCTAACCCTAACCCTAACTCTAACCCTTACCCTTACCCTAACCCTAACGCTAAACTTAACCCCAACCCTAAACCTAACCCTAACCCTAATGTTACCCTAACACTTACCCTAACCTTAAACCTAACCCTAACCCTAACCCTTACTCTTACCCTAACCCTAACCCTAACCCTTACCCTAAACCTAACCCTAACCCCTAACCCTTACCCTAACCCTAACACTAACCCTTACCCCTTACCCTAACTCTAACCCAAAGCCTAACCCTACCCCTAACCATAACCTCTAACCCTTACCATAAATCTAACCATAACCCTTACCCTAAACCTAACCCTAACCCTGACCCTTACCTTAACCCTAACCCTAACAATTACCCTTACCCTAACGATAACCCTAACCCTAACCCTAAACCTAAACCTAACCCTAACCCTAACCCTAGCAGTTACCCTTACCCTAACCCTAACCCTAACACTTAATCTAACCATAACACTAACCCTAACCCCTTACCCTAAATCTAACCCTAACCCTAACCCCTTACCCTTACCGGAATCCTAACCCTAACCCTAACACTTACCCTCACACTAACCCCTACACTAACCCTAACCCTTACACTAACCCTTACCCTAACCCTAACTCTTACCCTTACCCTAACCCTAACCCTAAACTTAAACCCAACACTAAACCTAAACCTAAACCTAACCCTAACCATAACCATAACCCTAACTCTAACCCTAACCCTAACCCTAACCATAACCTTAACCATAACCCTAACAATAACCCTAACCGTAACCCTAACCATAACCATAACCTTAACCCTAACCCTAACCCAAAACCTAACCCTAACCTTAAACCCAACACAAAACCTAACCCTAACCCTAACCCTAACCCTTACCCTTACCCTAACCCTAACCCTAAACTTAACCGTAAAGCTAATCCTAAACCTAACCCTTACACTTACCCTAACCCTAACCCTAACCCTAAACCTAACCCTAACCCTGACCATAACCCTAACGCTTACCCTTACCCTATCCCTAACCCTAACCCTAAACCTGACCCTAACCCTAACCCTAACACTCACCCTTAAACTAAGAATAACCCTAACACTTACCCTAACCCTAATCCTAACCCTTACCCTAACCCTAACCCTAAGCCTAACAAATAACACTAACTCTCAACGTAACTCTAACCCTAACCCTAACTCTAACCCTAAACCTAACCCTTACCTAACCCTAAACCTAACCCTTTCCCTAACCCTAACCCTAACCCTAACCTTAACCCTAACCCTAACCCTGACCCTAAACTTAACAATAACCCTAACCCTAACCCTTGCCCTTACCCTAACCCTAACCCTAAACGTAACACTAACCCTAACCCTAAACCTAACCCTAACACTTACCCTTACCCTAACCCTAACCCTAAACCTAAGCCTCTCCCTAACCCTAACCTTAACCCTAACCTCTAACCCTAACACTAAACCTAATCCTAATCCTTACCCTTATCCTAAATCTAACACTAACACTAACAGTTACCCTTACCCTAAACCCTACCCTAACGGTAACCCTAACCCTAACCCTTACCCTAACCCTAACCTTAAACCTAACCCTTATGCTTACCCTAACACTAAACCTAACCCTAACCCTAACCCTAACCCTCCCCTTTACCCTTACCCTAACCCTAACCCTTACCCTTACACTAACACTATCCCTAACCCTTACCCTGACGCCTACCCTAACCCTAACCCAAACGCTAACCCTAACCCTAAACCTTACCCTAACCCTAACCCTAACCCAAACCCTTACACTTACCCTAACAATAACCCTAACCCTAACTCTAACCCTAACCCTAATCCTGACCCTATCCCTAACCCTAACCCTAACCCTACACCTAACTCTTACCCTTACCCTAAACCTAACACTAAGCCTAACCCTAACCCTTAACCTTACCCTAACCCTAAGCCTAACCGTAACCCTAAACCTAACCTTAACCCTAACCCTTACCCTAACCCTAAACCTAACCCTAACCCTTATCCTTACCCTAACCCTAAACCTAATCCTAAACCTAACCTTAACCCTAAACCTAACCTTACACTTTCCCTTACCGTAACCCTAAACCTAAACCTAACCCCAACCCTTATCCTTGCCCTAAACCTAACCCTAACCCTAAACCTAACCGTAACCCTAACCTTAACCCTACCCCCACCCTTTCCCTAAACCTAACCCTAACCCTAACCCTTACCCTTACCCTTACCCTAACCCTAACCCTAACCCTAAACCTTACCCTTACCCTCACCCTAACCCTAATCCTTAAACTAACCCTAACACTAACACTAACCCCTTACTGTATCTCTAAACCTAACCCTAAACCCTAACCCTAACCCTAACCATAACCAAAACCCTTACCCTTACCATAACCCTAACCCTAACCCTAACACTTACACTTATCCTAACTCCTACCCTAACCCTAACCCTAACCCTTACCCTTACCCTAACCCTTACCCTTACCCTAACCCTAACCCTAACCCAAACCTTAACCCCAACACTAAACCTAAACCTAACCCTAACCCTAACCCTAAACATAACCCTAACCCTAACCATAACTATAACCATAACCATAACCCTAACACTAACCCTAACCCTAACCCTTATCCTAAGCCTAACCCTAACCCTAACCTTAACCCTAACCCTAACCCTAACCTTAACCCTAACCCTAACCATAACCCTAACCCTAACCCTAACCATAACCATAACCATAACCCCAACCCTAACCCTAACCCTAACTCTAACACTAACCTTAACCTGACCCTAAACCTAACCCTAACCCCAACCCTAACCCTTACCCTTCCCCTAAACCTAACCCTAACCCTAAACTTAACCCTAACGCTAATCCTAAACCTACCCCTAACACTTACCCTAACCCTAACCCTAACCCTAAACCTAACCCTAACGCTAACCATAACCCTAACCCTTACCCTTACCCTAACCCTAACCCTAACCCTAACCATAACCCTTACCCTTAAACTAACAATAACCCTAACCCTTACCCTAACCCAAACCCTAAACCTAACCCTAACCCTTACCCTTACCCTCACCCTAACCCTAAACTTAACAATAGCCCCAACCGTATCCCTTATCCCTACCCAAACCCTAACCCTAACCCTATCCCTAACCCTAACCCTAACCCTAAACCTAACCCTTACCCTTACCCTAAACATAATCCTAAACCTAACCCTAACCCTTACCCTTACCCTAACCCTAACCCTAAACCTAACCCTAACCTTAACCCTAACCCTTACACTAACCCTAACCCTAACCCTAACCCTAACCCTTATCCTTACCCTAAGCCTAACCATAACCCTAACCCTAAACCTAACCGTAACTCTAAACCTAACCGTTATGCTTTCCCTTGAACTAAACCTAAACCTAAACCTAACCCTAACACTTACCCTTAATCTAACCTTAAACCTAAACCTAAACCTAACCCTAACCCTAACCTTAACCCTAACACTCACCCTTACCATAAACCTAACCTTAACCCTAACCCTTACCCTTACCCTTACCCTAACCCTAACCCTAACCTTAAACCTTACCCTTATCCTAACCCTAACACTAACCCTTACCCTAACCCTAACCCTAACTCTAAACCTAACCTTTACCCTTACCCTTACCATAACCGTAAACCTAGCTCTAACCCTAACCCTAACCCTTACCCTTACCTAACCATAACCCTAAGCCTAACCCTTACCCTAACCCTAACCTAACCCTAAAACTGACCCTAACCCTAACCCTAACCCTAACTCTAACCCTTACCCTTACCCTAACCCTAACCCTAAACTTAACCCCAACCCTAAACCTAACCCTAACCCTAATGTTACCCTAACACTTACCCTACCCTTAAACCTAACCCTAACCCTAACACTTACCCTTACCCTAACCCTAACCCTAACCCTAACCCTAACCCTTACCCTAAACCTAACCCTAACCCCTAACCCTTACCCTAACCCTAACCCTAACCCTAACCCCTTACCCTAACTCTAACCCTAATCCTAACCCTACCCCTAACCATAACCTCTAACCCTTACCCTAAATCTAAACCTAACCCTTACCCTAAACCTAACCCTAACCTTAACCCTAACCCTGACCCTTACCTTAACCCTAACCCTAACCCTTACCCTTACCCTAACGATAACCCTAACCCTAAACCTAACCCTAACCCTAACCCTAACCCTAGCAGTTTCCCTTACCCTAACCCTAACCCTAACCCTTAACCTAACCCTAACACTAACCCTAACCCCTTACCCAAAATCTAACCCTAACCCTAACACCTTACCTTTACCCTAATCCTAACCCTAACCCTAACACTTACCCTTACCATAACCCCTACCCTAACCCTAACATTAACGCTAACCCTTACCCTAACCCTAACCCAAACCCTAAACCTAACCCTTATCCTAACCCTAACCCTAAACCTAAGCCTCTCCCTAACCCTAACCTCTAACCCTAACACTAAACCTAACCCTAATCCTTACCCTTATCCTAAATCTAACACTAACACTAACAGTTACCCTTACCCTAATCCCTACCCTAACCCTACCCTAAACCTAACCCTAACCCTAACCCTAACCCTAAACCTGAACATATCCCTAACCCTAACCCTAACCCTACACCTAACCCTTACCCTTACCCTAAACCTAACCATAAGCCTAACCCTAACCCTTAACCTTACCCTAACCCTAACCGTAACCCTAAACCTAACCTTAACCCTAACACTCACCCTTACCATAAACCTAACCCTAACCCTTATCCTTACCCTAACCCTGACCCTAATCCTAATCCTAAACCTAACCGTAACCCTAAACCTAACCTTACCCTTTCCCTTACCCTAACCCTAAACCTAAACCTAACCCTAACCCTTATCCTTACCCTAACCCTAACCCTAACCCTAAACCTAACCCTAACCCTAACCTTAACCCTCACCCTCACCCTTACCCTAAACCTAACCCTAACCTTAACCCTTACCCTTACCCATACCCTAACCCTAACCCTAACCCTAAACCTTACTCTTACCCTCACCCTAACCCTAACACTTAACCTAACACTAACACTAACACTAACCCCTTACCGTAACTCTAACCCTAACCCTAACCCCTAACCCTAAGCCTAACCATAACCAAAACCCTTACCCTTACCCTAACCCTAACCCTAACACTTACACTTACCCTAACTCCTACCCTAACCTAAACCTAACCCTAACCCTTACCCTAACCCTTATGTTTACCCTAACCCTAACCCTAACCCAAACCTTAACCCCAACACTAAACCTAACCCTAACCCTAACCCTAACCATAACCCTAACCATAACCATAACCATAACCATAACCATAACACTAACCCTAACCCTAACCCTTATCCTAAGCCTAACCCTAACCCTAACCTTAACCCTAACCCTAACCCTAAACTTAACCCTAACCATAAACCTAACCCTAACCCTAACCCTAACCCTAACCATAACCCCAACCCTAACCCTAACCCTAACCCTAACCCTAACCTTAACCCCAACACTAAACCTAACCCTATCCCCAACACTAACCCTTACCCTTCCCCTAACCCTAACCCTAAACTTAACCCTAACGCTAATCCTAAACCTAACCCTTACACTTACCTTAACCCTAACCCTAACCCTAAACCTAACCCTAACCCTAACCGTAACCCTAACCCTTACCCTTACCCTAACCCTAACCCTAACCCTAACCCTACCCTAAACCTTATCCTTACCCTAACCTTAACCCTAACCATAACCCTAAACCTAACCCTAACCCTAAACCTAACCCTTACCCTTACCCTAACCCTAACCCTAAAACTAACCCTAACACTTACCCTAACACTAACCCTAACCCTAAGCCTAAACCTAACCCTAACAATAACCTTACCCCTAACCCTTACCCTTACCCTAAACCTATCCCTAACCCTAAACCCTACCCTTACTCTTACCCTAACACTAACCCTAACCCTTACCCTAACCCTAACCCTAAACCTAAACCTTACCCTAACCCTAATCTTAACCCTAACCCTTACCCTTACACTAAACCTAACCCTAACCCCTAACCCTTACCCTAACCCTAACCCTAACCCCATACCCTAACTCTAACCCTAACCCTTACCCTTACCCTAACGATAACCCTAACCCTAACCCTAACCTAACCCTAACCCTAACAGTAACTCTAACAGTTAACCTTACCCTAACCCTAACCCTTACCCTAAATCTAACCCTAACCCTAACCCTTACCCTAACCCTAACCCTAACCCTAACCCTAACCCTAACCCTAAACCTAACCCTTACCCTAACCCTAAACCTAACCCTAACCCTTATCCTTACCCTAACCCTGACCCTAACCCTAACCGTAACCGTTACCCTTTCTCTAAACCTAACCCTAACCCTAACCCTAACCCTTACCCTAACCCTATACCTAACCCTAACCCTAAACCTTACCCTAACCCTAATCCTAACCCTAACCCTAACCCTAACCCCTAACCCTAACCCTAACCCTTAACCTTATCCTAACCCTAATCCTAACCCTCACCCTAACCCTAACAATTACCCTTACCCTTACGCTAACACTAACCCTAACCCTAAACCTTACTCTAACCCTAACCCTAACCCTAACCCTAACCCTAAACTTAACCCTAACACTAACCCCAAACCTAAAACTTTCCCTTACCTTAAGCCTAACCCTAACCCTAACCCTAACCCTATCCCCTATCCCTTATCCTAACCCTAACCCTAACACTTAACCTCATCCTAACCCTAACCCTAACCCTAACCCTAAACCTAACCCTAACCCTAACCCTAACACTTACACTTACCCTAACCCCTAATCCTAACCCTAACGCTAACCCTAATCCTAACCCTTACACTTACCCTAACCCTAACCCCAAACCTAAACCTATCCCTAACCCTTACCCTTACCCTAACTTTAACCCTAATATTAACCATAACCTAACCCTAACCCTAACCTAAGCCTTACCCTAATCCTAAACCTAACCCTAATCCTAACCCTAACCCTTATTCTTAACTAACCCTAACCCTAACCTTAATGCTAACCCTAACCCTAACCCTAACCCTAACCCAAAACTAACCCCTAACCTAACCCTAACCCTAAACCTTACCCTAACCCTAACCCTAACCCTAACCCTAAATCCTAAGCCTTAACCTAAACCTAAACCTTACCCTTACACTAACAATAACCCTAACACTTAACCCTAACCCTGACCCTAACCCTTCCCCTTACCCTAGCCCTAACCCTAACCTTAATGCTAACCCTAACCTAACCCTAACCCTAACCCTGACCCTAACACTTCCCCTTCCCCTAACCCTAACCCTAACCTTAACCCTAACCCTAACCCTAAACCTAAGCCTTCCTCTAACCCTGACCCTAACCCTAAAACTTACACTTACCCTAACCCTAACCCTAAACCTAACCCTAATCCTAACCCTAACCCTTACACTAACCCAAAACCGAACCCAAACCCTTACCCAAAACCTAACCCTAAACCTAAACCTAAACCTAACCCTAACCATAACCCTTACCCTAACCCTAACCCTAACCCTTAACCTTAGCCTAACCCTAACCCTAAACCTAACCCTAAACCTTACCCTTACCCTAACCCTAACCCTAACCCTAAACCATACCCTAACCCTAACCCTAACCCTTATCCTTACCCTAACCCTGACCCTAACCCTAACCGTAACCGTTACCCTTTCTCTAAACCTAACCCTAACCCTAATCCTAACCCTAAACCTTACCCTTACCCTAAGGTAACCCTAACACTAACCCTAACCCTAACCCTAACCCGAACACTTACCCTTACCATAAACGTAACCCTAACCCTAACCCTAACCCTAACCCTAACCCTAACCCTAGCCTTAACCCTAACCCTAAACCTAACACTTACCCTTACCCTAACCCTAACCCTAACCCTTAACCTAACGCTAACCCTAACCCTAACCCTAAACCTAACCCTAACCCTAACCCTAACCCTAACCCTTACCCTAAACCTAACCCCAAACCTCACCCTAACCGTAACCCTAACTCTTACTCTAACCCTACACCTAACCCCAACCCTAACCCTTACCCTTAACCTAACCCTAACCCCAAACCTAACCCTTACCCTAAGCCTAACCCTAACCCTAACCCTAACCCTAACCCTTACACTTACCCTAACCCTAACCCCAAACCTAAACCTATCCCTAACCCTTACCCTTACCCTAACCCTAACCCTAACCCGAACCCTAAACCCTAACCCTCACCCTAACCCTAACCCTAACCCTAACCCTTATCCTTACCCTAACCCTAACCCTTAACTTAACCTTACCCTTACCCTAAACCTAAACCTAAACCTTACCTTAACCTAAACCTAACCCTAACCCTAACACTTACCCTTTCCCTAACCCTAACCCTAACCCTAACCCTAACCTTAACCCTAACCCTAACCCAACCCTTACACTTACCCTGACCCTAACCCTAACCCTAACCCCTAACCCTAACCCTAAACCTAACCCTTACCCTTACCCTAACAGTAACCATAACCCTAACTCTAACCCCTAACCCTAAACCTAAATCTTACCCTAACTCTAAACATAAGCCTAAGCCTAACCCTAAACTTAACCCTAACACTAACCCTAAACCTAAAACTTTCCCTTACCTTAAGCCTAACCCTAACCCTAACCCTAACTCTATCCCCTATACCTTATCCTAAACTTAATCCTAACACTTAACCTCATCCTAACCCTAACCCTAACCTAACCCTAACCCTAAACCTAACCCTAACCCTAACACTTACACTTACCCTAACCCCTAATCCTAACACTAACGCTAACCCTAATCCTAACCCTTACACTTACCCTAACCCTAACCCCAAACCTAAACCTATCCCTAACCCTTACCCTTACCCTAACTCTAACCCTAATATTAACCATAACCTAACCCTAACCCTAACGCTAAGCCTTACCCTAATTCTAAACCTAACCCTAATCCTAACCCTAACCCTTATCCTTAACTAACCCTAATCCTAACCTTAATGCTAACCCTAACCCAACCCTAACCCTAACCCAAAACTAACCCCTAACCTAACCCTAACCCTAAACCTTACCCTAACCCTAACCCTAACCCTAACCCTAACCCTAACTCCTAAGCCTAAACCTAACCCTAAACCTTACCCTTACAGTAACAATAACCCTAACCCTTAACCCTAACCCTGACCCTAACCCTTTCCCTTACCCTAACCCTAAACTTAACCCTAACCCTAACACTAACCCTAACCCTAAGCCTTCCGCTAACCCTAACCCTAACCCTAAACCTTACACTTACCCTAACCCTAACCCTAAACCTAACCCTACCCTAATCCTAACCCTAACCCTTACACTAACCCAAAACCGAACCCAAAACCTTACCCTAAAACTAACCCTAAACCTAACTCTAAACCTAACCCTAACCATAACCCTTACCCTAAACCTAACCCTAACCCTTAACCGTAGCCTAACCCTAACCCTAACCCTAAACCTAACCCTAACCCTTATCCTTACCCTAACCCTGAGCCTAACCCTAACCGTAACCGTTACCCTTTCTCTAAACCTAACCCTAACCCTAATCCTAACCCTAAACCTTACCCTTACCCTTACCCTAACCGTAACCCGAACACTAACCATAACCTTAACCCTAACCCTAACCGCTACCCTTAACCTACCCCTAAACCTAACCCTTAACCTAACCCTAACCCTAACCCTAACCCTAACCCTAACGCTAAACGTAACCCTTACCCTAACCCTCTTCCTTTCCTAACCTAACCCAAACCTAACCCTAACCCTAACCCTCACCCTAACCCTTACCCTAACCCTAACCCTCACACTACCCGTAACTTTTACCCTAACCCTAACCATAACCCTAAACCTTACCCTAACCCTAACCCTAACCCTTACCCTAACCCCTAACCATAACACTTACCCTAACCCTAACCCTAACCCTAACCCTTACCATTACCCTAACCTTAAGAGTAACCCTAACCCTAATCTTAACCCTAACCCTAAACCTTAACCGAAATCTAACCCTAAACCTAACCCTAACACTAACCCTAACCCTAAACCTAACCCCAAACCTTACCTAAACCTAACCCTAAACTAAATCCTAACCCTAACCCTAAACCTTAACCTTATCTAAACCCTAAACCTAACCCTAACTCCTAACCCTAACCCTAACCCTTACCCTTATCCTAACCCTAACCCTAACCCTAACACTTACCCTTACCTAACCTTAAACCTAACCCTATCCCTAAACCTAACCCTAACCCTAACCCTTACCCTAACCCTTACACTAACCCTAACCTACACCTTAACCCCTAACCCTCACCCTAACCCTAAACCTAACCCTAACCCTTACCCTTATCCTAACCCTAACCCTAACCCTAACCCTTACCCTTACTCTAACCCTAACCCTAACCATAACCAAAACCCCTATCCCTTAACCTAAGCCTACCCTAACACTTAACCTTATATTATCCCTAACCCTAACCCTACCCCTAACCATAAACATAACCTTAACCCAAACACTAACCCTTACACTTACCCTAACCCTAAACCTACCCCTACCCATAACCCTAACACTTACTCTAACCCTAACCCTACCCCTAACCCTCACCCCAACCCTTACCCTAACCCTAACCCTCACACTACCACTAACTTTTACCCTAACCCTAACCATAACCCTAAACCTTACCCTAACCCTAACCCTTACCCTAACCCCTAACCATAACACTTACCCTAACCCTAACCCTAACCCTAACCCTAACCCTTACCATTACCCTAACCCTAAGAGTAACCCTAACCCTAATCTTAACCCTAACCCTAAACCTTAACCGAAATCTAACCCTAAACCTAACCCTAACCCTAACCCTAACCGTAAACCTAAACCCAAACCTTACCTAAACCTAACCCTAAACTAAATCCTAACCCTAACCCTAAACCTTAACCTTATCTAAACCCTAAACCTAACCCTAACTCCTAACCCTAACCCTAACCCTTACCCTTTTCCTAAACCTAACCCTAACCCTAACACTTACCCTTACCTAACCTTAAACCTAACCCTATCCCTAAACCTAACCCTAAGCCTAACGCTTACCCTAACCCTAACCCTAAACCTTACCCTAACCCTAACCCTAACCCCTACCCCTAACCCTAACCCTAACCCTAACACTAACACTTACCCTAACCCTAACCCTAACCCTAACCCTAATCCTTACCCTAACACTAAACCTAACCCTAAACCTAACCCCTAACCCTAACCCTAACCCTAAACCTTAACCTTACCCTAACCATAAACCTAAACCTTACTCTAACTCTAAACCTAACCTGAACCCTAACCTTTACCCTAACCCTAAACCTAACCCTAACCTTAACCCTTACCCTTACCCTAACCCTAACCCTAACCCTAACTTTTACCATTACCCTAACCCTAACCCTTACCTTAATGCTAACCCTATCCGTAACCTAACCATAATCTTTACCCTAACCCTAACCCTAACACTAATCCATACACTAAAACTAACCATAACCCTAACCTTTCCAATTTCCCTAACCCTAACCCTAACCCTAAACCTAAACCTTACCCTTACCCTTACCCTAACTCTAACCCAAACCCTAACTCTAACCCTTAACATAACCCTAACCCTAACACTAAACCTAACCCTTACACTTGCCCTAACCCTAAGACTAACCCTAACCCTTACCCTTACCCTAAACCTAACCCTAAACTTAACCGTAACCCTTACCCTAACCCTAACCCTAACTCTAAACTTAATGCTAACCCTAACCCTAACCCTAACCCTTACCCTTTCTCTAACGCTAGCCATAACCCTAACCTTAACCCTAACTCTAACCCTAACCCTTACACTTACCCTGACCCTAACCCTAAACATAACCCTGAACCTAACCCTAATCCTAAACCTCACCATTACAAGTACGCTAACCCTAACCCTAACCATACCCGAACCCTAACCTCTAACCCTAACCCTAACCCTCACCATAACCTTAAACCTAACCCTAACTCTTACGCTTATCCTAACCCTAACCCTAACCCCTAACCCTAACCCTAACCCTAACACTTACCCTTACCCTACCCTAACCCTAACTCTAAACCTAAACCTAACCCTAACCCTAACCCTTACCAGAACCCTAAACCTAACCCTAACCCTAACCCTTACTCTAACCCTAACCCTAACCCTAAAACTAACTCTAACCCTAACACTAACCCTTACACTTACCCTAACCCGAACCCTAACACTTACCCTTAGCCTAACCCTAAATCTAACCCTTACCCTAACCCTAACCCTAACCCTAACCCTTACCCTAAAACTAACCCTAACCCTAACCCTAACCCCTAACTATAACCCTAAACCTAACCTTATCCCTAACCCTTACCCTAACACTAACCCTAACCCTTACACTGGAACTAACCGTAACCCTAACCCCTAACCCTAACCCTAACACTAACCCTAACATTTACCCTAACCCTAACCCTAACCCTAACACTTACCCTAACCCTAACCATAACCCGGACCCTAACCCCTAACCCTAACATTAACCCTCACCCTAACGCTAACCTAAAACTTATCCTTAACCTAACCCTAACCCTAAACCTAACCTTAACCCTAACCCTAAACCTTACCCTTACCCTAACCCTAACCCCTAACGCTAACCCTAAAACTTACCCTTACCCTAAACCTAAACCTAACCCTAAACCTTAACCTTACCCTTACTCTAAACCTAAGCCTAACCCTAACCGTAACCCTAACCCTATCCCGAACCCTAACCCTTACTCTTACCTTAACTCTAACCCTAACCCTAGCTCTAACCCCTAACCCTAAACCTTACCCTTACCCTAATGCTAACCCTAATGTTAACCCTAAACCTAACCCTAACCCTTACCCTTACTCTAACCCTAACCCCAAACCTAACCCTAACCCTAACCCTAACCGTAACCCTAACACTTACCCTAACACTAACCCTTACCCGAACCCTAACCCCTAATCCTAACCGGAACCATAACCCTAACCGGAACCCTAACGCTAAACCTAACCTTTACCCTAACCCTAACCCTAACCCTAACCTTAACCCCTAACCCTAACCCTAGCCCTAACCCTAACCTTTACCTTATACCTAACCCTAACCCAAACCCTAACACTAAACCTAACCCTAACCCTTATGCTTATCCTAACCCTAACCCTAACCCTAACCCCTAACCCTAACACTAACCCTAACCCTTACCCTTACCCTACCCTAACCCTAACTCTAAACCTAACCCTAACCCTAACCCTAACCCTTACCATAAACCTAAGCCTAATCCTAACCCTAATCCTTACTCTAACGCTAACCTTAACCTTAACCCTTACCCTTACCCTAACCTAACACTAACCCTAACCCTGAAACTAACCCTAACCAGAACCCTAACCCCTAACCCTTACCCTAAAACTACCCCTAACCCTAACCCCTAACCCCTAACCCTAACCCTAAACCTAATCTTATCCCTAACACTTACCCTAACATTAACCCTAACCCTTACCCTAAATCTAACCCTCACCCTAACCCCTAACCCTAACCCTAACCCTAACAATAACCCTAACCCTTACCCTAACCCTAACCCTAAACCCAACCCTTACCTTAACCCTAACCCTAACCCTTACCCTAACCCGAACCCTAACCCGGACCCTAACCCCTAACCCTAACCTTAAACCTCACCCTAACCCTAACCCTAACCCTAACCCTAACCCTTATCCTTACCCTAACCCTAACCCTAAACCTAACCTTAACCCTAACCATAACCCTAACCCTTACCCTTACCCTTAACCTAACCCTAACCCCTAACGCTAACCCTAAAACTTACATTTACCCTAAACCTAACCCTAACCCTAAACCTAAACCTTACCCTTACCCTAAACCTAAACCTAACCCTAACCGTAACCCTAACACTAACCCGAACCCTAACCCTTACTCTTACCTTAACCCTAACAATAACACTAACCCTAACTCTAACCCCTAACCCTAAACCTTACCCTTACCCTAACGCTAAACCTAAAGTTAACCCTAACCCTAACCCTAACCCTAACCCTAACACTTACCCTTACCCTAACCCCAAACCTAACACTAACCCTAACCCTAACCGTAACACTAACACTTACCCTAACCCTAACCCTAACCCGAACCCTAACCCTAACCCTAACCCTTACCCCAACCCTAACCCTAACCCTAACCCCTAACCCTAACCCTAGCCCTAACCC
Organism: Megascapheus bottae; assembly: GCA_024803745.1. Taxonomy (NCBI): domain Eukaryota; kingdom Metazoa; phylum Chordata; class Mammalia; order Rodentia; family Geomyidae; genus Megascapheus; species Megascapheus bottae. The sequence continues at coordinate 2,434,157 of JANJXV010000053.1, read as the reverse complement.
TACCCTTACCTTATTCCTAACCCTAACCCTAACCCAAACCCAAACCCTAACGCTAACCCTAAACCTAACACTTACCCATACCCTAAGCCTAACCCTGACCCTAACCCTAACCTTACCCTAACCTAATCCTTACCCTAACCCTAACCCTAACCCCTAACCCCTAACCCTAACCCTAACCCTAACCCTTACCCTTACCCTTACCCTAACCCTAACCCTAACCCTTACCCTAACCCTAAACCTAAGCCTAACACCAACCCTAAACTTAACACTAACCCTAAACCTAAAACTAACCCTTACCCTTACCCTAACCATAACCCTAACCCTAACCCTAACAGTAACCCCTATCCCTTAACCTAACCCTAACCCTAGCACTTACCCTTATCCTAACCCTAACCCTAACCCTAAACCTAACCCTAACACTTACACATACCCTAACCCTAAACCTAAAAATAAACAACCCTAACCATAACACTAACCCTTACACTTACCCTAACCCTAACCCTAACACTTACTCTTACCCTAACCCTAACCCAAACCCTCACCCTAACGATAACCCTAATCCTAACCCCTATACTTAACCCTAACCCTAACACTATCCCTAACCCTTAAACTGAACCTAACGCTAAACCTAACCCTAACCCTAACACTAACCCTTACACTTACCCTAACCCTACCCCTAAAACTTACCATTACCCTAACCCTAACCCTATACCTTACCCTAACCCTAACCCTAACCCTAACCGGAAGCCTAACCCCTAACCCTAAACCTAACCCTCACCCTAACCCTAACCCTAACCCGAAACCTTACCCTTACCCTAAACATAACCCTAACCCTTACCCAAACCATTAACCCTAAACCTAATCCTAACCCTTATCCTTACCTTAACCCTAACCCTAACCCTAACCCTCACTCTAATGCTTAACAGTAACCCTAAAGCTTACCCTTACCCTAACCCTAAACCTAACTCTAACCCTACCCCTAAACCTAACCCTAACCCCTTACCCACACCCTAACCCTAACCCCTACCCTTTCCCTAACCCTAACCCTAACCCTAACCCTAACCTTAAGTCTAACCCTAACCCTAACCCTAACCCTTACCATAACTCTAACCCTTCCCCTAACCCTAACAATAACCCTAACCCTTATACTTACCCTAACCCTAACCCTAACCCTAACCCTAAAACTTACCCTTACATTAACCCTAACCCTAACACTAACCCTTACCCTAACCCTAACACTAACCCTAACCCCTAACCCTAACCCTAACCCTAACTCTAACCCTTGCCCTTACCCTAACCCTAACCCTAACCCTTACACTAAACCTAACCCTAACTTTAGCCTAACCCTATCCCTAACCCTAAACACTAACCCTAACCCTAACCATAGCGCTCACCCTAACCTAACCCTAACCATAACCATTACTCTAACCCTAACCCTAAACCTAACCCTTACCCTTACCCTATCCCTAACCCTAACCTTAACCCCAACCCTAAACCTAACCCTAACCCTTACCCTTACCCTACCCCTAACCCTAAACCTAACCCTAACCCAAACCCTAACTTTACCCTAACCCTAACTCTTAACCTCACCCTAACTCTAACCCTAACCCTAAACTTAACCCTAACCCTTACACTTAGCCTAACCCTAACCACAACCCTTACCCTAACCCTAACCCTTACACTTACCCTAATCCTAATCCCAAACCTAACCCTAACCCTAACCCTAACCCTAACCCTTAACCTTACCCTAACCCTAACCCTAACCCTAAACCTTACCCTTACCCTAAACCTAACCCTAACACTTACCCTAACCCTAACCCTTACTCTAACCCTGACCCTAACCATAAACCTAACCCTAAACTTTACCCTTACCCTAACCCTAACCCTAACCCCTAACCATAACCCTAACCCTAACACTGACCCTAACCCTTACTCTTATCCTAACCCTAACCCTAACCCTCACCCTAACCCGAACACTTACCCTTACCCTAACCCTAACCCTAACCCTAACCCTAAACGTAACCCTAACAATAACCCTAACCCTTACCCTTACCCTAACCCTAACCCTAACCCTAACCCTAACCCTAACACTTACCCTTACCCTAACCCTAACCCTAACCCTTAACCTAACCCGAAACCTAACCCTAACCCCTAACCCTAACCCTAACCCTAACTCTAACACTTCCCCTTACCCTAACCCTAACCCACACCCTTACACCAAACCTAACCCTAACCTTAAGCCTAACCCTATCCCTAACCCTAAACACTAACCCTAACCCTAACGCTCACCCAAACCTAACCCTAACCATAACCATTACCCTAACCCTAACCCTAACCCTTACGCTTACCCTAACCCTAACCCTAAACTTAACCCCAACCCTAAACCTAACCCTAACCCTTACCCTTACCCTACCCCTAACCCTAAACCTAACCCTAACTCTAAACCTAACTTTACCCTAACCCTAACCCTAACCGTAAACCTAACCTTTACCCTAACCCTTACTCTTAGCCTAACCCTAACCACAACCATAACCCTAACCCTAACCCTTACCCTTACCCTTACCCTAATCCTAACCCCAAACCTAACCCTATCCCTAACCCTTACCCTTACCCTAACCTTAACCCTAACCCTAAACCTAAACGTTACCCTTACATGTTGGGAGTCAGAGTGGAATCAAACTGTACCTTGACTTGCATCAGATGATGGCTTTATTGTCTTATTTTTTTCTGGCCCTATACTATGGAAATGACCTGAGAATTACCATATGAATGTAACACCTGGAGGTTCCCTGGGTCAGGAGGAGGGAAGAAGGGGGAGTGGAAAATAAACGCGGCAGTCTCAGCATTCTTTCCCTGGACTGCGGACATCCCGGACCCGGTGTGTCTGTCTCTTATATTTCTTCCTAGTCCTTGCCACGATTTCAGGAACCCCAGCCTGCGAACCCTGGTTTGCTGCCGGTTGGCCCCAGCACTTACCCTAAACCTAACCCTAACCCTAACCCTTAATCTAACCCTAACCCTAACCCCTAAGCCTAACCCTAACCATAAACCTTACCCTTACCCTTACCCTAACCCTAACCCCTAACCCTAACCCTAACCCTAACCCTAATCCTAACTCTTACCCTTACCCTAACCCTAAACCTTACACTTACCCTAACCCTAACCCTAACCCCTAACCCTAACCTTAACCCTAAATATTACCCTTACCCTAACCCTAACCCTAACCCCTAACCCTAACCCTAACCCTAACCCTAACCTGAAACCTAACCCTAACAGTAACCCTAACCCTAAACCTTACTCTAACCCTAACCCTTAACCTTACCCTAAACCTAACCCTAAACTTAACCCTAACCTTGACCCTAAAGCTAACCCTAACTCTAACCCTAACACCAACCCTAACCCTAACCGTAAACCTTACCCTTACCCTAACCCTAACCCTAACCCTAACCCTAAACGTAACCCTAACAATAACTCTAACCCTTACACTTACCCTAACGCTAACACTAACCCTAAGCCTAACACTTACCCTTACCCTAACAATAACCCTAAACCTTACCCTAACCCTAACACTAACCCTAACCCCTAACCCTAATCCTAACCCTAACCCTAACCCTTCCCCTAACCCTAACCCTCACCCTTACACTAAACCTAACCCTAACCTTAAGCCTAACCCTATCCCTAACCCTAAACACTAACCCTAATCCTAACCATAACGCTCACCCTAACCTAACCCTAACCATAACCATTACCCTAACCCTAACCCTAACCCTAACCCTTAGCCTTACCCCAACCCTAACCCTAACCTTAACCCCAACCATAAACCTAACCCTAACACTTACCCTTACCCTACCCCTTACCTTAAACTTAACCCTAACCCTAACCCTAACCCTAACTTTACCCTAACACGAACTCTTACCCTCACCCTAAACCTAACCCTAACCCTAAACTTAACCCTAACCCTTACCCTTAGCCTAACCCTAACCACAACCCTAACCCTAACCCTAACCCTTACACTTACCCTAATCCTAACCCCAAACCTAACCCTAACCCTAACCCTAACCCTTAACCTTACCCTAACCCTAACCCTAACCCTAAACCTTACCCTTACCCTAAACCTAACCCTAACCCTTACCCTAACCCTAACCCTTACTCTAACCCTAACCCTAACCCCTAACCCTAACCCTAACCCTAAATTTACCCTTTCCCTAACCCTAACCCTAACCCCTAACCATAACCCTAATCCTAACCCTGACCCTAACACTTACCCTTATCCTAACCCTAACCCTAACCCTAACCCTAACACTTACCCTTACCCTAACCCTAACCCTAACCCTAAACGTAACCCTAACAATAACTCTAACCTTACCCTTACCTTAACCCTAACCCTAACCCTAACACTTACGCTTACCCTAACCCTAACCCTAATCTTAACCCCAACCCTAAACCTAACCCTAACCATTACCTTACCCTACCCTTAACCCTAAACCTAACCCTAACCCTAACCCTAACTTTATGCTAACCCTAAACCTAACCCTAAACCGAACCTTTACCCTAACCCTTACTCTTAGCCTACCCCTAACCACAACCATAACCCTAATCCTAACCCTTACCCTTACCCTAATCCTAACCCCAAACCTAACCCTAACCCTAACCCTAACCCTTACCCTTACCCTAACCCTAACCCTAACGCTAAACCTAAACCTTACCCTTGCCTGTTGGGTGTCAGAGTGGAATCAAACTGTACCTTGACTTGCATCAGGCGATGGCTTTATTGTCTTATTGCTTTCTGGCCCTATACTCTGTAAATGACCTGAGAATTACTATATGAATGTAACACCTGGAGGTTCCCGGGGTCAGGAGGAGGGAAGAAGGGGGAGTGGAAAATAAACGCGGCAGTCTCAGCATTCTTTCCCTGGACTGCGGACATCCCGGACCCGGTGTGTCTGTCTCTCTTATATTTCTTCCTAGTCCTTGCCCCCGATTTCAGGAACCCCAGTCTGCGATCCCTGGTTTGCTGCCGGTTGGCCCCAGCACTTACCCTAAACCTAAACCTAACCCAATCCCTTACTCTACCCTAACACTAACCCCTAAGCCTAACCCTAACCATAAACCTTACCCTTACCCCAACCCTAACCCTAACCCCTAACCCTAACCCTAAACCTAAACCTAACCCTTACCCTTACCCTAACCCTAAACCTTACCCTTACCCTAACCCTAACCCTAACCCCTAACCCTAACATTAACCCTAAACATTACCCTTACCCTAACCCTAACCCTAACCCCTAACCCTAACCCTAACCCTAACCTGAAACCTAACCCTAACACTAACCCTAACCCTAAACCTAACCCTTACTCTAACCCTAACCCTAACCCTAAACCTAACCCTAACTCTAACCCTAACCCCAACCCTAACCCAAACCCTAAACGTACCCTTACCCTAACCCTAACACTAACCCCTAACCATAACCCTAACCCTTATCCTAACCCTAACCTTAACCATAACCCTAACCCTAACCCTAACCCCAACCCTTACCCTAAACCTAACCCTCACCCTAACTCTTACCCTTAACCTTAACCTAACCATAAACCTAACCCTAACCCTAATCCTAAAACTAACCCTAACCCTAAACCTTACCTTAACCTAACCCTAACCCTAACACTAACCCCTAACCCTAACTCTAACCCTAACCCTAACCTTAAGCCTAACCCTAACACTAACCCTAACCCGAACCCTTACCCTAACCCTTACCCTTACCCTAACCCTTACCCTTACCCTAAACCTAACACCAAACCTAACCCAAACCCTAACCCTAACCCTAAACCTTTCCCTTCCCCTAACCCTAACCCTACCCCTAACCCATACACCTATCCCTAACCCTAACCCTAACCCTAACACTAAACCTTACACTAAACCTAACCTGAACCCTTACCCTTACCCTAAACCTAACCCTAACCCTAAGCCTCACACTTACCCTTACCCTAACACTATCCCTGACCCTAACCCTAAACCTATCCTAACCCTAACCCTAACCCTTACCCTTACCCTAACCCTAACCCTAACCTTACCCTAACCCTAACTCTAACCCATAACCCTAACCCTAACCCTTACCCTTACTCTTATCCTAATCCTAACCCCAACCCTAACCCCTAACCCTATCCCTGACCCTAACTCATAACCTTACCCTACCCTAACCATAACTCTAACCCTAACCCTAACCATAACCTTAACCCTTACCCTAACCCTAATCCTAACCCTAACCCTTACAATAACCCTAACCCTAACCCAAACCCTAAACCATACCCTTACCCTAACCTAACCCTAACCCTAACCCTAACACTTATCCTTACCCTAAACCTAACCCTTAAACTTACCTTAACCCTAACCCTAACTCTAACCCCTAACCCTAACCCTTTCCCTAACACTAACCCTAACGCTTACCCTTACCCTAACCCTAACCCTAACCCTAACCCTTACCCTAACCCTAAACCTAACCCTTACCCTAACCTTAACCCTAACCCTTACCCTTACCCTAACCCTAACCCTAACCCAAACCATACCCTAAACCTAACCCTAACCCCTAACCCTAACCCTAACCCTTACCCTTATCCTAACCCTAACGCTAACCCTAAACTTAACCCCAAACCGTATCCCTAACCCTAACTCTTACCCTTACCCTACCCTAACCCTAACTCTAACTCTAACCCTAACCCTAACCCTAACCCTTACCTTAACCCTAAACCTAACAGTAACCCTAACCCTAACCCTAACCCATACCTTTACCCAAACCTAACCCTAAACTTAACCCTAACACTTATCCTTACCCTAAACCTAACCCTAACCCTAACTCTAACCCTAACACTAAACCTTAACCAAACCTAACCCTAACCCTTACCCTTACCCTAAACCTAACCCTAACCCTACCCCTCACACTTACCCATACCCTAACCCTAACCCTGACCCTAACCCTAACCTTACCCTAAACTTAACCCTAACCCTAACCCTGACCCTAACCTAACCTTACCCTAACCCTAACCCCTAACCCTGTCCCTAACCCTAACTCTTACCCTTACCCGATCCTAACCGTAACTCTAACCCTATCCCTAACCCTAACCCTAACCTTTACCCTAACCCTAACCTAACCCTAACCCTTACCCTAAACCTAACCCTAACCCTAACCCATACCCTTATCCTAACCTAATCCTAACCCAAACCCTAACACTTATCCTTTCCCTAAACCTCACCCTAGCCCTTACCCTAACCCTAACCTTAACCCTAACCCCTAACCGTAACATTAACCCTAACGCTTACCGTTACCCTAACCCTAACCCTAACCCTTACCCTAACCTGAACACTAACCCTTAACCCTAACCCTAACCCTTAACCCTAACCCTAACCCTCACCCTCACCCTAACCCTAACCCTAACCCTAAACCTTATCCTTACCCTAACCCTAACCCTAAGTCTAATCTTAACAATAACCCTAACCCTTACCTTTACCCTAACCCTAACCCTAACCCTAAAACTTACCCTTACCCTAAACCTAACCCTAACCCTAACCCTAAACCTTACCCTTACCCTAAACCTAACTCTTACCCTAATCGTAAACCTAAACCTAACCCGAAACCTAACCCTTACACTTACCTTAACCCTAACACAAACACTAACCCTAAACCTAACTCTAATCCCTAACCCTAATCCTACCCTTACCCTAACCCTAACCCTAACAGTAACACTAACAGCTAATCCTAAACCTAGCCCTAACCCTAACCCTTACCCTAACCCAAACCCTATCTCTAACCTACACCCTGAACCTAACCCAAACCCTTTCCCTTACCCTAACCGTAACACTAAACCTAAACCTAATTTTAATCCTAACCCTAACACTAACCCTAAACCTAAACTTAACCCTAACCCTAACTCTAACCCTTACCCTAACCCTAACCCTAACCCAACCCTAACGCGTACACTAACCCTAACCCTAACCCTAACCCTAACACTTACCCTTACCCTAACGCTAAACCTAAACCTAAACCTCACACTAATCCTAACGCTAACCCTAACCCTAACCCTAAACTTAACCCTAACCCTAACCCTAACCCTAAACCTTACCCTTACCCTAACCATAACCCTACCCCTAACCCAAACACTTACCCTTACCCTAACCCTAACCCTAACACTAACCCTAACTTTTACCCTAAACCTAACCCTAAACACTAACCCTAACTCTAATCCTAACACTCACCCTAACCTAACCCTAACCATAACCATTACCCTAACCCTAACCCTAACCCTAATCCTTACCCTTCCCCTAACCCTAACCCTAACCTTAACTCCAACCCTAACCCTAACCCTTACCCTAACTTTACCCTAACCCTAACCCTTACCCTCACCCTAACCCTTACCCTAACCCTAACCCTAAACCTAACACTTAACCATACCCTAACCCTAACCATAACCCTAACCCTTACCCTAACCCTAACCCTAACCCTAACAGTTAACCTTACCCTAACCCTAACCCTAAACCTAACACTTAACCTTACCCTAATCCTAACCATAACCCTAACCCTTACCCTAATCCTAACCCTAACCCTAACCCTAACAGTTGAACTTACCCTAACCCTAAGCATAACACTAACTCTTACCCTAACCCTAACCCTAACCCTGACCCTAACCCTAACCTTACCCTAACCCTAAACCTTCCCCTAACCCTAACACCTAACCCTAACCCTAACCCTATCCCTTACCCTTACCCTAACCCTAACCCTAACCATAACCCTTAACCTTACCATAACCCTAACTCTAAACTTAACCCTAAACCTAACACTAACCGAAACCCTAACCCGAACTCTAACCCCTAACCCTAAACTTAACCCTTACCCTAACCCTAAAACTAAGCCTAACCCTAACCCAAAACTTAACTCTAACCCTAACCCTAACACTAACCCTTACCCTTACCCTAACCCTAACCCTAACACTTACCCTAACCATAACACTAAACCTAAACTTAACACTAACCTAACACTAACCCTTACCCTTACCAAAACCCTAACTCTAACCCTAACACTTACCCTAACCCTTATCGTTACCCTAACCCTAACCCTAACTCTAAACCTAACCCCAACCCCAACCCATACCCTTACCCTAACCTAACCCTAACCCTAACACTTACCCTTACACTAAACCTAACACTAAACCTTACCCTAACCCTACCCCTCACCCTAACCCCTAACCCTAACCCTAACCCTAACACTAACCCTAACGCTTACCCTTACCCTAACCCTAACTCTAACCCTTACCCTAACCCTAACCCTAACCCCTAACCCTAACCCTTACCCTAACCTTAACCCTAACCCTTACCCTAACCCCAACCCTAACTTGAACCCTAACCCCTAACCCTAACTCTAACCCTAAGCCCAAACTTAACCCTAAAAATAACCCTTACCCTTACCCTAATCCTAACCCTAACCCTAACCCTAAACCTTACCATTACCCTAAACCTAACGCTAACCCTAACCCTAAACCTAAACTTAACCCTAACCCTAACTCTAACCCTTACCTTAACCCTAACCCTAACCCAAACCTAACGCGTACACTAACCTTAATCCTAACCCTAACCCTAACCCTAACCCTAACACGTACCCTTACCCTAACCCTAAACCTAAACCTAAACATAAACCTCACACTAATCCTAACGCTAACCCTAACCCTAACCCTAAACTTAACCCTAACCCTAACCCTAACCCTAAACCTTACCCTTACCCTAACCCTAACCCTACCCCTAACCCAAACACTTACCCTTACCCTAACCCTAACCCTAACACTAACCCTAACTTTTACCCTAAACCTAACCCTAACCCTAAACTTAACCCTAACCCTTACCCTAACCCCTAACCCTAACCCTTACCCTAACCCTAACCCTAACCCTTACCATTACCCTAAACCTAACCCTAACCCTAACCCTAATCTTAACCCTGACCCTAACCATTAACATAACCCTAACCCTAAACCTAACCCTAAACCTAACCCTAACCCTAACCCCTACCCTTACCCTAAACCTAACCCTAAACCTAACCCTAAACCTAACCCTAACCCTAACCCTTACCGTTATCCAAACCCTAACCCTAACCCTAACCCCTAATCCTAACCCTATCCCTGACCCTAACCCTTACCCTTATCCTAACCCTAACCCTAACCTTAACCCTAACTCTAACACTTACCCTTACCCTAACCCTAACCCTAACCCTAACCTTTACCCTAACCCTAACCCTAAACCCTAACCCTAACCCTAACCCTAACTCTAAACCTTCCCCTTCCCCTAACCCTAACCCTCACCCTTACACTAAACCTAAACCTAACTGTAAGCTTAAACCTATCCCTAACCCTAAACACTAACACTAACCCTAAACACTAACCCTAACTCTAACCCTAACACTCACCCTAACCTAACCCTAACCATAACCATTACCCTAACCCTAACCCTAAACCTAATCCTTACCCTTCCCCTAACCCTAACCCTAACCTTAACCCCTACCCTAAACCTAACCCTAAGCCTAACCCTTATCCTACCCCTACCCCTACCCCTAACCCTAACCCTAACCCTAACTTTACCCTAACCCTAACCCTTACCCTCACCCTAATCCTAACCCTAACCCTTACCCTTACCCTAACCCTAACCCTAAACCTAACACTTAACCATACCCTAACCCTAACCATAACCCTAACCCTTACCCTAACCCTAACCCTAACCCTAACAGTTAAACTTACCCTAACCCTAACCCTAAACCTAACACTTAACCTTACCCTAACCCTAACCATAACCCTAACCCTTACCCTAACCCTAACCCTAACCCTAACCCTAACAGTTGACCTTACCCTAACCCTAAGCATAACACTAACTCTTACCCTAACCCTAACCCTAACCCTGACCCTAACCCTAACCTTACCCTAACCCTAAACCTTCCCCTAACCCTAACACCTAATCCTAACCCTAACCCTTACCCTAACCCTAACCCTAACCCTAACCCTTAACCTTACCATAACCCTAACTCTAAACTTAACCCTAAACCTAACACTAACCGAAACCCTAACCCTAACTCTAACCCCTAACCCTAACCCTAACCCTTACCCTAACCCTAAAACTAAGCCTAACCCTAACCCAAAACTTAACCCTAACCCTAACCCTAACCCTAACCCTTACCCTTACACTAACCCTAACCCTAAACCTAAGCCTAACCCTAACCTTAAACTTAACCCTAACCCTAACCCTAACACTTACCCTTACCCTAACCCTAACCCTAACACTTACCCTAACCATAACACTAAACCTAAACTTAACACTAACCCTAACACTAACCCTTACCTTACCCTAACCCTAACTCTAACCCTAACACTTACCCTAACCCGTATCGTTACCCTAATCCTAACCCTAAACCTAAACCTAACCCCAACCCTAACCCATACCCTTACCCTAACCTAACCCTACCCCTAACACTTACCCTTACACTAAACCTAACCCTAAAACTTACCCTAACCCTACCCCTCACCCTAACCCCTAACCCTAACCCTAAACCTAACACTAACCCTAACGCTTTCCCTTACCCTAACCCTAACTCTAACCCTTACCCTAACCCTAACCCTAACACCTAACCCTAACCCTTACCCTAACCTTAACCCTAACCCTTACCCTAACCCCAACCCTAACTTGAACCCTAACCCCTAACCCTAACTCTAACCCTAAGCCCAAACTTAACACTAAACCTAACCCTTACCCCTACCCTAACCCTAACCCTAACCCTAAACCTTACCATTACCCTAAACCTAACCCTAACCCTATCCCTAAACCTTACCCTTAAACTAAACCTAAAACTAACCCTAACTTAAACCTAACCCTAACCCGAAACCTAACCCTTACCCTTACCTTAACCCTAACACTAACCTTAACCCTAACCCTAACTCTAACCCACAACCCTAAACCTACCATTCCCCTAACCCTAACCCTAATCCTAACACTAACTCCTAACCCTAAGCCTAGCCCTAACCGTAACCCTTATCATTTTCCTAACCCTAACCCTAACCCTAACCAAAACCCTATCCCTAACCTAAACCCTAAACTAAACCCTAACCCTTACCCTTACCCTAACCCTAACCCTAAACCAAAACTTAACCCTAAACCTAACCCTAACCCTTACCCTTACCCTAACCCTAACCCTAACCCTAACCAAACCCTAACCCTTACCCTAACCCTCACCCTAACCCTAACCCTAACACGTAACCTTACCCTAACCCTAACCCTAACCCTGACCCTTCCCCTAACCCTAACCCTAACCATAACCCTAACCCTTACACTTACACTAACCCTAACCCTAAAAATAACACTTACACTTACCCTAACCCTAACCTGACCCTAACCCTAACCCTTACCCTAACCCTGACCCTAACACTAAACCTAACCCTTACTCTTACCCTAACCCTAATAACAAACCTAACACTTAGCCTAACCCTAAACTTTACCCTTACCATAAACCTAACCCTAACCCTTACCCTAACCCTAAACCTAACCCTAACCGTAACCCTACCCCTAAACCCTCACCCTAACCCTAAGGCTAAACCTAATCTTACCCTAACCCTAAACTTAAACCTAACCCTAACCCTAAACCCTAACTCGAATCCTTACCCTAACCCTTAACATTACCCTAACCCTAACCCTAACCTTAACCATAAATCTAACATTAACCCTAACCCTAAACCTTAACCTAACCCTAACCCTACACCTAACCCTTACCCTAACCCTTACCATTACCCTAACCCTAACCTAAACATAACCCTAACCCTAACCCTAACCCTTACCCTAAACCTCTCCCGAACCTTAACCCTAACCCTTACCCTTACCCTAACCCTAACCCTAACCCTAACCCTAACCCTTACCCTTACCCTAAACCTAACCCTAACCTTAATGCTAATCCTAACCCTAACCTAACCATAACACTTACCCTAACCCTAACCCTAACCCTAATCCTTACCCTAACCCTAACCCTAACCCTTACTCTATCCCTAACCTTAACCCTAACACTAACCCTAAACCTTACCCTTACCCTTACCCTAACCCTAACACTAACCCTAACACTTACCTTTACCTTAATCCTAACCCTAACCCTAAACCTAACTCTTACACTTGCCCTAACCCTAACCGAAACCCTAACCCTAACCCTTACCCTTACCCTAACAATAAACCTAACCCTAACTTTAACCCTAACCCTTACCCTAACCCTAACCCTTATCATTACCATAACCCTAACCCTAACCCTAACACCTATACTTTAACCTATACCTAACCCTAAACTTAACCTTATTTAACATAACCCTAACCCCAAACCTACCCCTAATCCTAACCCTAACCATTACCCTAACCCTTACCCTAACCCTAACCCTAACCCAAACACCTATCCCTAAACCTAACCCTAACCCTTAAACTTACACTTATACTAACGCTAACCCTAACCCTAACCCTAAACCTAAGCCTAACCCTAACACTAAGCCTTACACTTACCCTAACCCTAACCCTAACCCCTAACCCTAACCCTAACCCTAAACCTTACCCTAACCCTAACCCTAAACCTAACCCCTAACCCTAAAACTAAACCTAAACCTAACCCTAACCCTAACCTTAAACCTAACCCCAACACTAACCCTAACCCTAACCCTTTCCCTTACCCTAACCCTAACCCTAAACCTAACCCTTACCCTTACCTTAAACCTAAACCTAACCCTAACCTTAACCCTAACCCTAACACCTAACCCTAACCCTAACCATAAACCTATCCCTAAACTTAAACCTAACCCTAATGCTAACCCTAACACGAACCCTTACCCTAACCCTAACCCTCACCCTAACCCTTACCCTTACCCTAACCCTAACTCTAAACCTAACCCTAACCTTAACCCTAAACCTAACCCTAACCCTAACCCTAACCCTAAACCTTAATCTAAGCCTAACACTAACCCTAAGCCCTAACCCTAACCCTAACCTTAACCCTAACCCTAACCCTTACACTTACCCTAACCCTAACCCTAACCTTAATGCTAATCCTAACCCTAACCTAACCATAACCCTTACCCTAACCCTAACCCTAACCCTAACCCTTACCCTAACCCTAACTCTAAACCTTACCCTTACCCTAACCCTAAACCTAAACCCTATCCCTAAACCTAACCCTAACCCTAACACTTACACTTATCCTAATGCTAACCGTAACCATAACCCTAACCTTAAACCTAACCCTAACCCTAACACTAACCCTTACCTTACCCTAACCCTAACCCTAACACTTACCCTTACCCTAACCCTAATCCTAACCCTTTCACTTACCCTAACCCTAAACCTAAACCTAACCCCTAATCCTAATCCTAACACTAACACTAACCCTAACCCTTAACCTTCCCCTAACGCTAAACCTAAGCCTAACCCCTAAACTAACCCTAAACCTAACCCTTACCCTAACCCTAACCCTAACACGAAGCCTAACCCCTAACCCTAAACCTAACACTCACCCTAAGCCTAAACCTAACCCTTACCCTTACAGTAACCGTTACCGTTACCCTAACACTAACCCTAACCCTAACCCGAAAACTTACCCTTACCCTAAACCTAACCCCAACCCTTACCCTTACCCTAAATCTAACCCTAACCCTAACCCTTATCCTTACGTTAACCCTAACCCTAACACTAAATCTAACACCTAACACTAAGCCTAAACCTTACCCTTACCCTAACCCTAACCCTAACCCTAAACCTTACCCTAACCCTAACCCTAACCCTAACCATACCCTAAACCTAACCCTAACCCATACCTTTAACCTAACCCTAACCCTAACCCTAACTCTCACACTTACCCTTACCCTAACCCTAACCCTGACCCTAATCCTAACCTTACCCTAACACTAACCCTAACACTAAACACTAACCCTAACCCTAACCCTTACACTTACAGTAACCCTTACCCATACCCTAACCCTAACCCTAAACCTAACCCCGAACCCTAACCCTAACTCTAACCCTAACCGTAAACCTTACCCTAACCGTAACCCTAACCTTAACCCTAACCATACCCTAACCCTAACCCTAACCCTAACATTAGCCCTAACCCTAAACCTAACCCTAAACCTAACCCTAACCCTCACCTTAAACCTAACCCCAACACTAACCCTAACCCTAACCCTTACCCTGACCCTAACCCTAACCGTAACCCTTACCCTTACCCTAACCCTAACCCTAAACCTAACCCTTACCCTTACCCTAAACCTAACCATAACCGTAACCCTAACCCCTAACACTAACCCTAACCCTAAACCTTAACCTTACACTAACCCTAACCCTAACACCTACCCTAACCTTAACCCTAACCCTAAACCTAAACTTAAACCTAACCCTAACACTAACCCTAACACGAATCCTTAACCTAACACTAACCCTCAACCTAACCCTTACCCTTACCCTAACCATAACCCTAAACCTAACCCTAACCTTAACCCTAAACCTAACCCTAACCCTAACGCTAACCCTAAACCTTACAGTAACCCTAAACACTAACCCTAACCCCTAACCCTAACCCTAACCCTAACCCTTACCCTTACCCTAACCCTAACCCTAACCTTAATGCTAATCCTAACCCTAACCTAACCATAACCCTTACCTTAAACCTAACCCTAACCCTAATTCTTACCCTAACCCTAACCCTTACTCTTTCCCTAACCCAAACCCTAACCCTAAACCTTACCCTTACCCTTACCCTAACCCTAAACATAACCCTAACCCTTACCCTTTCCTTAACTCTAACCCTAACCCCAAACCTAACCCTTACATTGCCCTAACCCTAACCCTA
The DNA here is from genome assembly GCA_024803745.1 of Megascapheus bottae. Taxonomy (NCBI): domain Eukaryota; kingdom Metazoa; phylum Chordata; class Mammalia; order Rodentia; family Geomyidae; genus Megascapheus; species Megascapheus bottae. Next base: position 2,418,279 of record JANJXV010000053.1, on the reverse strand, counting down.
ACCGTACCCCTATCCCTAACCACAAACCTAACCCTAACCCTAACCCTAACCCTATCTCTTACCCTTAACCTAACCATAACCCTAACCCTAACCCTAACCCTAACACTTACCCTTACCCTAACCCTAACCCTAACCCTTAACCTAACCCTAACCTAACCCTAAACCTAACCCTTACCCTAACCCTAACCCTTACCCTTACCCTTACCTAAACCTAAACCTTACCCTAACCCTACACCTAACCCTTACCCTAACCCTAACCGGAACCCTAACCCCTAACCATAACCTAAACCTCACCCTAACCTTAAACCTAACCCTAACCCTTACCCTTATCCTAATCCTAACACTAACCCTAACACTAACCCCTAACCCTAACCCTAACCCTAACCCTAACCCTAAACTTTACCCTTACCCTAACCCTAACATTAACCTTAATGCTAATCCTAACCCTAACCTAACCATAACCCTTACCCTAACCTTAACCCTAACCCTAATTCTTACCCTAACCCTAACCCTTACCCTTATTCTTTCCCTAACCCAAACCCTAACCCTAAACCTTACCCTTACCCTTACCCTAACCCTAAACATAACCCTAACCTTTACCCTTTCCTTAGCTCTAACCCTATCCCCAAAACTAACCCTTACATTGCCCTAACACTAACCCTAACCATACCCCTATCCCTAACCCCAAACCTATCCCTAACCCTAACCCTACCCTATCTTTTACCCTTAACCTAACCATAACCCTAACCCTAACCCCAACCCTAACACTTACCCTTACCCTAACCCTAACTCTAACCCTTAACCTAACCCTAACCTAACCCTAAACCTAACCCTTACCCTAACCCTAACCCTTACCCTAACCTAAACCTAAAGCTTACCCTAACCCTACACCTAACCCTTACCCTAAACCTAACCCGAACCATAACCCCTAACCCTAACCCTAAACCTCACCCTAACCTTAAACCTAACCCTAACCCTTACCCTTATCCTAACCCTAACCCTAACCCTAACACTAACCCCTACCCCTAACCCTAACCCTAACCAAAACCCAAACCTAACCTTTACCCTAACCTTAACCCTAACCCTTACCCCAACCCTAACCAAAACCCTAAACCTTACCCTTTCCCTAACATAACCCTAACCATAACCCTAAAACTAACCCTAAACCTAACCCTTACCCCTAACCCTTACCCTAAAACTAACCCTAATCCTAACCCCTAACCCCTAACCCTAACCCTAATCCTAACCCTAACCACAACCATAACCCTTAACCTAACCCTAAACCAAACCCTTACCCTAAAACTAACCCTAACTCTAACCCTTACCCTAACCCTAACCCTAACCCAACCCTAACACGTACACTAACCCTAACCCTAACCCTAACCCTAACCCTAACCCTAACACTTACCCTTACCCTAACCCTAAACCTAAACCTAAACCTAAACCTCACACTAATCCTAACGCTAACCCTAACCCTAACCCTAAACTTAACCCTAACCCTAACCCTAACCCTAAACCTTACCCTTACCCTAACCCTAACCCTACCCCTAACCCAAACACTTACCCTTCCCCTAACCCTAACCCTAACACTAACTCTAACTTTTACCCTAAACCTAACCCTAACCCTAACCTTAACCCTAACCCTTACCCTAACCCCTAACCCTAACCCTTACACTAACCCTAACCCTAACCCTTACCATTACCCTAACCCTAACCCCTACCCTTACCCTAACCCTAACCCTAAACCTAACCCTAAACCTAACCCTAACCCTAACCCTTACCGTTATCCAAACCCTAACCCTAACCCTAACCCCTAATCCTAACCCTATCCCTGACCCTAACCCTTACCCTTATCCTAACCCTAACCCTAACCTTAACCCTACCTCTAACACTTACCCTTACCCTAACACTAACCCTATCCCTAAAACTTACCCTTACCCTAACCCTAACCATAATCCTAACCTTTACCCTAACCCTAACCCTAAACCCTAACACTAACCCTAACCCTAAATCTAACCCTTCCCCTTCCCCTAACCCTAACGCTCACCCTTACACTAAACCTAAACCTAACCGTAAGCTTAAACCTATCCCTAACCCTAAACACTAACACTAACCCTAACCCTAAATCTAACTCTTCCCATTCCCCTAACCCTAACCCTCACCCTTACACTAAACCTAACCCTAACCTTAAGCGTAAACCTATCCCTAACCCTAAACACTAACCCTAACTCTAACCCTAACACTCACCCTAACCTAACCCTAACCATAACCATTACCCTAACCCTAACGCTAACCCTAACCCTTACCCTTACCCTAACCCTAACCCTAACCTTAACCCCAACCCTAAACCTAACACTAACCCTGACCCTTATCCTACCCCTACTCCTAAACCTAACCCTAACCCTAACCCTAACTTTACCCTAACCCTAACCCTTACCCTCACCCTAACCCTAACCCTAACCCTTATCCTTACCCTAACCCTAACCCTAAACCTAACACTTAACCATAGCCTAACCCTAACCATAACCCTAACCCTTACCCTAACCCTAACCCTAACCCTAACAGTTAACCTTACCCTAACCCTAATCCTAAACCTAACACTTAACCTTACCCTAACCCTAACCGTAACCCTAAACCTAATCTTAACCCTGACCCTAACCATTAACATAACCCTAACCCTAAACCTAACCCTAAACCTAACCCTAACCCTAACTCCTACCCTTACCCTAACCCTAACCCTAAACCTAACCCTAACCCTAACCCTAACCCTTACCGTTATCCAAACCCTAACCCTAACCCTAACCCCTAATCCTAACCCTATCCCTGACCCTAACCCTTACCCTTATCCTAACCCTAACCCTAACCTTAACCCTACCTCTAACACTTACCCTTACCCTAACACTAACCCTATCCCTAACACTTACCCTTACCCTAACCCTAACCCTAACCATAACCCTAACCTTTACCCTAACCCTAACCCTAAACCCTAACACTAACCCTAACCCTAACTCTAACCCTTCCCTTTCCCCTAACCCTAACGCTCACCCTTACACTAAACCTAAACCTAACCGTAAGCTTAAACCTATCCCTAACCCTAAACACTAACACTAACCCTAACCCTAAATCTAACTCTTCCCATTCCCCTAACCCTAACCCTCACCCTTACACTAAACCTAACCCTAATCTTAAGCGTAAACCTATCCCTAACCCTAAACACTAACCCTAACTCTAACCCTAACACTCAACCTAACCTAACCCTAACCATAACCATTACTCTAATCCTAACCCTAACCCTAATCCTTACCCTTACCCTAACCGTAACCCTAACCCTAACCCTAACCCTTACCCTAACCCTAACCCTTACCCTAACCCTATCCGAACCCTAACCCTTAACCCTAACCCTAACCCTCGCCCTAACCCTAACCCTAACCCTAAGCCTTATTCTTACCCTAACCCTAACCCTAAACCTAACCTTAACCCTAACCCTAGCCCTAACCCTTACCCTTATCCTAACCCTAACACCTAACCCTAACCCTAACCCTAACCTTACCCTTACCCTAAACCTAACCCTAACCCTAACCGTAACCCTAACTCTAACCCGAACCCTAACCCTTACCCTTACCTTAACGCTAACCTCAACCCTAACTCTAACCCCTAACCCAAAACCTTACTCTTACCCTAACCCTATCCCTAACCCTAACCATAACCCCTAACCCTAACCCTAGCCCTAACCTTAACTCTAAACCTAATCCTAACTCTTACCCTTACCGTAACCCCAACCCTAAACCTAAACCTAACCTTAATCCTAACCCTAACCCTAACCCTAAACCTACACTTAACCCTAACCCTCACCCTAAACCTAACCCTTACCCTTACCCTAACCCTAACCTAACCCTTACTCTAACCCTAACACTAACCATAACCCTAACACTTACCCTTACCCTAACTCCAACCCTAACCCTTACCCTAACCCTAACCCTAACCCTTACCCTAAACCTAACCCTAACCCTAACCCCTAATCCTAACCGTAACCCTAACACTAACCCTAACCCTTAACCTTACCCTAACGCTAAACCTAACCCAAACCCATAACCTAACCCTAAACCTAACCCTTACACTAACCGTAACCCTAACCCAAAGCCTAACCCTACCCTAAACCTAACACTCACCCTCACCCTAACCCTAACCCTTACCCTTACAGTAACCCTTACTCTTACCCTAACCCTAACCCTAAACCGAAACCTTACCCTTACCCTAAACCTAACCCTAACACTTACACTTACCCTAAACCTAACCCTAACCCTAAATCTAACACTTAACCCTAAGACTAAACCTTACCCTTACCCTAAACCTAACCCTAACCCTAACCCTAACGCTAACCCTAACCCTAACCCTAGCCCTAACCCTAACCCTTACCCTTACCCTAACCCTAACCCTAACCCTAACCCTAAACCTTACCCTTACCCTAACCCTAACCCAAACCCTAACCCTAACCCTTACCCTTACCCTAACCCTAACCCTAACCCTAACAGTTACTCTTATCCTAACCCTAACCCTAACCCTAACCCTAACCCTAACCCCTAACCCTAACCCTTACACTAACCCTAACCCTAACCCTTACCATTACCCTAACCCTAACCCTAACCCTAAACCTAATCTTAACCCTGACCCTAACCATTAACATAACCCTAAACCTAAACCTAACCCTAAACCTAACCCTAACCCTAACCCCTACCCTTACCCTAACCCTAACCCTAAACCTAACCCTAAACCTAACCCTAACCCTAAACCTTACCGTTATCCAAACCCTAACCCTAACCCTAACCCCTAATCCTAACCCTATCCCTGACCCTAACCCTTACCCTTATCCTAACCCTAACTCTAACCTTAACCCTACCTCTAACACTTACCCTTACCCTAACACTAACCCTATCCCTAACACTTACCCTTACCCTAACCCTAACCATAATCCTAACCTTTACCCTAACCCTAACCCTAAACCCTAACACTAACCCTAACCCTAACTCTAACCCTTCCCCTTCCCCTAACCCTAACGCTCACCCTTACACTAAACCTAAACCTAACCGTAAGCTTAAACCTATCCCTAACCCTAAACACTAACACTAACCCTAACCCTAAATCTAACTCTTCCCATTCCCCTAACCCTAACCCTCACCCTTACACTAAACCTAACCCTAACCTTAAGCGTAAACCTATCCCTAAACCTAAACACTAACCCTAACTCTAACCCTAACACTCACCCTAACCTAACCCTAACCATAACCATTACCCTATCCCTAACCCTAACCCTAACCCTTACCCTTACCCTAACCCTAACCCTAACCTTAAACCCAACCCTAAACCTAACACTAACCCTGACCCTTATCCTACCCCTACTCCTAAACCTAACCCTAACCCTAACCCTAACCCTAACTTTACCCTAACCCTAACCCTTACCCTCACCCTAACCCTAACCCTAACCCTTATCCTTACCCTAACCCTAACCCTAAACCTAACACTTAACCATACCCTAACCCTAACCATAACCCTAACCCTTACCCTAACCCTAACCCTAACCCTAACAGTTAACCTTACCCTAACCCTAATCCTAAACCTAACACTTAACCTTACCCTAACCCTAACCGTAACCCTAACCCTTACCCTAACCCCTAACCCTAACCCTTCCCCTTCCCCTAACCCTAATCCTCACCCTTACACTAAACCTAAACCTAACCGTAAGCTTAAACCTATCCCTAACCCTAAACACTAACACTAACCCTAACCCTAAATCTAACTCTCCCCATTCCCCTAACCCTAACCCTCACCCTTACACTAAACCTAACCCTAACCTTAAGCGTAAACCTATCCCTAACCCTAAACACTAACCCTAACTCTAACCCTAACACTCACCCTAACCTAACCCTAACCATAACCATTACCCTAATCCTAACCCTAAACCTAACCCTTACCCTTACCCTAACCGTAACCCTAACCCTAACCCTAACCCTTACCCTAACCCTAACCGTTACCCTAACCCTAACCCTATCCGAAACCTAACCCTTAACCCTAACCCTAACCCTCGCCCTAACCCTAACCCTAACCCTAAGCCTTATTCTTACCCTAACTCTAACCCTAAACCTAACCTTAACCCTAACCCTAGCCCTAACCCTTACCCTTACCCTAACCCTAACACCTAACCCTAACCCTAAACCTAACCTTACCCTTACCCTAAACCTAACCCTAACCCTAACCGTAACCCTAACTCTAACCCGAACCCTAACCCTTACCCTTACCTTAACCCTAACCTCAACCCTAACTCTAACCCCTAACCCAAAACCTTACTCTTACCCTAACCCTATCCCTAACCCTAACCATAACCCCTAACCCTAACCCTAGCCCTAACCTTAACTCTAAACCTAATCCTAACTCTTACCCTTACCATAACCCCAACCCTAAACCTAAACCTAACCTTAATCCTAACCCTAACCCTAACCCTAAACCTACACTTAACCCTAACCCTCACCCTAAACCTAACCCTTACCCTTACCCTAACCCTAACCTAACCCTTACTCTAACCCTAACCATAACCATAACCCTAACACTTACCCTTACCCTAACTCCAACCCTAACCCTTATCCTAACCCTAACCCTAACCCTAACCCTAAGCAAAACCTAACCCTAAAACTTACCCTTATCCTAACGCTAACCCTAACATTAACCCTAAACCTAAACCTAAGTCTAACCCTAACCCTAACCCTTACACTTACCCTAACCCTAACCCTAACACTTACCCTTACCCTAACCCTAACCCTAACCCTTACGCTAAACCTAACCCTAACCCTAACCCCTAATCCTAACCCTAACCCTAACACTAACCCTAACCCTTAACCTTACCCTAACGCTAAACCTAACCCAAACCCATACCCTAACCCTAAACCTAACCCTTACACTAACAGTAACCCTAACCCGAAGCCTAACCCTACCCTAAACCTAACACTCACCCTCACCCTAACCCTAACCCTTACCCTTACAGTAACCCTTACCATTACCCTAACCCTAACCCTAACCCGAAACCTTACCCTTACCCTAAACCTTACCCTAACTCTTACACTTACCCTAACCCTAACCCTAACCCTAAATCTAACACTTAACCCTAAGACTAAACCTTACCCTTACCCTAACCCTAACCCTAACCCTAACCCTAACGCTAACCCTAACCCTAACCCTAGCCCTAACCCTAACCCTTACCCTTACCCTTACCCTAACCCTCACCCTAACCCTAACCCTAACCCTAACCCTTACCCTTACCCTAAACCTAACCCTAACTTAATGCTAATCCTAACCCTAACCTAACCATAACCCTTACCCTAACCCTAACCCTAACCCTAACCCTAACCCTAACCCTAATCCTTACCCTAAACCTAACCCTAACCCTTACTCTATCCCTTACCTTAACTCTAAAACTAACCCTAACCCTAAACCTAACCCTTACACTTGCCCTAACCCTAACCCAAACCCTAACCCTAACCCTTACCCTTACCCTAACCCTAACCCTAACCCTAACTTTAACCCTAACCCTTACCCTAACCCTAACCCTAACCCTAACCCTTACCCTTACCATAACCCTAACCCTAACCCTAACACCTATGCCTTAACCTATACCTAACCCTAAACTTAACCTTATTTAACCATACCATAACCCCAAACCTACCCCTAATCCTAACCCTAACCCTTACCCTAACCATTACCGTAACCCTAACCCTAACCCAAACACCTATCCCTTAACCTAACCCTAACCCTAAAACTTACCCTTATATTAACGCTAACCCTAACCCTAACCCTAAACCTAAACCTAACCCTAACCCTAACACTAACCCTTACACTTACCCTAACCCTAACCCTAACCGTAACCCCTAACCCTAACCCTAACCCTAAACTTTACCCTTACCCTAACCCTAAACCTAACCCCTAACCCTAAACCTAACCCTAAACCTAAACCTAACCCTAACCTTAAACCTAACCCCAACACTAACCCTAACCCTAACCCTTACCCTGACCCTAACCCTAACCGTAACCCTTACCCTTACGCTAACCCTAACCCTAAACCTAACCCTTACCCTTACCCTAAACCTAACCATAACCCTAACCCTAACCCCTAACACTAACCCTAACCCTAAACCTTAACCTTACACTAACCCTAACCCTAACACCTACCCTAACCTTAACCCTAACCCTAACCCTAAACTTAAACCTAACCCTAACACTAACCCTAACACGAATCCTTACCCTAACACTAACCCTCACCCTAACCCTTACCCTTACCCTAACCATAACCCTAAACCTAACCCTAACCTTTACCCTAAACCTAACCCTAACCCTACCCCTAAACCTTACAGTAACCCTAAACACTAACCCTAACCCCTAACCCTAACCCTAACCCTAACCGTTACCCTTACCCTAACCCTAACCCTAACCTTAATGCTAATCCTAACCCTAACCTAACCATAACCCTTAACCTAAACCTAACCTAACCCTAATTCTTACCCTAACCCTAACCCTAACCCTTACTCTTTCCCTAACCCAAACCCTAACCCTAAACCTTACCCTTACCCTTACCCTAACCCTAAACATAACCCTAACCCTTACCCTTTCCTTAACTCTAACCCTAACGCCAAACCTAACCCTTACATTGCCCTAACCCTAACCCTAACCGTACCCCTATCCCTAACCACAAACCTAACCCTAACCCTAACCCTAACCCTATCTCTTACCCTTAACCTAACCATAACCCTAACCCTAACCTTAACCCTAACACTTACCCTTACCCTAACCCTAACCCTAACCCTTAACCTAACCCTAACCTAACCCTAAACCTAACACTCACACTAACCCTAACCCTTACCCTTACCTAAACCTAAACCTTACCCTAACCCTACACCTAACCCTTACCCTAACCCTAACCCGAACCCTAACCCCTAACCCTAACCTAAACCTCACCCTAACCTTAAATCTAACCCTAACCCTTACCCTTATCCTAACCCTAACACTAACCCTAACACTACCCCCTAACCCTAACCCTAACCCTAACCCTAACCCTAAAACTTACCCTTACCCTAACCCTAACCCTAACCTTAATGCTAATCCTAACCCTAACGTAAACATAACCCTTACCCTAACCTTAACCCTAACCCTAATTCTTACCCTAACCCTAACCCTAACCCTTATTCTTTCCCTAACCCAAACCCTAACCCTAAACCTTACCCTTACCCTTACCCTATCCCTAAACATAACCCTAACCTTTACCCTTTCCTTAACTCTAACCCTATCCCCAAACCTAACCCTTACATTGCCCTAACCCTAATCCTAACCATACCCCTATCCCTAACCCCAAACCTAACCCTAACCCTAATCCTAACCCTATCTTTTAACCTTAACCTCACCATAACTCTAACCCTAACCCTAACCCTAACACTTACCCTTACCCTAACCCTAACCCTAACCCTTAACATAACCCTAACCTAAGCCTAAACCTAAACCTTACCCTAACCCTAACCCTTACCCTAACCTAAACCTAAACCTTACCCTAACCCTACACCTAACCCTTACCCTAACCCTAACCTGAACCGTAACCCCTAACCCTAACCCTAAACCTCACCCTAACCTTAAACCTAACCCTAACACTTACCCTTATCCTAACCCTAACCCTAACCCTAACACTAACCCCTAACCCTAACCCTAACCCTAACCAAAACCCAAACCTAACCTTTACCCTAACCCTAACCCTACCCCTTACCCCAACCCTAACCAAAACCCTAAACCTTACCCTTTCCCTAACATAACCCTAACCCTAACCCTAAAACTAACCCTAACCCTAACCCTTACCCCTAACCCTTACCCTAAAACTAACCCTAATCCTAACCCCTAACCCTAACCCTAACCCTTACCATAAACATAACCCTTAACCTAACCCTAACCCTACCCCTAAAACTAACCCTAACCCTTGCCCTTACCCTAACCCTAACCCTAACCCTAAGCCTTACCCTAACCCTAACTCTAACCCTTACCCTAACCCTAACGAAAACCCTAACCCCTAACCACAACCCTAATCCTCACCCTAACCCTAACCCTAACCCTAACCATTATCCTTACCATAACCCTCAACCTAAACCTAACCTTAACCCTAACCCTATCCCTAACCCTTACCTTTACCGTACCCCTAACCCCTAACCCAAACCCTAACCTTACCCTTACCCTAAACCTAAACCTAAACCTAAACCTAAACCTTACCCTTACCCTAAACATAACCCTAACCCTAACCGTAACCCTAACCCTAACCCTAACCGTAAGCATTACTCTTACCTTAACCCTAACCTTAACCCTAACTCTAACCCCTAAACCTAAACCTTACCCTTACCCTAACCCTAAACCTAACCCTAACCCTAACCCCTAACCCTAACCCTAGCCCTAACCCTAACCCTTACCATTTCCCTAACCCTAACTTTAACCCTAACCCAAACCCTAACGCTAACCTTAACTTTAACCCTAACCCTAAATCTTAACCTTAACGTAACCCCAACCCTAAACCTAAACCTAAACTTAATCCTAAACCTAACCCTGAACCTAAACCTAAACTTAACCCTAAAACTCACCCTAAACCTAAGGCTTACCCTTACCTTAACACTAACTCTAACCCTTACCCTAACCCTAACCCTAACACTTTCCCTAATCCTAACCCTTACCCTTACCTAACCCTAACTCTAACCCAAATACTTACCCTAACCCTAACCCTTACCCTTACCCTAACCCTAACTCTAACCCTTACCCTTACCCTAACCCTAACCCTAAGCCTAAACCCTATCCCTAAACCTAACCCTAACCCTAACACTTACACTTATCCTAACGCTAACCGTAACCATAAACCTAACCCTAAACCTAACCCTAACTCTAACACTAACCCTTACACTTACCCTAAACCTAACCCTAACACTTACACTTACCCTAACCCTAACCCTAACCCCTAATCCTAACCCTAACCCTAACACTAACCCTAACCCTTAACCTTACCCTAACGCTAAACCTAACAATAACGCTTCAACTAACCCTAAACCTAACCCTTACCCTAACCCTAACCCTAACACAAAGCCTAACCCCTAACCCTAAACCTAACACTCACCCTAAGCCTAACCCTAACCCTTACCCTTATAGTAACCATTACCCTTACCCTAACCCTAACCCTAAACCGAAACCTTACCCTTACCCTAAACCTAACCCTAACACTAACCCTTACCCTACACCTAACCCTAACCCTAACCCTTATCCTTACGCTAACCCTAACCCTAACCCTAACCCTAAACCTTACCCTAACCCTAACCCTAACCCCAACCCTAACCATACCCTAACCCTAACCCGTAACCTTAACCTAACCCTAACCCTAACCCTAACTCTCACACTTACCCTTACCCTAACCCTAACCCTGACCCTAACCCTAACCTTACCCTAACCCTAACCCTAAACCTATACCTAACCCCGAACCCTAAACCTTACCCTAACCCTAACCCTAACCTTAAACCTAACCATACCCTAACCCTAACCCTAACACTAGCCCTAACCCTATCCCCTAACCCTTACCCTAAAACTAACTCTAATCCTAACCCCTAACCCTGACCCTAACCCTAACCATAACCATAACCCTTACCCTAACCCTAACCATAAACCTTACTCTAAAACTAACCCTAACCTTAACACTTAACCATAACCCTAAACCTAACGCTAACCCTAACCCTTACCCTTACCCTAACCGTAACCCTAACCCTAACCTTTACCCTAACCCTAACCCTAACCCTTACCCTAACCCTAACCCTACCCGAACTCTAAACATTAACCCTAACCCTAACCCGCACCCTAACCCTAACCCTAACCCTAAGCCTTATTTTTACCCTAACCCTAATCCTAAACCTAACCTTAACCCTAAACCTAGCCCTAACCCTTACCCTTATCCTAACCCTAACACCTAACCCTAAACCTAACCCTAACCTTACCCTTACCCTAAACCTAACCCTAAACGTAACTCTAACCCTAATCCGAACCCTAACCCTTACTCTTACCTTAACCCTAACCTCAACCCTAACTCTAACCCCTAACCCAAAACCTTACCCTTACCATAACCCTAACCCTAACCCTAACCCCTAACCCTAACCCTAGCGCTAACCTTAACTCTAACCCTAACCCTTACCATAACCCCAACCCTAAACCTAAACCTAACCATAATCCTAACCCTAAACCTAAACTTAACCCAAACCCTCACCATAAACCTAACCCTTACCTTTACCCTAACCCTAACCTAACCCTTACTCTAACCCTAACCCTAACCACAACCCTAACACTTACCCTTACCCTAACTCCAACACTAACCCTTATCCTAACCCTAACCCTAACTCTAACCCCAACCCTTACCCTTACCCCAACCCTAACCCTAACGCTAACCCTAACACTTACCCATAACCTAACCCTATCCCTGACCCTAACCCTAACCTTACCCTAACCTAATCCTATCCCTAACCCTAACCCCTAACCCTAAACCTAACCCTCACCCTAACCCTTACCCTAACACTAAACCTAAGCCTAACCCTAACCCTAAACTTAAGCCTAACCCTAACCCTAACCCTAACACTTACCCTAACCCTAACCCTCACCCTAACCCTTACCCTTACCCTAACCCTAACCCTAAACCTAACCCCAACCCTAACCCTAACATTATCCCTTACCCTAACCCTAAACGTAACCCTTACGCTAACCCTAAGCCTAACCCGAAGCCTAAACCCTACCCTAAACCTAACACTCACCCTAACACTAAACCTAACCCTTACCCTTATAGTAACCCTTACCCTTACCCTAACCCTAACCCTAACCCTAACCCGAAACCTAACCCTTACCCTAACCCTAACCCTAACCCTAACCATAACCCTAAACCTTACCCTTAGAGTAACCCTTACACTTACCCTAACCCTAATCCTAAACCTAACCCCGAACCCTAACCCTAACCCTAACCCTAACCCTAACATTAACCCTTACCCTAACCCTAACCCTAACCCTAACCCGAAACCTTACTCTTACCCTAACCCTAACCCTAACCCTAACCATAACCATAACCCTAAACCTTACCCTTAGAGTAACCCTTACACTTACCCTAACCCTAATCCTAAACCTAACCCCGAACCCTAACCCTAACCCTAACCCTAAACCTTACCCTAATCCTAACCCTAACCCTTACACTAACCCTAACCCTAACCCTAGCCCTAACCCTAACCCCTAACCCTTACCCTAAAACTAACCCTAATCCTAAACCCTAAATCTACCCCTAACCCTAACCATAACCATAACCCTTACCCTAACCCTAACCCTAACCCTTACCCTAAAACTAACCCTAACCTTAACTCTTAAGCATAACCCTAAAACTAACACTAACCCTAACCCTAACCCTTACCCTAACCCTAACCAGAACGCTAAACCCTAACACTAACCCTAACCCTCACCCTAACCCTAACCCTAACCCTAAGCCTTATCCTTACCCTTAACCTAACCCTAAACCTAAACCTAACCTTGACCCTAACCCTAGCCCTAAGCCTTACCCTTACCCTAACCCTAACACCTAACCCTAACCCTAAAACTTATTCTTACCCTAAACCTAACCCTAACCCTAAACCTTACTCTTACCCTAAACCTAACCCTAACCCTAACCATAACCCTAACCCTAACCCGAACCATAAACCTTACTCTTACCTTAACACCAACCTTAACCCTAACTCTAACCACTAACCCTAAACCTTACCCATATCCTAACCCTTACCCTAACCCTAACACCTAACCCTAACGCTAGCCCTAACCTTAAGTCTAACCCTAACCCTAACTCTTACCCTTACCGTAACCCCAACCCTAAACCTAAACCTAACCTTAATCCTAACCCTAACCCTAACCCTAAACCTAAACTTAAACCTAACCCTCACCCTAAACCTAACCCTTACCCTTAACCTAACCCTAACCTAACCCTTACTCTAACCCTAACCCTAACACTTACCCTTACCATAACTCCAACCCTAACCCTTATCCTAACCCTAACCCTAACCCTAACCCCAAACCTTACCCTTACCCCAACCGTAACCCTAACCCTAATCCTAACACTTACCCATACCCTAACCCTAACCCTATCCCTAAGCAAAACCTAACCCTAACACTTCCCCTTATCCTAACGCTAACCCTAACCCTAACCCTAAACCTAACTCTAACCATAACACTATCCCTTACACTTACCCTAACACTAACCCTAACACTTACCCTTAACCTAACCCTAACCCTAACCCTTACCCTAAACCTAACCCAAACCCTAACCCCTAATCCTAACCCTAACCCTAACACTAACCCTAACCCTTAAACTTACCCTAACGCTAAACCTAACACAAACCCTTAACCTAACCCTAAACCTAACCCTTACGCTAACCGTAACCCTAACCCGAAGCTTAACCCTACCCTAAACGTAACACTCACCCTAACCCTAACCCTAACCCTTACCCTTACAGTAACCCTTACCCTAACCCTAACCCTAACCCGAAACCTTACCCTTACCCTAAACCTAACCCTAACCCTTACACTTACCCTAACCCTAACCCTAACCCTAACCCTTATCCTTACCTTAACCCTAACCCTAACCCTAACCCTAAATCTAACACTTAACCCTAAGCCTAAACCTTACCCTTGCCCTAACCCTAACCCTAACCCTAACCCTAACGCTAACCCTAAACCTTTCCATAACCCTAACTCTAACCCTAACCCTAACCATACCGTAACCCTAACCCTAGCCCTAAGCCTAACCCCTAACCCTTACCCTAAAACTAAACCTAATTCTAACCCCTAACCCTAACCCTAACCCTAACCATAACCATAACCATAACCCTTACCCTTTACCTAACCCTAACCCTAACCCTTACACTAACCCTAACCCTAACCCGAACGCTAACCCCTAACCCTAACCCTAACCCTCACCCTAACTCTAACCCTAACCCTAAGCCTTATCCTTACCCTAACCCTAACCCTAACCCTAAACCTAACCTTAACCCTATCCCTAGCCCTAACACTTACCCTTACCCTAACCCTAACACCTAACCCTAACCCTAAAACTTACCCTTGCCCTAAACCTAACCCTAACCCTAAGCCTACCCATAACTCTACCCCAACCCTAACCCTAAACCTACACCTACCTCTACTCCTACCTCTAACCCTAATCCTAATCCTACCCCTACCCTTACCCCTCCTCCTACACCTAACCCGAACCCCACACCTAACCCAATCCCTAACCATAGCCCTAGTCCTAACCCTAACCCTACCCCTACCCTTAATATTAACCCTAACTCTAACCCTAAACCTACACCTAACCATAACCCTAACCCTAAACCTAACCCTAACTGTAACTCTTACCCTTACCCTAACCCTATCTCCAAAAATAACCCTAACCCTAACCCTTAAGCTAAACCTATCCCTATCCCTAACCCTAACTCTTAATCTTACCCTAACCCTAACCAAACCTATCCCTAACCATAACTCTAAACCTTACACTTACTCTAAACCTAACCCTAACTCTTATCCTAACCCTAACCCTAACCCTAACCCTACCCCTAACCCTAAATTTAACCCTAAACCTTACCCTTACCCTAACCCTAACCCTAAACCTAACCTGAACCCTAACCCTAACCCTTACCCTAACCCTAATCCTTACCCTAACCCTAACCCTAATACTAAACCTAACCCTAACCTTAACCCTAAACCTTACCCTTACCCTAACCCTAACCCTAACTCTAAACCTAACACTAAAACTAACCCTAACCCTTAACCTTACCCTAACCCGAACTCCAAAACTAACCCTAACCCTAACCCTAACCCTTACCCTAACCCTGACCCTAACCCTAACCTTAACCCTTACTCTAACCCTAATCCTAATAACAAACCTAACACTTAGCCTAACCCTAAACCTTACCCTTACCCTAAACCTAACCCTAACCCTTACCCTAACCCTAAACCTAACACTAACCCTAACCTTAACCCTAACCCCTAACCCTCAACCCTAACCCTAAACCTTAACCTTACCTAACTCTAAACCTAAACCTAACCCTAACCCTAAACCCTAACCCTAACCCGAACCCTTAACATTACCCTAACCCTAACCCTAACCTTAACCCTAAACCTAACACTAACCCTAACCCTAACACTTACCCTAACCCTAACCCTACAGCTAACACTTACCCTAACCCTTACGATTACCCTAACCCTAACCCTAACCCTAACCCTAACCCTTGCTATTACCCTAACCCTAACCCTAACCCTAACTCTCAAACTTACCCTTACCCTAACCCTAACCCTGACCCTAAACCTAACCTTACCCTAACCCTAACCCTAACCCTTAACCCTAACCATAACCCTAAACCTTACCCTTAGAGTAAACCTTACCCTGACCCTAACCCTATTCCTAAACCTAACCCCGAACGCTAACCCTAACCCTAACCCTAAACCTAAACCTTACCCAAACCCTAACCCTAATCCTTACACTAACCCTAACCCTAACGCTAACCCTAGCCCTAACCCTAACTCCTAACCCTTACCCTAAAACTAACCCTAATCCTAAACCCTAACCCTAACCCTAACCCTAACCATAACCATAACCCTTACCCTAACCCTAACCCTAACCCTTACCCTGAAACTACCCCTAACCTTAACACTTAAGCATAACCCTAAACCTAACACTAACCCTAACCCTTACCCTTCCCCTAACCCTAACCCTAACCCTTACCCTTACCCTAACCCTAACCCTAACCCTAACACCTAACCCTAACCCTAGCCCTAACCTTAACTCTAAACCTAACCCTAACTCTTACCCTTACCGTAACCCCAACCCTAAACCTAAACCTAATCTTAATCCTAACCCTAACCCTAACCGTAAACCTAAACTTAACCCTAACCCTCACCCTAAACCTAACCCTTACCCTTACCCTAACCCTAACCTAACGCTTACTCTAACCCTAACCCTTACACTTACCCTTACCCTAACTCCAACCCTAACCCTTATCCTAACCCTAACCCTAACCCCAACCCTTACCCTTACCCCAACCGTAAACCTAACCCTAATCCTAACACTTACCCATACCCTAACCCTAACCCTAACCCTAAGCAAAACCTAACCCTAACACTTACCCTTATCCTAACGCTAACCCTAACCCTAACCCTAACCCTAAACCTAACTCTAACCCTAACACTATCCCTTACACTAACCTTAACCTTAACCCTAACACTTACCCTTAACCTAAACCTAACCCTAACCCTTACCCTAAACCTAACCCTAACCCCTAATCCTAACCCTAACCCTAACACTAACCCTAACCCTTAACCTTACCCTAACGCTAAACCTAACCCAAACCCTTACCCTAACCCTAAACCTAACCCTTACGCTAACCGTAACCCTAACCCGAAGCCTAACCCGACCCTAAACCTAACACTCACCCTAACCCTAACCCTAACCCTTACCCTTACAGTAACCCTTACCCTTACCCTAACCCTAACCCTAACCCTAACCCGAAAACTTACCCTTACCCTAAACCTAACCCTAACCCTTACACTTACCCTAACCCTAACCCTTATCCTTACCTTAACCCTAACCCTAACCCTAACCCTAAATCTAACACTTAACCCTAAGCCTAAACCTTTCCCTTACCCTAACCCTAACCCTAACCCTAACGCTAACCCTAAACCTTTCCATAACCCTAACACTAACCGTAACCCTAACCATACCCTAAACCTAACCCTAACCCTAGCCCTAACCCTAACCCCTAACCCTTATACTAAAACTAAACCTAATCCTAACCCCTAATCCTAACCCTAACCCTAACCATAACCCTACCCTTAACCTAACCCTAACCCTAACCCTTACACTAACCCTAACCCTAACCCGAACGCTAACCCCTAACCCTAACCCTAACCCTCACCTAACTCTAACCCTAACCCTAAGCCTTATCCTTACCCTTACCCTAACCCTAACCCTAAACCTAACCTTAACCTTATCCCTACCCCTAACCCTTACCCTTACCCTAACCCTAACACCTAACCCTAACCCTAAAACTTACCCTTACACTAAAAATAACCCTAACCCTAACCCTAACCCTACCCATAACTCTACCCCTAACCCTAACCCAACACCTAACTCTACCCCTACCCTTAACCCTAATCCTAACCCTACCACTA
>JANJXV010000053.1:2382500-2392500 GCA_024803745.1 Megascapheus bottae | reverse complement strand
ACCCTAACCCTCACCCTAACCCTAAACTTACCCTAACCCTAACCACTAACCCTAACCCTAACCCTAAGCTTAACCCTAACCCTAACACTAGTCCTAACCCGAACCCTTATCCTAACACTAACCCTCAAATTAACCCTTACCCCTACCCTAATCCTAACCCCAAACCTAACCCTAACCCTAACCCTAAACCTAACCCTAACCCTAACCATTATCCTTACCCTAACCCTTAACCTTACCCTAACCCTAACACCAAACCGAACCCTACCCCTAACCCTAACCCTAACCCTTAAACTTAACCTAACCCTAACCCCAAACCTAACCCTAACCCTAACCTTAACCCTAACCCTAACCCTAAACCTCACCCTAACCCTAACCCTAACCCCTAACCCTAACCCTAACCCTAAACCTTACCTTTACCCTTACCCTAACACTAACCCCTAACCCTAACCCTAACCCTGACCCTAAACCTAACCCTAACCCTATCCCTAACGCTCACCTTAACCTAACCCTAACCATAACCATTACCCTAAACCTAACCCTAACCCTAACCCTTACACTTACCCTATCCCTAACCCTAAACTTAACCCCAACCCTAAACCTTACACTAAGGCTTACCTTTACCCTAACACTAACCCTAACCCTAACCCCAACCCTAACCCTAACCTAACCTTACCCTAACCCTAACCCTTAACCTAACCCTAACACTTACCCTTACCCTAACCCTAACCCTGACCCTAACCCTAACCTTACACTAACCCTACACCTACCCCTAACCCTAACCTTAACCCTAACCCTTACCCTTAGCCTAACCCTAACCCTAAACCTTACCCTTACCCTAACACTAACCCTAACACCTAACCCTAAACCTAATTCTAAACCTGACCCTTACTTTAACTCTAACCCTAACTCTTACCTTAACCCTAACGCTAACACTAACCCTTGTCTTAACCCTAACCCTTTCCCTAATCCAAACCCTAACACTAAACCTAACCCTAAACCTAACCCTAAACCTAACCCTAACCCTAACGATAACCCTTAGCCTTTCCCTAACCCTAACCCTAAACCTAACCCTAACTCCAACCCTAGCCCTAACCCCTAACCCTAAACCTAACCCTAAACCTAACCCTAAACCTTACTCATATCCTAACCCTAACCCTAAACCTAAACCTAACCCTAACACTTACTCTCACCCTAACCCTAAACTCACCGTAACCCTAACCCTAACCCTAACCCTCACCCTAACCCTAACCCTAACCCTAACCCTTACCCTAACCCTAACCCTTACCTAACCCTAAACCTTACCCTTACCCTAAACCTAACCCTAAACCTAACCATAAACCTAACCCTAACCCGAACCCTGACCCTTACCCTTACCTTAACACTAACCCTAACCCTAACCCTAACTCTAACCCCTAACCCCAAACATTACCCTTACCCTCACCCTAAACCTAACACTAACACTAACCCCTAACCCTAACCTTAGCCCTAACACTAAACCTAACCCTAACTCTAACCCGTAACCCTAACCCTAACCCTTACCCTAACCCTAAAACTAAGCCTAAACCTAACCCTAAACTTAATCCTGACCCTATCCCTAACACTTAGCATGACCCTAACCCTAACCCTAACAGTTACTCTTATCCTAACCCTAACCCTAACCCTAAACCTAACCCTAAACCGAACCCTAACCCTAACCCTAACCCTAAACCCTACATATCCCTAAACCTAACCCAAACCCTAAACCTAAACCTTACTCGTATCCTAACCCTAACCCTAAACCTAAACCTAACCCTAACACTTACTCTCACCCTAACCCTAGACCTCACCGTAACCCTAACCCTAACCCTAACCCTCACCCTAACCCTAACCCTAACCCTTACCCTAACCCTAACCCTAACCCTAACCCTAACCCTTACCTAACCCTAACCCTAACCCTAACCCATACCCTTACCCTAACCCTAACCCTAACCCTAACCCTTACCCTAACCCTAACCCTTACCTAACCCTAAACCTTACCCTTACCCTAAACCTAACCCTAAACCTAACCATAAACCTAACCCTAACCCGAACCCTGACCCTTACCCTTACCTTAACACTAACCCTAACCCTAACCCTAACTCTAACCCCTAACCCTAAACATTACCCTTACCCTCACCCTAAACCTAACACTAACACTAACCCCTAACCCTAACCTTAGCCCTAACACTAAACCTAACCCTAACTCTAACCCGTAACCCTAACCCTAACCCTTACCCTAACCCTAAAACTAAGCCTAAACCTAACCCTAAACTTAATCCTAACCCTATCCATAACACTTAGCATGACCCTAACCCTAACCCTAACAGTTACTCTTATCCTAACCCTAACCCTAACCCTAACCCTAACACTTACCCTAACACCAACCCTTACCCTTACCATAACCCTAACCCTAAACCTAATTCTAACCCTAACCCTAACCCTTACCCTAACCCTTACCCTTACCATATCCCTAACCCTAACTCTAACCCTAAACCTTACCTTAACCCTAACCCTAAACTTTACAATACCCCCTAACCCTAACCCTGACCCTAACCCTAAACCTTACCCTTATCCAAACCATAACCATAACCATAACCCCTAACCCTAACCCTCACCTTGAACCTAACCCTTACCCTTATCCTAACCCTAACCCTAACCCTAACCCTGACGCTAACACTTACCCTTACACAAACCCTAACACTAACCCTAACCCTAAACCTAACCCTAAACCTAACCCTAACCCTAACCCTAACACTAACCCTTACCCTTACCCTAACCCTAAACCTAACCCTAACCCTAACACTTACCCTTACCCTAACCCTAACCCTAACCCTTACCCGAACCCTAACCCTAACCCTAAACCGAACCCTAACCCTAACCCTAACCCTAAACCCTACATATCCCTAAACCTAACCCAAACCCTAAACCTAAACCTTACTTGTATCCTAACCCTAACCCTAAACCTAAACCTAACCCTAACACTTACTCTCACCCTAACCCTAGACCTCACCGTAACCCTAACCCTAACCCTAACCCTCACCCTAACCCTAACCCTAACCCTTACCCTAACCCTAACCCTAACCCTAACCCTAACCCTAACCCTTACCTAACCCTAACCCTAACCCTAACCCATACCCTTACCCTAACCTAACCCTTACCCTAACCCTAACACTTACCCTAACCCTAACCCTAAGCCTAACCCTAACCCTAACCCTAACCCTTTCCCTTACCCTAACCCTTTCCCTTACCCTAACCCTAAACCAAACCCTAACCCTAAACCTTACCCTTACCCTAAACCTAACCCTAATGCTAACCGTAAACCTAACCCTAAACCGAACCCTAACCCTTACCCTTACCTTAACCCTAACCCTAACCCTAACCCTTACCCTAACCACAACCCTAACCAGAACACTAACCCCTAACCCTAACCCTAACCCTCACCCTAACCCTAAACCTAACCCTTCCCTAACCCTTATCCATACCCTAACCCTTACCCTAACCCTAACCCTAACCCTAACCCTAACCTAACCCTAAAACTTACCCTTACCCTAAACCTAACCCTAAACCTAACCATAAACCTAACCCTAACCCGAACCCTAACCCTTACCCTTACCTTAACCCTAACCCTAACACTACCCCTAACTCTAACCCCTAACCCTAAACATTACCCTTACCCTCACCCTAAATCTAACACTAACACTAACCCCTAACCCTAACCTTAGCCCTAACACTAAGCCTAACCCTAACTCTAACCCCTAACCCGAACCCTAACCCTTACCCTAACCCTAAAACTAAGCCTAAACCTAACCCTAAACTTAATCCTAACCCTATCCCTAACACTTACCATGACCCTAACCCTAACCCTAACAGTTACTCTTATCCTAACCCTAACCCTAACCCTAACCTAAAACTAACCCTAACTCTAACACTAACCCTTAACCTTACCCTAACCCTAACCCTAACCCTAACACTTACCCTAACACTAACCCTTACCCTTACCATAACCCTAACCCTAACCCTAACCCTAACCCTAACCCTAACCCTAACCCTGACCCTAAACCTAACCCTAACCCTATCCCTAACGCTCACCTTAACCTAACCCTAACCATAACCATTACCCTAAACCTAACCCTAACCCTAACCCTTACACTTACCCTATCCCTAACCCTAAACTTAACCCCAACCCTAAACCTTACACTAAGGCTTACCTTTACCCTAACACTAACCCTAACCCTAACCCCAACCCTAACCCTAACCTAACCTTACCCTAACCCTAACCCTTAACCTAACCCTAACACTTACCCTTACCCTAACCCTAACCCTGACCCTAACCCTAACCTTACACTAACCCTACACCTACCCCTAACCCTAACCTTAACCCTAACCCTTACCCTTAGCCTAACCCTAACCCTAAACCTTACCCTTACCCTAACACTAACCCTAACACCTAACCCTAAACCTAATTCTAAACCTGACCCTTACTTTAACTCTAACCCTAACTCTTACCTTAACCCTAACGCTAACACTAACCCTTGTCTTAACCCTAACCCTTTCCCTAATCCAAACCCTAACACTAAACCTAACCCTAAACCTAACCCTAAACCTAACCCTAACCCTAACCATAACCCTTAGCCTTTCCCTAACCCTAACCCTAAACCTAACCCTAACTCCAACCCTAGCCCTAACCCCTAACCCTAAACCTAACCCTAAACCTAACCCTAAACCTTACTCATATCCTAACCCTAACCCTAAACCTAAACCTAACCCTAACACTTACTCTCACCCTAACCCTAAACTCACCGTAACCCTAACCCTAACCCTAACCCTCACCCTAACCCTAACCCTAACCCTAACCCTTACCCTAACCCTAACCCTTACCTAACCCTAAACCTTACCCTTACCCTAAACCTAACCCTAAACCTAACCATAAACCTAACCCTAACCCGAACCCTGACCCTTACCCTTACCTTAACACTAACCCTAACCCTAACCCTAACTCTAACCCCTAACCCCAAACATTACCCTTACCCTCACCCTAAACCTAACACTAACACTAACCCCTAACCCTAACCTTAGCCCTAACACTAAACCTAACCCTAACTCTAACCCGTAACCCTAACCCTTACCCTAACCCTAAAACTAAGCCTAAACCTAACCCTAAACTTAATCCTGACCCTATCCCTAACACTTAGCATGACCCTAACCCTAACCCTAACAGTTACTCTTATCCTAACCCTAACCCTAACCCTAAACCTAACCCTAAACCTAACCCTAACCCTAACCCTAACCCTAACCCTAACCCTTACCCTTACCCTTACCCTAACCCTAAACCTAACCCTAACCCTAACACTTACCCTTACCCTAACCCTAACCCTAACCCTTACCCGAACCCTAACCCTAACCCTAAACCGAACCCTAACCCTAACCCTAACCCTAAACCCTACATATCCCTAAACCTAACCCAAACCCTAAACCTAAACCTTACTCGTATCCTAACCCTAACCCTAAACCTAAACCTAACCCTAACACTTACTCTCACCCTAACCCTAGACCTCACCGTAACCCTAACCCTAACCCTAACCCTCACCCTAACCCTAACCCTAACCCTTACCCTAACCCTAACCCTAACCCTAACCCTAACCCTTACCTAACCCTAACCCTAACCCTAACCCATACCCTTACCCTAACCCTAACCCTAACCCTAACCCTTACCCTAACCCTAACCCTTACCTAACCCTAAACCTTACCCTTACCCTAAACCTAACCCTAAACCTAACCATAAACCTAACCCTAACCCGAACCCTGACCCTTACCCTTACCTTAACACTAACCCTAACCCTAACCCTAACTCTAACCCCTAACCCTAAACATTACCCTTACCCTCACCCTAAACCTAACACTAACACTAACCCCTAACCCTAACCTTAGCCCTAACACTAAACCTAACCCTAACTCTAACCCGTAACCCTAACCCTAACCCTTACCCTAACCCTAAAACTAAGCCTAAACCTAACCCTAAACTTAATCCTAACCCTATCCATAACACTTAGCATGACCCTAACCCTAACCCTAACAGTTACTCTTATCCTAACCCTAACCCTAACCCTAACCCTAACACTTACCCTAACACCAACCCTTACCCTTACCATAACCCTAACCCTAAACCTAATTCTAACCCTAACCCTAACCCTTACCCTAACCCTTACCCTTACCATATCCCTAACCCTAACTCTAACCCTAAACCTTACCTTAACCCTAACCCTAAACTTTACAATACCCCCTAACCCTAACCCTGACCCTAACCCTAAACCTTACCCTTATCCAAACCATAACCATAACCATAACCCCTAACCCTAACCCTCACCTTGAACCTAACCCTTACCCTTATCCTAACCCTAACCCTAACCCTAACCCTGACGCTAACACTTACCCTTACACAAACCCTAACACTAACCCTAACCCTAAACCTAACCCTAAACCTAACCCTAACCCTAACCCTAACACTAACCCTTACCCTTACCCTAACCCTAAACCTAACCCTAACCCTAACACTTACCCTTACCCTAACCCTAACCCTAACCCTTACCCGAACCCTAACCCTAACCCTAAACCGAACCCTAACCCTAACCCTAACCCTAAACCCTACATATCCCTAAACCTAACCCAAACCCTAAACCTAAACCTTACTTGTATCCTAACCCTAACCCTAAACCTAAACCTAACCCTAACACTTACACTCACCCTAACCCTAGACCTCACCGTAACCCTAACCCTAACCCTAACCCTCACCCTAACCCTAACCCTAACCCTTACCCTAACCCTAACCCTAACCCTAACCCTAACCCTAACCCTTACCTAACCCTAACCCTAACCCTAACCCATACCCTTACCCTAACCTAACCCTTACCCTAACCCTAACACTTACCCTAACCCTAACCCTAAGCCTAACCCTAACCCTAACCCTAACCCTTTCCCTTACCCTAACCCTTTCCCTTACCCTAACCCTAAACCAAACCCTAACCCTAAACCTTACCCTTACCCTAAACCTAACCCTAATGCTAACCGTAAACCTAACCCTAAACCGAACCCTAACCCTTACCCTTACCTTAACCCTAACCCTAACCCTAACCCTTACCCTAACCACAACCCTAACCAGAACACTAACCCCTAACCCTAACCCTAACCCTCACCCTAACCCTAAACCTAACCCTTCCCTAACCCTTATCCATACCCTAACCCTTACCCTAACCCTAACCCTAACCCTAACCCTAACCTAACCCTAAAACTTACCCTTACCCTAAACCTAACCCTAAACCTAACCATAAACCTAACCCTAACCCGAACCCTAACCCTTACCCTTACCTTAACCCTAACCCTAACACTACCCCTAACTCTAACCCCTAACCCTAAACATTACCCTTACCCTCACCCTAAATCTAACACTAACACTAACCCCTAACCCTAACCTTAGCCCTAACACTAAGCCTAACCCTAACTCTAACCCCTAACCCGAACCCTAACCCTTACCCTAACCCTAAAACTAAGCCTAAACCTAACCCTAAACTTAATCCTAACCCTATCCCTAACACTTACCATGACCCTAACCCTAACCCTAACAGTTACTCTTATCCTAACCCTAACCCTAACCCTAACCTAAAACTAACCCTAACTCTAACACTAACCCTTAACCTTACCCTAACCCTAACCCTAACCCTAACACTTACCCTAACACTAACCCTTACCCTTACCATAACCCTAACCCTAAACCTAATCCTAACCCTAACCCTAACCCTTACCCAAACCCTTACCCTTACCATAACCCTAACCCTAACTCTAACCCTAAACCTTACCTTAACCCTAACCCTAACCCTTACCCTAACCCCTAACCCTAACCCTGACCCTAACCCTAACACTTACTCTAAACTTAACCCTAACCCAAACTCTAACCATAACCCTTATCCTTACCCTAACCCTAACCCTTACCCTTATCCAAACCATAAACATAACCATAACCCCTAACCCTAACCCTCACCTTGACCCTAACCCTTACCCTTATCCTAACCTTAACCCTAACCCTAACCCTGACGCTAACACTTACCCTTAGCCAAACCCTAACACTAACCCTAACCCTAAACCTAACCCTAAACCTAACCCTAACCCTAACCCTAACCCTAACCCTAAACCTTACCCTTACCATAACCCTAAACCTAACCCTAACCCTAACACTTACCCTTACCCTAACCCTAACCCTAACCCTTACCCGAACCCTAACCCTAACCCGAACCCGAACCCGAACCCTAACCCTAACCCTAACCCTAACCCTAAACCCTACATATCCCTAACCCTAACCCTAACCCTAAACCTAAACCTTACTCGTATCCTAACCCTAACCCTAAACCTAAACCTAACCCTAACACTTACTCTCACCCTAAAACTAGACCTCACCGTAACCCTAACCCTAACCCTAAAACTTACCCTTACCCTAACCCTAACCCTAACCCTTACCCTAACCCTAACCCTAACCCTAACCCGAACCCGAATCCTAACCCTAACCCTAACCGTAACCCCTACATATCCCTAACCCTAACCCTAACCTAAACCTTACTAGTATCCTAACCCTAACCCTAAACCTAAACCTAACCCTAACACTTACTCTCACTCTAACCCTAGACCTCACCGTAACCCTAACCCTAACCCTAACCCTCACCCTAACCCTAACCCTAACCCTTACCCTAACCCTAACCCTAACCCTAACCCTAACCCTTACCTAACCCTAACCCTAACCCTAACCCATACCCTGACCCTAACCTAACACTTACCCTAACCCTAACACTTACCCTTACCCTAACCCTAACCCTTACCCTAACCCTAACCCTAACCCTAACCCCTAACCCTAACCCTAACACTAACACTAACCCTAAGGCTTATCCTTACCCTAACCCTAACACTAACCCTAACCCTTACCCTAACCCTAACCCTAAACCTTACCCTAACCCCAACCCTAACCATAACACTAACCCCTAACCCTAACCCAAACCCTCACTCTAACCCTAACCCTAACCCTTCCCTAACCCTTATCCTTACCCTAACCCAAACCCTAAGCCTAAACCTAACCCTAACCCTAACCCTAACCCTTTCCCTTACCCTAACCCTAAACCTTACACTTACCCTAAACCTAAACTTAACCCTAAACCTTACCCTTAGCCTAAACCTAACCCTAAAGCTAACCGAAAACCTAACCCTAACCCGAACCCTAACCCTTACCCTTACCTTAACCCTAACCCTAACCCTAACCCTAACTCTAACCCCTAACCCTAAACATTACCCTTACCTTCACCCTAAACCTAACCCTAACACTAACCCCTAACCCTAAACTTAGCCCTAACCCTAAACCTAACCCTAACTGTAACCCCTAACCCTAACCCTAACCCTTACCCTAACCCTAAAACTAAGCCTAAACCTAACCCTAAACTTAATCCTAACCCTATCCCTAACACTTACCCTTACCCTAACCCTAACCCTAACAGTTACCCTTATCCTAACCCTAACCCTAACCGTAACCTAAAACTAACCCTAACTCTAACACTAACCCTTAACCTTACCCTAACCCTAACCCTAACCCTAACACTTACCCTTACCCTAACCCTAACCCTATCACTTACCATAACCCTAACCCTTACACTTATCATAACCCTAACCCTAAACCTAATCCTAACCCTAACCCTAACCCTAAACCTAACCCTTACCCTTACCCTAACCCTAACCCTAACCCTAACCCTTCCCTAACACTTATCCTTACCCTAACCCTAACACTTACCCTTACCCTAACCCCTAACCCTAACCCTGACCCTAACCCTAACACTAACCCTAAACTTAACCCTATCCTAAACTCTAACCATAACCCTTATCTTTACCCTAACCCTAACGCTAAACCTAACCCTAACCCTAACCCTTACACTTACCCTAACCCTAACCCTAAATC
>JANJXV010000053.1:2352500-2372500 GCA_024803745.1 Megascapheus bottae | reverse complement strand
ACCATAAACCTAAACCTAAACCTAAACCTAACCCTAACCCTTAGCCTTGCCCTAACTCTAACCCTAAAGCTAACCCTAACCCTAACCCCTAACCCTAAACCTAACCCTAACCCTAACCCTAACCCTTACCCTTATCCTAACCCTAACCCTAAACCAAAACCTAACACTTACTCTAACCCTAACCTTAAACCTCACCGTAACCCTAACCCTAACCCTAACCCTCACCCTAACCCTAAACCTAACCCTAACCCTTACCTAACCCTAACCTAACCCAACCCTAACCCTAACACTAACCCTAACGCTTATCCTTACCCTAACCCTAACCCTAACCCTAACCCTAACCCTAACCCTAAACTTAATCCCAACCCTAAACCTAACCCTAACCCTTACCCTTACCCTAACCCTAACCCTAAACCAAACCCTTACCCTAAACCTAACCCTTACCCTAACCCTAACGCACACCCTAACCCTAAACCTTATCTTTACCCTAAACCTAACCCTAACCCTTACCCTAACCCTAACCCTAACCCTAAACCTAACCCTAAATCTTATCTTACCTTAACCCTAACCCTAACCCTAACCCTTACCCCTAACCCTAACTGTAAACCTTACCCTTACCCTAACCCTAACCCTAACCCTAACCCCTAACCCTAAACCTAACCCTACCCCTAACCCTAACACTTACACTAACCCTAACCCTAACCCTAACACTTACCCTTACCTTAAACCTAACCCTAATCCTAAACCTTATCCTAACCTTAACCCTAACCCTAAACCTAACCCTAACCGTAACCCTAACCCTTACCCTTACCATAACCCTAACCCTAACCCTAACACTAAACCTAAACCTAACCCTTACCCTTACCCTAATCCTAACACTAAACCTAAACCTAACCCTAACCTTAACCCTAAACCTAAACTTAACGCTAACTCTAACCCTAACCCTTACCCTAACCCTTACCCTAACCCTAACCCTTACCCTAACCCTAACCCTAACCCTAACCCTAACCCTAACCCTTACCATTAACCTAACCCTAACCCTAAAGATAACACTTACTCTTAAACTAACCCTAACCCTGACCTTAACCCTAAACTTATCCTAACCCTAACCCTAACCCTAACCCTAACCCCTAACCCTAACACTAACCCTAACCCTTACCCTTACCCTAACCATAACCCTAACCCTAACTCTAACCCATAACCCTAAACCTAAACCTAACCCCAACCCTAACCCTAAACTTCACCCTAACACTAACCCTAACCCTAACCTTTACTCTTATCATAACCCTACCCTAACCCTAACCCAAAACCTAACCCTAACTCTAACATTAACCCTTACCCTTACTCTAACCCTAACCCTAACCCTAATACTTACCCTTACCCTAACCCTAACCCTAACCCTTACCCTAACCCTAACCTTTACCCTTACCCTAACCCTAACCCTAACCCTTACCCTAACCCTAACCCTAAACTTAACCCTAACCCTAACCCTAAACTTCACCCTAACACTAACCCTGACACTTACCCTAACCCTAACCATACCCCTAACCGAAACACTTACCGATACCCTAGCCCTAACCCTAACAATAACCCTAACTTTTACCTTAACCCTAACCCTAACCCTAAACCTTACCCTAACCCTAACCCTAACACTTACCCTAATCCTAACCCTAATGCTAACCCTTACCCTTACACTAACCCTAACCCTAAACCTAACCCTAACCCTAACCCTAAACCTAACCCTAACCCTAACCCCTAACCCTTTACCCTAAACCTTACCCTTACCCTAAACCTAACCCTAAACCTTACCCTAACCCTCACCCTTACCCTAACCCTAACCCCAAACCTAACCCTAACCCTAACCCTAACCCCAACTCTAAACCTTACCCTTACCCTAACCCCAAACCTAACCCTAACCCTAACCCTAACTCTAACCCTAAACCTTACCCTTACACTAACCCTAACCCTAACCCTACCTCTAAACCTAACCCTAAACCCAAACTCTAATCCTAACCCTAAACCTAACCCCTACCCTTTCCCTAACCCTAACCCTAACCCTAAACCTAACCCTAAACCTGAACGTGACCCTGACCCTGAAAATAACCCTAATACTAACCCTAACGCTAACACTGACCCTGACCCTGACCCTAACCCTAACCCTAACCCTAATGCTCACCGTAACCTAACCCTAACCATAACCATTACCCTAACCCTAACCCTAACCCTAACCATTACCCTTACCGTAACCCTAACCCTAAACTTAACCCGAACCCTAAACCTAACCCTAACCCTTACCCTTATCCTAACCCTAACCCTAACTCTAACACTAACCCTTAACCTTACCCTAACCCTAACCCTAACCCTTAGCCTTGCCCTAACCCTAACCCTAAACCTAACCCTAACTCCAACCCCAGCCCTAACCCCTAACCCTAAACCTAACCCTAACCCTAACCCTAAACCTTACTCGTATCCTAACCCTAACCCTAAACCTAAACCTAACCCTAACACTTACTCTCACCCTAACCCTAAATCTCACTGTAACCCTAAAACTAACCTTAACCCTAACCCTTACCCTTACCCTTTCCCTAACACTAACCCTAAACCTAACCCTACCTTAACCCTAACCCTAACCCTAACCCTAACTGTTACCCTTAACCTAAACGTAACCTTAACCCAAACCCTAACTCTAACCCCTAACGCAAACCCTAACCCTAACCCTAACCCTTACCCTTACCCTAACCCTAACCCTAACCCTAACCCTAACCCCTATCCCTTAACCTAATCCTAACCCTAACACTTACCCTTATCCTAACCCTAACCCTAACCCTAACACTTACCAATACCCTAACCCTAACCCTAACACTAACCCTAACCCTAACCCCAACCCTAATCTGAAACCTAACCCTAACCCTAACCCTAAACCTAAACCTAACCCTAACCCTAATCCTAACCCTAACACTTACCCTTATCCTAACCCTAACCCTAACCCCAACACTTATCCTTACCCTAACTCTAAACCTAAGCCTAAACTTAAACCTAACCCTAAACCTAACCCTTACCCTTACCCTATCCCTAACCGTCCCCGTAAACCTTACCCTTACCCTAAACCACACCCTAACCCTAATCCTAAACCTTACACTTACCCTAAACCTAACGCTAACCCTAACCGTAAACCTAACCCTAACCCGAACCCTAACCCTTACCCTTACCTTAACCCTATCCCTAACCCTAACCCTAACCCTAATACTAACACCTAACCCTAAAACTTACCCTTACCCTAACCCTAACCCTAACCCTAACACTAACCCCTAACCCTAACCCTAGACCTAAACCTAACCCTTACCATTTCCCTAACCCAAACCCTAACCCTAAGCTAAAACCTAAACCTAAACCTAACCCTTACCCTTACCCTAACCCTAACACTAACCCTAACCCTAACCCTAAACCTAAACTTAACGCTTACTCTAACCCTAACCCTTACCCTAACCGTTACCCTAACCCAATCCTAACCCTTACCCTAACCCTATCCCTACCCCTAACACTTACACTTACCCTAACCCTAACCCTAACCCTTACCCTAACCCTAACCCTAACCCTTACCCTAACCCTAACCCTAAACCTAACACTTACCCTTAAAGTAACCCTAACTCTGACCCTAAACCTAACCTTACCCTAACCCTAACGCTAACCCTAACTCTAACCCCTAACCGTAACCCTAACCCTACCCCTTACCCTTACCCAAACCCTAACCCTAACCCTAACTCTAACCCCTAACCCTAAACCTAAACCTAAGCCCAACCCTAACCCCAAACTTAACCCTAACCCTAAACCTAAACGTTACTCTAACACTATCCCTAACCCTAAACTTTACCCTTATCCTAACCCTAACAATAACACTTTCCCTTACCCTAACCCTAACCCTAACCCTTACCCTAACGCTAACCCTAACCCTTACCCTTACCGTAATCCTAACCCTAAACGTAACCCTAACCCTAACCCTACCCTTTACACTTAACCTAACCCTAAACCTACCCCTAACCCAAACACTTACGCTTACCCTAAACCAAACCCTAACCCTAAACCTAACTTTTACCTTAACCCTAAAACTAAACCTAAACCTTACCCTATCCCTAACCCTAACCCTTACCCTAAACCTAACCCTAACCCTAACCCTTAACCTGACCCTAACCCTAACCCTAAACCTAACCCTAACCCCTAACCCTAGCACTAAAGGTAAACCTTACCCTTACCCTAACCCTAACCTTAACCCCTAACCCTAACCCTAACCCTAACACCAACCCTAACCCGAACGCTTACCCTAACCCTAACCCTCACCCTAACCCTTACCCTAACCCTAACCCTAACCCTTACCCTTACCCTAACCCTTACCCTTACCCTAACCCTAACCCCAAACCTAACCCTAACCCTAACCCTAACACTAACCCTAACCCTTAACCTTACCCTAACCCTAGACCCAAACCTAACCCTAATCCTAACCTTAACCCTAACCCTAAACCTAACCCTAACCCTAACCGTAAACCCTAACCCTAACCCTAACCCTAAACCTTAACCTTCCCCTAACCCTAAGCCTAAACCCTAACCCTAACCTTGACCCTAAACCTAACAGTAACCCTAACCCTAACCCTAACCCGAACCCTTACCCTTACCCTAACCCTAACCCTCACCCTAACACTAACCTTTACCCTTATCCTAACCCTAACCCTAACCCTAAGCCTAAACATAACCCTAACTCTAACACTAACCCTTACGCTTACCCTAACCCTTACCCTAACCCTAACACTTACCCTTACCCTGAACATACCCTAACCCTTACCCTAAACCTAACCCTTACCCTTACCCTAACTCTAACCCTAAACCTGACCCTAACCCTAACCCTAACCTTACCCTTACCCTAACACTAACCCTACCCCTAACCCAAACACTTACCCTTACCCTAACCCTAACCCTAACTCTAACCCTAAATTTTACCTTAACCATAAACCTAACCCTAAACCTTACCCTAACCCTAACCCTAACCCTTACCCTAACCCTAACCCTAACGCTAACCCTTACCTTTACCCTAACCCTAACCCTAAACCTAACCCTAACCCTCACCCTAACCCCTAACCTTAACCCTAACCCTAAACCTTACCCTTACCCTAACCCTAAACCTAACCCTAACCCTAACCCCTAACCCTTAACCTAATCCTAACCCTAACACTTAGCCTTATCCTCACCCTAACCCTAATCCTAACCCTAACACTTACCCATACCCTAACCCTAACCCTAACACTAACCCTAACCCTAATCCCAACCCTAACCTGAACCCTAACCCTAACCCTAACCCTATACCTAACCCTAACCCTAACCCTAATCCTAACCCTAACCCTAACACTTACCCTTATCCTAACCCTAACCCTAACCGTAACCCCAACACTTATACTTACTCTAAACCCAACCCTAAGCCTAAACTTAAACCTAACCCTAAACCTAACCCTTACCCTCACCCTATCCCTAACCATACCCGTAAACCTTATCCTTACCCTAAATCACACCCTAACCCTAACCCTAAACCTTACCTTACCCTAAACCTAACACTAACCCTAACCGTAAACCTAACCCTAACCCGAACCCTAACCTTACCCTTACCTTAACCCTATACCTAACCCCAACCCTAACCCTAACTCTAACCCCTTACCCTAAAACTTACCCTTACCCTAACCCTAACCCTAACCCTTACACTAACCCCTAACCCTAACCCTAGCCCTAAACCTAACCCTTACCATTTCCCTAACCCTAACCCTAACCCTAACCCAAACCCTAACCCGTATCTAAAACCTAAACCTAAACCTAACCATAACCCTTACCCTAACCCTAACAGTAACCCTAAACCTAACCCTTATCCTAACCCTAACCCTAACCCTAAACCTAAACTTAACGCTAACTCTAACCCTAACCCTTACCCTAACCCTTACCCTAACCCAACCCTAACCCTTACCATAACCCTAACACTAACCCTAACACTTACACTTACCATAACCCTAACCCTAACCCTTACCCTAACCCTAACCCTAACCCTAACCCTTACCCTAACCCTAACCCTAAACCTAACACTTACCCTTAAAGTAACCCTAACCCGGACCCTAAACCTAACCTTACCCTAACCTTAACGCTAACCCTAACACTAACGCCTAACCCTAACCCTAACCCTAACCCTTACACTTACCCTAATCCTAACCTTAACCCTAACTCTAACCCCTAACCCTAAACCTAAACCTAAGCCTAACCCTAACCCTAAACTTAATCCTAACCCTAACCCTAAACGTCACTCTAACACTAACCCTAAACCTAACCTTTACCCTTATCCTAACCCTAACCCTAACCCTAACCCTAACACTTTCCCTTACCCTAATCCTAACCCTAACCCTTACCCTAACACTAACCCTTACCCTTACCCTAATCCTAACCCTAAACCTAACCCTAACCCTAACCCTAACCCTTACACTTACCCTAACCCTAAACCTACCCCTAACCCAAACACTTACCCTTACCCTGAACCAAACCCTAAACCTAACCCTAACTTTTACCTTAACCCTAAAACTAACCCTAAACCTTACCCTAACCCTAACACTAACCCTTACCCTAATCCTAACCGTAACGCTAACCTTATCCTTACCCTAACCCTAACCCTAAACCTGAGCCTATCCCTAAACCTAAACCTAACCCTAACCCCTAACCCTAACACTAACCGTAAACCTTACCCTTACCCTAACCCTAACATTAAACCCTAACCCTAACCCTAACCCTAACCCTAACACCAAACCTAACCCGAACCCTTACCCTAACCCTAACCCTCACCCTAACCCTTACCCTAACCCTAACCCTAACCCTAACCCTAACCCTTACCCTAACCCTTACCCTTTCCCTAACCCTAACCCCAAACATAACCCTAACCCTAACCCTAACCCTTACCCTTACCCTAACCCTAGCCCCAAACCTAACCCTAACCCTAACCTTAACCCTAACCATAAATCTAACCCTAACCCTAACCATAAACCCTAACCCTAACCCTAAACCTTACCCTTCCCCTAACCCTAACCCTAACCCCTAACCCTAACCCTAATCTTGACCCTAACCCTAACCATAACCCTAACCCTAACCCTAACCCTAACACTCACCCTAACCTAACCCTAACCATAACCACTACCCTAACCCTAACCCTTACCCTTACCCTAACCCTAACCCTAACCTTAACCCCAACCCTAAACCTAACCCTAACCCTTACCTTTACCCTAACCCTAACCATAACCCTAACCCAAACCCTAACCTTACCCTAACCCTAACCCTAACCCTAACCGTAACCTTAACCGTAAACCTTACCCTTTGCCTAACCCTAAACATAACCCTAACCCTAACCATTACCCTTACCCTACCTTAACCCCAAACCTAACCCTAACCCTCACCCTCACCCTTACCCTAACCCTTACCCTTACAGTAACACTAACCCTAACCCTAAACCTTACCATTATCCTAAACCTAACCTTAACCCTTACCCTAACCCTAACCCTTACTCTAACCCTAACCCTAACCCATAACCCTAACCCTAACAATAAACCTTACTCTTACCATTAACCTAAACCTAACCTTAACTCTTACCCTAACCCTAACCCTTTCCCTAACCCTAACCCTAACCCCTAAACCTAACCCTAACCCTAACCTTAAACCTTACCCTTAGCCTAACCCTAACCATAACCCCTAACCCTAACCCTAACCCTAACCCTAACCATAACTTTAAAGCTAACCCTAAAACTAACCCTAACCCTAACTCTTACCCTAACCCTAACCCTAACGCTAACCCTTACCCTAAACCTAACCCTAAACCTAACAATAACCCTACCCCTATCCCTAACACTAACCCCTAATCCTAACCCTAACCCTAAACCTTAACCTTACCATAACCCTAACACTAATCCCTAACCCTAACCCTAACCCTAACCCAAACCCTAAGCCTAACCCTTACCCTTACCCTTACCCTAACCCTAATTCCAAACCTAACCGTAACCGTAACCCTAACCCTAACCCTAACCCTTAAACTTACCCTAACGGTAACCCCAAACCTAACCCTAACCCTAACCCTGACTCTAACCCTAAACCTTACCCTTACACTAACCCTAACCCTACCTCTAACCCTAACCCTAAACCCGAACTCTAACCCTAACCTAAACCTAACCCCTACCCTTTCCCTAACCCTAACCCTAACCCTAACTCTGACCCTGACCCTGACCCTGACAATAACCCTAACACTAACCCTAACCCTAACCCTGAACCTGAACCTGACCCTAACCCTAACCCTAACGCTTACCCTAACCTAACCCTAACCTTAAACATTACCCTAACCCTAACCCTAGCCCTAACCCTTACCCTTCCCCTAACCCTAACCCTAACCTTAACCCCAACCCTAAACCTAACCCTAAACCTTACCCTCACCCTAACCCTAACCCTAAACCTAACCCTAACCCTATCCTAACCCTAACCTTACCCTAACCCTAGCCTTTACCCTAACCCTAACCCTAACCCTCAAACTAACCTTAACCGTAACCCTTACCCTTAGCCTAACCCTAACCATAACCCTAACCCTAACCCTTATCCTTACCCTAAACCTAACCCTAACCCTAACCCCTAACCCTAAATCTCACCCTAACCCTTACACTTACCCTAACCCTAACCCTAAACCTAACCCTAACCCTAACCCTAAACCTAAACCTAACCCTAACCCCTAACCCCTAACCGTAACCCTAACCCTAAACCTTACCTTACCCTAACTCTAAACCTAACCCCTAACCCTAACCCTAACCCTAACCCTAACCCTAACCTTAACCCTAACCCTAACACTAACCCTTACCCTAACCCTAACCCTAACCCCTAACCCTAACCCTAACCCTAACCTTAACCCTAACTCTAATACTAACCTTAACCCGAACCCTTACCCTAACCCTAAACCTCACCCTAACCATTACCCTTACCCTAACCCTAACGCTAAACATTACCTTACCCTAACTCTAAACGTAACCCCTAACCCTAACCCTAACCCTAACCCTAACCTTAACCCTAACCCTAACACTAACCCTTGCCCTAACTCTAACCCTAACCCCTAACCCTAACCTTAACCCTAACCCTAACCCTAACCTTAATGCTAACCCTAACCCTAACCCTAGACCTAATCCTTGCCCTAACCGTAACCCTAATCCTAACCAGAACACTTATCATAACCCTAACCCTAAACCTAATGCTAACTCTTACCCTTATCCTAACCCTAACCCTAACCCTAACCCTAAACTTAACCCTATCCCCAACCCTAACCCTAAACCTTACCCTTACCCTAACCCTAACCCTAAACCTAAACCTAAACCTTACCCAAAACCTAAACCTAAAACTAACCCTAACGCTAACCCTAACCCTAACCCCTAACCTAACCCTAACCCTAACCCTAACTCTATCCCTAATCCTAATCCTACCCCTAACCCTATCACTTACCCTAACCCTAACCCTAACCCTAACCCTAAACCTATCCCTAAACCTAACCCTAACCCTATCCCTAACCCTAACCGTTACCCTTATTCTAACCCTTACCCTTACCCTAACCTTAACCGTTACCCTTATCCTAACCCTTACCCTTACCCTAACCCTAACCCTAAACCTAACCCTAACCCTATCCCATACACTAACCCTAACCCTAACCCAAACCTAAGCCTAACTCTAACCCTAACCCTAACCCCTAACCCTAACACTAGCCCTAACCCTAACCCTAACCCTAACCTTACCCTTACCCTAAAAGTAACCCTAATCCTTACCCTAAACCTAAACCTTACCCTTACCTTAAACCTAACCCTAACCATAACACTTACCCCTAACCCTAACCCTAAATCTCAACCTAACTCTAACCCTAACCCTAACCCTAACCCTTACCCTTAACCTAAACCTAAGCCTCAGCCGAACCCTAACCCTAACCTTTACCCTTACCCGAACCCTAACCCTAACCCTAACCATAAACCT
The DNA here is from genome assembly GCA_024803745.1 of Megascapheus bottae. Classification (NCBI taxonomy): domain Eukaryota; kingdom Metazoa; phylum Chordata; class Mammalia; order Rodentia; family Geomyidae; genus Megascapheus; species Megascapheus bottae. The sequence goes on along the minus strand of JANJXV010000053.1, from coordinate 2,362,447 downwards.
AAACCTAACCCTTCCCCTAATCCTTACCCTTTCCCTAACCCTAACCCTAACCCGAACCCTAACACATACCCTAACTCTAACCCTAATCCTAACCCTAAACCTCACCTTAACCTTACCCTAACCCTAACCCTAAACCTTGCCATAAACCTAACCCAAACCCTTACCACTAAGCCTAAACCTAACCCTAACCCCAACCGTTACACTTATCCAAACCCTAACCGTAACCCTGATCCTAACCTTAAACCTAACCCTAACCCTAACCATAACACTTACCCTTACCTAACCCTAACCATAACCCTAACCTTACCCTAACCCTAACCCTAACCTTAACCACAACCGTAACATTAACCCTAACACTAACCCTTACCCTTACCCTAAACCTAACCGGAACCCTAACCCTAACTCTTACCCTAACCCTAACCCTAACCCTTACCCTAACCCTATCCCTAACCACTAACCCTATCCCTAACCCCTAACCATAACCCTAACCCGAACCCTAAACCTAACCCTAACCCTTACCCTTACCCTAAACCTAACCCTAAACCTCACCCTTACCCTAAACCTAACCCTTACCCTAACCCTATCCCTAACCCTAACACTAAATATTACCCTTACCCTAAACCTAACCCTAACCCTAACCCTAACCCTAACCTCACACTAACCCTAACCCTAACCCTAACCCTCACCCTAACCCTTATCTTAAACTGAACCCTAACCCTAACCCTTACCCCTAACCCTAACCCTACCCCTAAACCTTACCTTACCCTAACCCTAACCCTAAACCTAACCCTAACACCTAACCCTAAACCTAACCCTAACCCTAACCCTAACCCTTACCCTAACACTAAACCTAACCCTAAAACTTACCCTTACCCGAAACCTGACCCTAATCCTAAACCATACCCTAAACTTAACCTTAACACAAACCCTTACCCTTACCGTGACCCTAACCCTAACCCCTAAACCTAACCCTAACCCTAACCCTAATCCTAACCCTAACACTTATCATAACCCCAACCCTAAACCTAATGCTAACCCTTACCCTTATCCTAACCCTAACCCTAACCCTAACCCTAAACTTAACCCTATCCCTAAACGTAACCCTAAACCTTACCATACCCTAACCCTAACCCTAACCCTAACCCTAAACCTTACCCATATCCTAACCCTAATCCTAACCCTAACGCTAACCCTTACCCTTACCCTTACCCTATCTCTATCCCTAATCCTAACCCTATCACTTACCCTAACCCTAACCCTAACCCTAAACCTAACCCTAACCCTATCCCTAACCCTAACCGTTACCCTTATTCTAACCCTTACCCTTACCCTAACCCTAACCATTACCCTTATCCTAAACCTTACCCTTACCCTAACCCTAACCCTAACCCTAACCCTATCCCTTACATTAACCCTAACCCTAACCCAAACTTAAGCCTAACTCTAACCCTAACCCTAACCCCTAACCCTAACCCTAGCCCTTACCTTAACCCTAACCCTAAACTTACCCTTAACCTAAAAGTAACCCTAATCCTTACCCTAACCCCAACCCTAACCCTAAACCTTATCCTTACCTTAAACCTAACCCTAACCATAATACTTACCCCTAACCCTAACCCTTAACCTCAACCTAACCCTAACCCTAAACCTAACCCTTACCCTTACCAAAAACCTAAGCCTAAGCCGAACCCTAACCCTAACCCTTACCCTTACCTGAAACCTAACCCTAACCCTAACCCTAATCCTAAACCTAAACCTAACCCTTACCCTAATCCTTGCCCTTTCCCTAACCCTAAACCTAACCCGAACCCTAACACTTACCCTAACTCTAACTCTAATCCTAACCCTAAACCTCACCCTTAACCTTACCCTAACCCTAACCCTAAACCTAACCCTAACCCAAACCCTTACGCCTAACCCTAAACCTAACCTTAATCCCAACAGTTACACTTATCCTAACCCTAACCCATGATCCTAACCTTAAACCTAACCCTAACCCTAACCCTAACACTCACCCTTATCCTTACCCTAACCCTAACCGTAACCCTAACCATAACTCTTACCCTTCCCTAACCCTAACCATAACCCTAACCTTACCCTAACCCTAACCCTAACCTTAACCCCAACCCTAACATTAACCCTAACCCTAACCCTTACCCTTACCCTAACCCTAACCATAACCCTAACACTAACCCTAACCCTTACCCTAACCCTAACCCTAACCCTAACCCTTACCCTAACCCTATCCCTAACCACTAACCCTATCCCTAACCCCTAACCCTAACCCTAACCCTAACCCTAACCCTAAGCCTAACCCTTACCCTTACCCTAACCCTAACCCTAAACCTAACCCTTACCCTAAACCTAACCCTTACCATTACCCTATCCTTAACCTAACCCTAAATCTTACCCTTACCATAAACCTAACGCTAACCCTTACCCTAACCCTAACCCAAAACCTAACCCTAAACAATACCCTTACCCTAACCCTAACCCTAACCCTAAATCTTACCTTACCTTAACCCTAACCCTAACGCTAACCCTTACCCCTAACACTAACCCTACCTCTAAACCTTACCTTACCCTAACCCTAACCCTAAACCTAACCCTAACCCCTAACCCTAAACCTAACCCTAACACTTACCCTTACCCGAAACCTAACCCTAACCCTAAACCTTACCCTATCCTTAACCCTAACCCAAACCCTTACCCTTACCGTGACCCTAACCCTAACCCCTAAACCTAACCCTAACCCTAACCCTAAACCTAACTCTAACCTTAACCCTAACACTAACACTAAACCTTACCCTAACCGTAACACTTTCCCTAACCCTAAGCCTAACACTAAACCTAACCCTAACCCTAAATCTAACCCTAAACCTCACCCTAATCCTAACCCTTAGCCTTGCCCTAACCCTAGGCCAAAACCTAACCCTCACGCTAACCCTAAACCTAACCCCTAACCCTAAACCTAACCCTAACCCTTACCCTAACACTTACTCTTATCCTAACCCTAACCCTAAAACTAACCCTAACACTTACTTTAACCCTAACCCTAACCCTCACCCTAACCCTAACCCTCACCCTAACCCTCACCCTAACCCTAACCCTAACCCTAACCCTTACCCTAACCCTAACCCTAACCATAAGCCTTACCCTAACCCTAACCCTAACCCTAACCAAAAAACTACCCCTAACCCTAACCCTAAACCTAATCCTTACCCTTACATTAACCCTAACCCTAACGCTAACCCTAAACCTTACTCTTACCCTAAACCTAACCCTAACCCTTACCCTAAACCTAACCCTAACCCTAACCCTTACCCCTAACCCTAACCCTAAACCTAACCCTAATCCTAACAATACCCTTTACCTTTACACTAACCCTAACCATGAACCTAACCCTAACACTTACCCTTACCCTAACCCTAACCCTAACCCTAACCCTAATCCTTACCCTTACATTAAGACTAACCCTAACGCTAACCCTAAACATAACCCGAAACCTAATCCTAACCCTAACTCTTACCTTAACCCTTGCCCTAACCCTAACACTAACCCTAACCTTAACCCTAACCCTTACCCTAATCCTAACCCTAACCCTAACCCTAAACCTAACCCTAACCATAACCCAAGCTCTTCCCCTTACCCTAACCCTAACCCTAATCCTTACCCTTACATTAACCCTAACCCTAACCCTAACCCTAAACCTTATCCTTACTCTAAACCTAACCCTAACTCTAACCCTAACCCCTAACCCTAAACCTAACCCTAAACCTTACCTTTACCTTAAGCCTAACTCTAACCCTAGCCCTTACCCCTAACCCTAAGCCTAACCCTATCCCTCACCATAACCCTAACCTTTACCCTTACCCTAACCCTCACCCTGAACCTAACCCTAACACTTACACTAACCCTAACCCTAACCCTAACACTATCCCTTACCTTAACTCTAACATAAACCTAACCCTAACCTTAACCCTAACCCTAAGTCCTAACCCTATCATTACCCTAAAACTAACCCTAACCCTAACCCTTACCCTAACCCTAAACCTTACCCTTACCTTAACCCTAACCATAACCCTAACACTTACCCTAACCCTAACCCTAACCCTAACCCCTAAACCTAACCCTAACCCTAACCCTTACCCTTACCTTAACCTTATCCCTAAACCTAACCCTAACCCTAACCTTAAACCTAAACCTAACCTTAAGGGTTAGGGTAAGGTTAGGGTAAGGACCCTTACCCTAACCCTAACCCTAAACCTAAACCTAACCCTAACTCTAACCCTTACCATTACCCTAACCATAACCCTAAACCTAACCCTAAACCTCACCCTAATCCTAACCCTTAGCCTTGCCCTAACCCTAGGCCAAAAACTAACCCTCACGCTAACACTAAACCTAACCCTAACCATAACCCAAGCTCTTCCCCTTACCCTAACCCTAACCCTAATCCTTACCCTTACATTAACCCTAACCCTAACCCTAACCCTAAACCTTACCCTTACTCTAAACCTAACCCTAACTCTAACCCTAACCCCTAACCCTAAACCTAACCCTAAACCTTACCTTTACCTTAAGCCTAACTCTAACCCTAGCCCTTACCCCTAACCCTAAGCCTAACCCTATCCCTCACCATAACCCTAACCTTTACCCTTACCCTAACCCTCACCCTGAACCTAACCCTAACACTTACACTAACCCTAACCCTAACCCTAAAACTATCCCTTACCTTAACCCTAACATAAACCTAACCCTAACCTTAACCCTAACCCTAAGTCCTAACCCTATCATTACCCTAAAACTAACCCTAACCCTAACCCTTACCCTAACCCTAAACCTTATCCTTACCTTAACCCTAACCCTAACCCTAACACTTAAACTAACCCTAACCCTAACTCTAACCCCTAAACCTAACCCTAACCCTAACCCTTACCCTTACCTTAACCTTATCCCTGAACCTAACCCTAACCCTAACCTTAAACCTAAACCTAACCTTAACCCTTACCCTTACCCTAACCCTAACCCTAAACCTAAACCTAACCCTAACTCTAACCCTTACCATTACCCTAACCATAACCCTAAACCTAACCCTAAACCTCACCCTAATCCTAACCCTTAGCCTTGCCCTAACCCTAGGCCAAAAACTAACCCTCACGCTAACCTTAAACCTAACCCCTAACCCTAAACCTAACCCTAACCCTTACCCTAACACTTACTCTTATCCTAACCCTAACCCTAAAACTAAACCTAACACTTACTTTAACCCTAACCCTAACCCTCACCCTAATCCTAACCCTCACCCTAACGCTCACCCTAACCCTAACCCTAACCCTAACCCTTACCCTAACCCTAACCCTAACCATAAGCCTTACCCTAACCCTAACCCTAACCCTAACCAAAAAACTACCCCTAACCCTAACCCTAATCCTAATCCTTACCCTTACATTAACCCTAACCCTAACGCTAACCCTAAACCTTACTCTTACCCTAAACCTAACCCTAACCCTTACCCTAAACCTAACCCTAACCCTAACCCTTACCCCTAACCCTAACCCTAAACCTAACCCTAATCCTAACAATACCCTTTACCTTTACACTAACCCTAACCATGAACCTAACCCTAACACTTACCCTTACCCTAACCCTAACCCTAACCCTAACCCTAACCCTAATCCTTACCCTTACATTAAGACTAACCCTAACGCTAACCCTAAACATAACCCGAAAGCTAATCCTAACCCTAACTCTTACCTTAACCCTTACCCTAACCCTAAAACTAACCCTAACCTTAACCCTAACCCTTACCCTAATCCTAACCCTAACCCTAACCCTAAACCTAAACCAAACCATAACCCAAGCTCTTCCCCTTACCCTAACCCTAACCCTAATCCTTACCCTTACATTAACCCTAACCCTAACCCTAACCCTAAACCTTACCCTTACTCTAAACCTAACCCTAACTCTAACCCTAACACGTAACCCTAAACCTAACCCTAAACCTTACCCTTACCTTAACCCTAACCCTAACCCTAACACTTACCCTAACCCTAACCCTAACCCTAACCCCTAAACCTAACCCTAACCCTAACCCTTACCCTTACCTTAACCTTATCCCTAAACCTAACCCTAACCCTAACCTTAAACCTAAACCTAACCTTAACCCTTACCCTTACCCTAACCCTAACCCTAAACCTAAACCTAACCCTAACTCTAACCCTTACCATTACCCTAACCATAACCCTAAACCTAACCCTAACCCTAACACTAACTCTTACCCTAAACCTAACCCTTACCCTAACCCAAAACCTAACACTAACCCTAACCCTAACCCTAAATCTTACCTTACCTTAACCCTAACCCTAACCCTAACCCTAACACTAAACCTAACCATAACCCTAAACCTAACCCTAAACCTCACCCGAATCCTAACCCTTAGCCTTGCCCTAACCCTAGGCCAAAACCTAATCCTCACGATAACCCTAACCCTAACCCCTACCCTAAACCTAACCCTAACCCTAACCCTAACACTTACTCTTATCCTAACCCTAACCCTAAAACTAACCCTAACACTTACTTTAACCCTAACCCTAAACCTCACCCTAACCCTAACCCTAACCCTAACCCTCACCCTAACCCTAACCCTAACCCTTACCCTAACCCTAACCCTAACTCTAACCCTTACCCTTACCCTAACCCTAACCCTAACCTTAACCCACCCTAAACCTTACCCTAACCCTTACCCTTACCCTAACCCTACCCAAAAATCTACCCCTAACCCTAACCCTAACCCTAATCCTTACCCTTACGTTAACCCTAACCCTAACGCTAACCCTAAACCTTACTCTTACCCTAAACCTAACCCTACCCCTTACCCTAAACTTAACCCTAACCCTAACCCTTACCCCTAACCCTAACCCTAAACCTAATGCTAATCCTAACCCTACCCTTTATCTTTACACTAACCCTAACCCTGAACCTAACCCTAACACTTACCCTTACCCTAACCCTAACCCTAACCCTTACCCAAACCCTAACCCTAACTCTAACCCTAATCCTAACCCTAACCCTAAACCTAACCCTCATCCTTACCCTTACCCTAACACTAACCCTAATTCTTAAGCTAACCCTACACCTAAACCTAACCCTTACCCTAACCCTTATCCTTACCCTAACTCTAACCCTAACCGTAACACTAACCCTAACACTTACCCTTACCCTAAAACTAATCCTAACCCTAACCCTTACGCTAACCCTAACCCTAACCCTAACCTCTAACCCTAACCCTAACGCTAAACTTAACCCTATCCCTAACCCTAACCCTAATCCTTACCCTTACCCTAACCCTAACACTAAAACTAACCCTAACTCTAACCCTAACCCTTACCCTTACCCAAACACTAACCCTAAACCTAACCCTAACCCTAACCCTAACCCCTCACCCTAACCCTAACTGTAACACTTACCCTTAACCTAACCCTAACTCTAATCCTAATCCTGACCCTAAATCTAACCCTATCCCTTACCCTAACCCTAACGCTAACCCTAATCCTAACCCTTACCCTAACCTTACTCTTTCCCTAACCCTAACCGTAACCTTAACCCTAACCCTAAACCAAACCCTAAAACTTACCCTAACCCTAACGCTAACACTTACCCTTACCGTGACCCTAACCCTAACCCTAAACCCTACCCCTAACCCTAACCCTAACCCTAACTCTAACCTTAACCCTAAACCTAACACTAACCGTTACCCTAACCCTAACACTTTTCCTAACACTAACCCTAAAACTAAAACTAACCCTAAGCCTAAACCTAACCCTAAACCGAACCCTAAACCTAACCCTAACCCCTAACCCTAAACCTAACCCCAACCCTAAACCTAACCCTTACTCTTATCCTAACCCTAACCCTAAACCTAATCATAACACTTACTCTAACCCTATCCGAAACCCCACCCCAACCATAACCCTAACACGAACCCACACCCTACCCCTAACCCTTACCCTAACCCTTACCCTAATCCTAACCCTAACCCTAAACCTTAACCTTACCCTAACCCTAACCCTAACCTTAACCCCAACCCTAAACCTAAACCTAACCCTTACCCTTACCCTACCCCTAACACTAAACCTAACCCGAAACCTAATCCTAACCCTAACTCTTACCTTAACCGTTACCCTAACCATAACCCTAACCCTAACCCTAACACTAACCCTAACACTAAACTTAACCCTAACCCAACCTCTAACCATAACCCTTATAGTAACCCTAACCCTAACCCTAATCCTAACCCTTACCCTAACCCTAACCCTAACCCTAACCCTTACACTTACCCTAACCATAACCCTAACTCTAAACCTAACCCTAACCCTAACCCTTACCCTTATCCAAACCATAACCATAACCATAACCCCTAACCGTAACCAAAACTTGACCCTAAACCTTACCGTTATCCTAACCCTCACCCTAACCCTGACGCTAACACTTACCCGTACCCAAACCCTAACACTAACACTAACCCTAAACCTAACCCTAACCCTAACCCTAACCCTAACCCAAACCCTTACCTTAACCTAACCCTAAACCTAACCCTAACCCTAACACTTACACTTACCCTAACCCTAATCCTAACCCTTACCCTAACCCTAACCCTAACCCTTACCCTAACCCTAACCCTAACCCGAACCCTAACCCGAACCCTAAACCTAACCCTAACCCTAACCCAAACCCTTACGCCTAACCCTAAACCTAACCTTAATCCCAACAGTTACACTTATCCTAACCCTAACCCATGATCATAACCTTAAACCTAACCCTAACCCTAACCCTAACACTCACCCTTATCCTTACCCTAACCCTAACCATAACCCTAACCATAACTCTTACCCTTCCCTAACCCTAACCATAACCCTAACCTTACCCTAACCCTAACCCTAACCTTAACCCCAACCCTAACATTAACCCTAACCCTAACCCTTACCCTTACCCTAACCCTAACCGTAACCCTAACACTAACCCTAACCCTTACCCTAACCCTAACCCTAACCCTAACCCTTACCCTAACCCTATCCCTAACCACTAACCCTATCCCTAACCCCTAACCCTAACCCTAACCCTAACCCTAAACCTAAGCCTAACCCTTACCCTTACCCTAACCCTAACCCTAAACCTAACCCTTACCGTAAACCTAACCCTTACCATAACCCTATCCTTAACCTAACCCTAAATCTTACCCTTACCATAAACCTAACGCTAACCCTTACCCTAACCCTAACCCAAAACCTAACCCTAAACAACACCCTTACCCTAACCCTAACCCTAACCCTAAATCTTACCTTACCTTAACCCTAACCCTAACGCTAACCCTTACCCCTAACACTAACCCTACCTCTAAACCTTACCTTACCCTAACCCTAACCCTAAACCTAACCCTAACCCCTAACCCTAAACCTAACCCTAACACTTACCCTTACCCGAAACCTAACCCTAACCCTAAACCTTACCCTATCCTTAACCTTAACCCAAACCCTTACCGTTACCGTGACCCTAACCCTAACCCCTAAACCTAACCCTAACCCTAACCCTAAACCTAACTCTAACCTTAACCCTAACACTAACACTAAACCTTACCCTAACTGTAACACTTTCCCTAACCCTAACCCTAACACTAAACCTAACCCTAACCCTAAACCTAACCCTAAACCTCACCCTAATCCTAACCCTTAGCCTTGCCCTAACCCTAGGCCAAAACCTAACCCTCACGCTAACCCTAAACCTAACCCCTAACCCTAAACCTAACCCTAACCCTTACCCTAACACTTACTCTTATCCTAACCCTAACCCTAAAACTAACCCTAACACTTACTTTAACCCTAACCCTAACCCTCACCCTAACCCTAACCCTCACCATAACCCTCACCCTAACCCTAACCCTAACCCTA
>JANJXV010000053.1:2340000-2350000 GCA_024803745.1 Megascapheus bottae | reverse complement strand
CCTAACCCTAACCCCTAAACCTAAACCTTACCCTTACTCTAAACCTAACCCTAACTCTAACCCTAACCCCTAACCCTAAACCTAACCCTAAACCTTACCCTTAACTTAACCCTAACCCTAACCCTAACACTTACCCTAACCCTAACCCTCACCCTAACCCCTAAACCTAACCCTAACCCTAACCCTTACCCTTACCTTAACCTTATCCCTAAACCTAACCCTAACCCTAACCTTAAACCTAAACCTAACCTTAACCCTTACCCTTACCCTAACCCTAACCCTAAACCTAAACCTAACCCTAACTCTAACCCTTACCATTACCCTAACCATAACCCTAAACCTAACCCTAAACCTCACCCTAATCCTAACCCTTAGCCTTGCCCTAACCCTAGGCCAAAAACTAACCCTCACGCTAACCTTAAACCTAACCCCTAACCCTAAACCTAACCCTAACCCTTACCCTAACACTTACTCTTATCCTAACCCTAACCCTAAAACTAACCCTAACACTTACTTTAACCCTAACCCTAAACCTCACCCTAATCCTAACCCTCACCCTAACCCTCACCCTAACCCTAACCCTAACCCTAACCCTTACCCTAACCCTAACCCTAACCATAAGCCTTACCCTAACCCTAACCCTAACCCTAACCAAAAAACTACCCCTAACCCTAACCCTAAACCTAATCCTTACCCTTACATTAACCCTAACCCTAACGCTAACCCTAAACCTTACTCTTACCCTAAACCTAACCCTAACCCTTACCCTAAACCTAACCCTAACCCTAACCCTTACCCCTAACCCTAACCCTAAACCTAACCCTAATCCTAACAATACCCTTTACCTTTACACTAACCCTAACCATGAACCTAACCCTAACACTTACCCTTACCCTAACCCTAACCCTAACCCTAATCCTTACCCTTACATTAAGACTAACCCTAACGCTAACCCTAAACATAACCCGAAACCTAATCCTAACCCTAACTCTTACCTTAACCCTTACCCTAACCCTAACCCTAACACTAACCCTGACCTTAACCCTAACCCTTACCCTAATCCTAACCCTAACCCTAAACCTAACCCTAACCATAACCCAAGCTCTTCCCCTTACCCTAACCCTAACCCTAATCCTTACCCTTACATTAACCCTAACCCTAACCCTAACCCTAAACCTTACCCTTACTCTAAACCTAACCCTAACTCTAACCCTAACCCCTAACCCTAAACCTAACCCTAAACCTTACCCTTACCTTAACCCTAACCCTAACCCTAACACTTACCCTAACCCTAACCCTAACCCTAACCCCTAAACCTAACCCTAACCCTAACCCTTACCCTTACCTTAACCTTATCCCTAAACCTAACCCTAACCCTAACCTTAAACCTAAACCTAACCTTAACCCTTACCCTTACCCTAACCCTAACCCTAAACCTAAACCTAACCGTAACTCTAACCCTTACCATTACCCTAACCATAACCCTAAACCTAACCCTAACCCTAACACTAACTCTTACCCTAAACCTAACCCTTACCCTAACCCAAAACCTAACCCTAACCCTAACCCTAACCCTAACACTAAACCTAACCATAACCCTAAACCTAACCCTAAACCTCACCCGAATCCTAACCCTTAGCCTTGCCCTAACCCTAGGCCAAAACCTAATCCTCACGATAACCCTAACCCTAACCCCTACCCTAAACCTAACCCTAACCCTAACCCTAACACTTACTCCTATCCTAACCCTAACCCTAAAACTAACCCTAACACTTACTTTAACCCTAACCCTAAACCTCACCCTAACCCTAACCCTAACCCTAACCCTCACCCTAACCCTAACCCTAACCCTTACCCTAACCCTAACCCTAACTCTAACCCTTACCCTTACCCTAACCCTAACCCTAACCTTAACCCACCCTAAACCTTACCCTAACCCTTACCCTTACCCTAACCCTACCCAAAAATCTACCCCTAACCCTAACCCTAACCCTAATCCTTACCCTTACGTTAACCCTAACCCTAACGCTAACCCTAAACCTTACTCTTACCCTAAACCTAACCCTACCCCTTACCCTAAACCTAACCCTAACCCTAACCCTTACCCCTAACCCTAACCCTAAACCTAATGCTAATCCTAACCCTACCCTTTATCTTTACACTAACCCTAACCCTGAACCTAACCCTAACACTTACCCTTACCCTAACCCTAACCCTAACCCTTACCCAAACCCTAACCCTAACTCTAACCCTAATCCTAACCCTAACCCTAAACCTAACCCTCATCCTTACCCTTACCCTAACACTAACCCTAATTCTTAAGCTAACCCTACACCTAAACCTAACCCTTACCCTAATCCTTATCCTTACCCTAACTCTAACCCTAACCATAACACTAACCCTAACACTTACCCTTACCCTAAAACTAATCCTAACCCTAACCCTTACGCTAACCCTAACCCTAACCCTAACCTCTAACCCTAACCCTAACGCTAAACTTAACCCTATCCCTAACCCTAACCCTAATCCTTACCCTTACCCTAACCCTAACACTAAAACTAACCCTAACCCTAACCCTAACCCTTACCCTTACCCAAACCCTAACCCTAAACCTAACCCTAACCCTAACCCTAACCCTAACCCCTCACCCTAACCCTAACTATAACACTTACCCTTAACCTAACCCTAACTCTAATCCTAATCCTGACCCTAAATCTAACCCTATCCCTTACCCTAACCCTAACGCTAACCCTAATCCTAACCCTTACCCTAACCTTACTCTTTCCCTAACCCTAACCGTAACCTTAACCCTAACCCTAAACCAAACCCTAAAACTTACCCTAACCCTAACGCTAACACTTACCCTTACCGTGACCCTAACCCTAACCCTAAACCCTACCCCTAACCCTAACCCTAACCCTAACTCTAACCTTAACCCTAAACCTAACACTAACCGTTACCCTAACCCTAACCCTTTTCCTAACACTAACCCTAAAACTAAAACTAACCCTAAGCCTAAACCTAACCCTAAACCGAACCCTAAACCTAACCCTAACCCCTAACCCTAAACCTAACCCCAACCCTAAACCTAACCCTTACTCTTATCCTAACCCTAACCCTAAACCTAATCATAACACTTACTCTAACCATATCCGAAACCCCACCCCAACCATAACCCTAACACGAACCCACACCCTACCCCTAACCCTTACCCTAACCCTTACCCTAATCCTAACCCTAACCCTAAACCTTAACCTTACCCTAACCCTAACCCTAACCTTAACCCCAACCCTAAACCTAAACCTAACCCTTACCCTTACCCTACCCCTAACACTAAACCTAACCCGAAACCTAATCCTAACCCTAACTCTTAACTTAACCGTTACCCTAACCATAACTCTAACCCTAACCGTAACGCTAACCCTAACACTAAACTTAACCCTAACCCAACCTCTAACCATAACCCTTATAGTAACCCTAACCCTAACCCTAATCCTAACCCTTACCCTAACCCTAACCCTAACGCTAACCCTTACACTTACCCTAACCATAACCCTAAATCTAAACCTAACCCTAACCCTAACCCTTACCCTTATCCAAACAATAACCATAACCATAACCCCTAACCGTAACCCAAAACTTGACCCTAAACCTTACCGTTATCCTAACCCTCACCCTAACCCTGACGCTAACACTTACCCGTACCCAAACCCTAACACTAACACTAACCCTAAACCTAACCCTAAACCTAACCCTAACCCTAACCCAAACCCTTACCTTAACCTAACCCTAAACCTAACCCTAACCCTAACACTTACACTTACCCTAACCCTAATCCTAACCCTTACCCTAACCCTAACCCTAACCCTAACCCTTACCCTAACCCTAACCCTAACCCGAACCCTAATCCGAACCCTAACCCTAACCCTAACCCTAACCCCTACATTTCCCTAACCCTAACCCTAACCCTAAACCTAACACTTACTCTTACCCTAACCCTAACCCTGACCCTAAACCTAACCTTACACTAACCCTACCCCTAACCCTAACCCTAACCTTAACCCTAACCCTTACCCTTAGCCTAACCCTAACCCTAAACTTTACCCTTACCCTAACACTAACCCTAACGCCTAACCCTAACGCTAACCCTAACCCTTACCCTTACTTTAACTCTAACCCTAACTCTAACCTTAAGCTTAACGCTAACACTAACACTTATCCTAACCCTAACCCTTTCCCTAATCCTAACCCTAACACTAAACCTAACCCTAAACCTAACCCTAAACCTAACCCTAACCCTAACCCCCTAACCCTAACCCTAAAACCAACCCTAACCCTAACCCTTACCCTAAACCTAACCCTAACCCTAACCTAACCCTAACCCTAACGCTAACCCTTACCCTAACCCTATCCCTAACCCCTAACCCTATCCCTAACCCCTAACCCTAACACTAACCCTAACCCTAAACCTAAACCTAACCCTTACCCTTACCCTAAACCTAACCCTAAACCTAACCCTTACCCTAAACCTAACCCTTACCCTAACCCTAACCCTAAACCTAACCCTTACCATAAACCTAACCCTAACCCTTACCCTAACCCTAACCCAAACCCTAACCCTAAACAATACCCTTACCTAAACCTAACCCTAACCCTTACCCTAACCCTAACACTAACCCTAACTCTAAATCTTACCTTACCTTAACCCTAAGCCTAACCCTAACCCTTACCCCTAACCCTAACCCTAACCCTAAACATTACCCTTACCCTACCCCTAACACTAACCCTAATCCTAACCTTAACCCTAAACCTAACCCTAACCCTAACACTAACCCTTACCCTTACCCTAACCCTAACACGAAACCTAACCCTAACCCTAAACCTTACCCTAACCCTAACCCTAACCCTAACCATAAACCTAACCCTTACTCTTACCATAACCCTAACCCTAACCGTAACCCCTAACAATAACCCTAACCGTAACCCTTACCCTTACCCTAACCAAACCCTAACTCTAACCTTAACCCTAACGCTAACACTAACCCTTACCCTAACCCTAACCCTTTCCCTAACCCTAACCCTAACACTAAACCTAACCCTAACCCTAAACCTAACCCGAAACCTAACCCTAACCCTAACCCTTATCATTGCCCTAACCCTAACCCTAAACCTAACTCTAATGCGAACCCTAACCCTAACCCCTAACCCTAAACCTAACCCTAACCCTAACCGTAACCCTTACTCTTTTCCTATGCTTAACCGTAAACCTAACCCTAACACTTATTCTAACCCTAACCCTAACACTCACTGTAACCCTAAACCTAACCCTAACCCTCACCCTAACCATAACCCTAACCCTAACCCTTACCCTAACCCTAACCCTAACTTTACCCTACCCTAACCCTAACCCTAACCTTAACCCCAAACCTAAACCTAAACCTAACGCTTAACCTTTCCCTAACCCTAACCCTAAACCTAACCCTTACCCTAAACCTAACCCTTACCCTAACCCTAACCTTAACCTTAACCCCAACCCTAAACCTAAACCTAACCCTTAACCTTTCCCTAACCCTAACCCTAAACCTAACCCTTACCCTAAACCTAACCCTTACCCTAACCTTAACCCTAACCCTAAAGCTTACCCTTACCCTAACCCTAACCCCTAACCCTAACCGTAACCCTAACCCTAACCCTAACCTTAACCCTAACTCTAACCCTAACCCTAACCATTACCCTAACCCTAACCCTAACCCTAACTCTAAACCTCACACTTACCCTTACACTAACCCTAAACCTGACCC
The DNA here is from genome assembly GCA_024803745.1 of Megascapheus bottae. Taxonomy (NCBI): domain Eukaryota; kingdom Metazoa; phylum Chordata; class Mammalia; order Rodentia; family Geomyidae; genus Megascapheus; species Megascapheus bottae. Next base: position 2,344,199 of record JANJXV010000053.1, on the reverse strand, counting down.
TAACCCTAACCTTACCCTAACCCTAACCAAAACCCTAACAATAACCCTAACCCTTACCCTTATCCTAACCCTAATCCTAACCCTAAACCTAAACCTAACCCCTAACCCTATCCCTAACCCAAACCCTTACTCTAACCCTAAACCTAACCCGAACCCTAAGCCATACGCTTAACCTAACCTAACCCTAACCCTAACCCTAACACTTACTCTTACCCTAACCCTAACCCTAACCCTAAACCCTAACCCTAACCCTAACCCTAAACCTAACGCTTACCCTTAACCTAACCATAACCCTAACCCTAACTCAAAAAATTAACCTAATCCTAACCCTAACGCTAAACCTTACCCTAACCCTAACCCTAATCCTAAACCATACCCTAACCCTAACCCTAACCCTTACCCTTACCCTAACCCTAACCCTAACCCTAACCCTAACACTTACCCTTAGCCTAACCCTAACCCTACCCCTAACCATACCCTAACAATAACCCTAACCCTAACCCTAACCCTTACCCTAACCCTAACACTAACCTCACACTTACCTTTACTCTAACCCTAACCCTCACCCTAACCCAAACCTTACCCTAAACCTAACCCTAACCCTAACCCCTAACCCTATCCCTAACCCTAACCCTAACTCTAACACTAACCATAACCCTAATGCTTACCCTAACCCTAACCCTAACCCCTACATTTCCCTAACCCTAACCCTAACCCTAACCTAACCCTAACCCTAATCGTTACCCTAACCCTATACGTAACCCTAACCCATACCCTTACCCTAAACTAACCCTAACCCTAACCCTAACACTTACCCTTACCCTAACCCTAACCCTAACCCTTACCCTAACCCTAACCCTAACCCCTAACCCTAACCCTAACCCTAACACTAACCCTAAGGCTTATCCTTACCCTAACCCTAACCCTAACCCTAACCCTTACCTTATCCTAACCCTAACCCTTACCCTGACCCCAAACCTAAACAGAACACTAAACCCTAACCCTAACCCTAAACTTCACCCTAACCCTAACCCTAACCCTACCCTAATCCTTATCCTCACCCTAACCCTAATCCTAAGCCTAACCCTAACCCTAACCCTAACCCTTACCCTTAACCTAAACATAAGCCTTACCCTTACCCTAAAGCTAGCCCTAACCCTAACCCTAAACCTTACCCTTACCCTAAACCTAACCCTAAACCTAACCGTAAACCTAACCCTAACCCGAACCCTAACCCTTACCCTTACCTTAACCCTAACCCTAACCCTAACCCTTACTCTAACCCCTAATCTTAAACATTTCCCTTACCCTCACCCTAAACCTAACACTAACACTAACCCCTAACCCTAAACTTAGCCCAAACCCTAAACCTAACCCTAACTCTAACCCCTAACCCTAACCATAACCCTTCCCCTATCCCTAAAACTAAGCCTAAACCTAACCCTAAACTTAAACCTAACCCTAACCCTAACACTTACCCTTACACTAACCCTAACCCTAACACTTGCCCTTATTCTAACTCTAACCCTAACCCTAACCTAAAACTAACCCTTACCCTAACCCTAACCCTAACCCTTACCCTAACCCTAACCGTAACCCGAACCCGAACCCGAACCCTAACCCTAACCCTAACCCCTACATTTCCCTAACCCTAACCCTAACCCTAAACCTAACACTTACCCTTATCCTAACCCTAACCCTGACCCTAACCCTAACCCTACACTAACCCTACCTAACCCTAACCCTAACCTTAACCCTAAACCTTACCCTTAGCCTAACCCTAACCCTAACTCTAACCTTAACCCTAACGCTAACACTAACCCTTACCCTAACCCTAACCCTTTCCCTAACCCTAACCCTAACCCTAACCCTAAACCTAAACCTTACCTTAACCCTTACACTATCCCTAACCCTTACCCCTAACCCTAACCCTTACCCTTACCCTAACCCTAACCCTATCTCTAACCTTAATCCTAACGCTAACACTAACCCTTAACCTAACTCTAACCCTTTCCCTAACCCTAACCCTAACCCTAAACCTAAACCTTACCTTAACCCTTACCCTAACCCTAACCCTTTCCCCTAACCCTAACCCTAACCCTAAACTTTACCCTTACCTAACCCTAACCCGAACCCAAACCCCTAACCCTAAACCTAACCCTATCACTAACCCTTTCCCTAAACCTAACCCTAACCCTAACACTTACCCTTACCCTAAACCGAACCCTAACCCTAAACCTTTCCGTAACCCTAACCCAAACCCTAACCCCTAACCCTAAACGTAACCCTAAACCTAACCTTTATCCTTACCCTAACCCTAACACTGAACGTAACCCTAACACTTACCCTTACCCTAACCCTAATCCTAACCCTTACCCTAACCCTAACCCTAACTCTAACCCTAACCCTAACCCTTACCCTTACCCTAACCCTAACCCTAACTCTAACCCTAATCCTAACCCTAACCCAAACCCTATCCCTTACACTAACCATAACCCTAACCCTAACCGTAGCCCTCATCCTTACCCTTACCCTAACGCTAACCCTAATCCTTACCCTAATCCTAAACCTAAACGTAACCCTTACCCTAATCCTTACCCTTTCCCTAACCCTAACCCTAACCGGAACCCTAACCCTTGCCCTTACTCTAACCCTAATCTTAACCCTAAACCTCACCCTTAACCTTACCCTAACCCTAACCCTAAACCTAACCCTAAACCTAACCCAAACCCTAACCCCTAACCCTAAACCTAACCCTAACCCCAACCGTTACACTTATCCTAACACTAACACTGACCCTAACCTTAAACCTAACCCTAACCCTAACCATAACACTTACCCTTACCTAACCCTAACCATAACCCTACCCCTAACCCTTACCCTTACACTAACCTTAACCCTAACTCTATTCTTAACCCTAACCCTAACACTAACCCTTACCATAATCCTAACCCTTTCCTTAACCCTAAGCCTAACAGTAAACCTAACCCTAACCGTAAACCTAACCCTAAACCAAACCCTAAACCTAAACCTTAGCCTTGACCTAACCCTAACCCTAAACCTAACCATAACGCTAAACCTAACCCTAACCCCTAACCCTAAACCTAACCCTAACCCTAACCCTAACCCTTAACCTTATCCTAACCCTAACCCTAAACCTAACCTTAACACTTACCCTAACCCTAACCCTAACTCTCACCCTAACCCTAACCCTAATCCTAAACCTCACCCTCACCCTAACCCTAACCCTAATCCTAACCCTTACCCTAACCCTAACCCCAATCCTAAACCTCACCCTCACCCTAACCCTAACCGCAACCTTAACCCCAACGCTAAACCTAACCCTAACCCTAACCCTTACACTAACCCTAACCCTTAACCTAACCCCAACCCTAACCCTAACCCTAAACTTAACCCTAACCCTTACCTTACCATAAGCATAACCCTTACCCTAACCCTAAACCTAACCCTAAAACTAACAGAAACCCTTAACCCTAACCCTAATCCTTACCCTTACATTAACCCTAAACCTAACCCTAACACTAAACCTTACCCTTACCCTAAAACTAACCCTAACCCTTACCCTAACACTAACCCTAACCCTAAACTTACCCTTACCTTAACAATAACTCTAAGCCTAACACTTACCCCTAACTCTAACCCTAACCCTAAACCTTACCCTTACACTAACCCTAACCCTAATCCTGACCCCTAACCGTAAACCTAACTCTAACCCTAACCCTAACCCTTACCCTAACCCTAACCCTAACCCCAACACATACCCTTACCCTAAACCTAACCTTAACCGTAAACATTACCCTATCACTAACCCTAACCCTAACCCCTAACACTAACACTAACCCTAACCCTTACCCTTACCATAACCCTAACCCTAAACCTAACCTAACCCTAACCCTATCCCCTAACCCTAACCCTGAACCTAAACATAATCCTTACCCTTACCTTCACCCTAATCCTGACCTTAATGCTAACCCTAAACCTAACCCTTACCCTAACCCTAACCTAACCTTAATGGTTACACTATCCCTAACCCTAACCCTAACCCCTAACCCTTTCCCTTACCCTAACACTAAATCTAAATTTACTGCTAACCCTAACCGTAAACTTAAACATAATCCTTACCCTAACCCTAACCATAACACTAACCCTAACCCTTACCCTAACCCTTACCCTTTCCC
>JANJXV010000053.1:2312500-2330000 GCA_024803745.1 Megascapheus bottae | reverse complement strand
AACACTTACCCTAACCCTAACGCTAAAACTTACCCTTACCGTGACCCTAACCCTAACCCTAAACCCTATCCCTAACCCTAACCCTAACCCTAACTCTAACCTTAACCCTAAACCTAACACTAACCGTTACCCTAACCCTAACCCTTTTCCTAACCCTAACCCTAAAACTAAAACTAACCCTAAGCCTAAACCTAACCCTAAACCAAACCCTAACCCTAACCCTAACCCCTAACCCTAAACCTAACCCCAACCCTAACCCTAACCCTTACTCTTATCCTAACCCTAACCCTAAACCTAATCATAACACTTACTCTAACCCTATCCCAAACCTCACCCCAACCCTAATCCGAACCCTCACCCTACCCATAACCCTAACCCTAAACCTTACCCTAATCCTAACCCTAACCCTAAACCTTAACCTTACCCTAACCCTAACCCAAACCTTAACCCCAACCCTAAACCTAACCCTAACCCTTACCCTTAACCTACCCCTAACCCTAAACCTAACCCGAACACTAATCCTAACCCTAACTCTTACCTTAACCCTTACCCTAACCCTAACAATAACCCTAACCTTAACACTAACCCTTACACTTACCCTAATCCTAACCCTAACTCTAACCCTAAACCTAACCCTAACCATAACCCAAGCTCTTCCCCTTACCCTAACAGTAACCCCTAATCCTAAACCTAATCCTATCCCTAACCCTAACCCTTACCCTTATCCTAACCCTAACCCTAACCCTAACCCTAATACTTAACCTTACCCTAACCCTAACCCTAACCCTAACCCTTACCCTTACCCTAACGCCAACCTAACCCTATCCCTAACCCTTACCCTTACCCTAACCCTAACCCTAAACCTTACCCTTACCCTAACCCTAACCCGAACCCGAACCCAAACCCTAACCCTAACCCTAACCCGATCCCTTACCCTAACCCTAACCCTAACCCAAACCTTATGCCTAAGCCTAACCATAACCCTAACACTTTCCCTTAACATAACCCTAAACCTAACGCTAACCCTAACGCTTACCCTAACCCTAACCCTAATCCTAACACTTACCCTAACCCTAACCCTAACCCTAACACAAATCCTAACCCCTAACCCTAACGCTAAACCTAACCCTAACCCTAACCCTAACCCTTACCCTTACCCTAACCCTAACTCTAACCCTTACCGTAACTCTAAACCTAACCCTAAACCTAACCCTAACCCCTAACCCTTTCCCTAACCCTAACCCTAACACTACACCTAACCCTAACCCTAAAACTCACCCTAACCCTAACTCTAACCCTAACCCTTACCCTTACCGTAACCCTAACCCTATACCTAACGCTAACGCTTACCCTAACAGTAACCCCTAATCCTAAACCTAATCCTATCCCTAACCCTAACCCTTACCCTTATCCTAACCCTAACCCTAACCCTAACCCTAACACTTAACCTTACCCTAACCCTAACCCTAACCCTTACCCTAACCCTAACCTTAACCCAACCCTAAACCTAATCCTAACCATAACCCTAACCTTAACCATAACCCTAACGCTAACCCTAACCGTTACCCTTACCCTAACCCTAACACTAATCCTAACCCTCACAATTACCCTTATGATAACTCTAACCCTAAACCTAAAACTAACCCTAACCCTAACCCATAACCCTAACCCTAACCCTAACCCTAACAGCCTTATCCTAACGCTAACCATTACCCTAAACCCAACCCTAACCCTAACCCTAACCCTAAACCTAACCCCTAACCCAAACTCTAATCCTTACCCTTATCCTAACCCTAACACTAACCCTAAACCTAACACTTACCCTAACCCTAAACCTAACCCTAAACCTAACCCTAACCCTAACCCTTACCCAAACCCTAAACCTAACCATAACCTTAACAGTTACCCTTACCCTAACCCTAACCCTAACACTAACTCTAACCCTAATCCTAACCCTAACACTAAACCTATCCCTTACCCTAATCCTAACCCTAACACTAACCCTAAACCTAAGCCTAAGCCTAACCCTAACCCTAAACCTTAACCTTACCCTAACCCTAACCCTAACCCTAACACTTACCCTAACCCTAACCCTTACCCTAATCCTAACCCTTAACCTAGCCCTAACACTAAACCTAACCGCTAACCATAACCCTAAGTCTAACCCTAAACCTAAACCTTACCCTTACTCTTACCCTTTCCCTAACCCTAACCCTAACCCTTACACTTACCCTAACCCTAACCCAAACGCACACCCTAATCCTAACCCTAACCCTAACCCTAAACCTAACCCTAACACTTACCCTTACCCTAACCCTAAACCTAACCCTAACCCTAACCCTTACCCTTTTCCTAACCCTAACCCTAACCCTAACCTTAAACCTAATCCTAACCCTAACCCTAACCCTAACCCTAATCCTTACCCTTACATTAACACTAACCCTAACGCTAACCCTAAACATAACCCGAACCCTAATCCTAACCCTAACTCTTACCTTAATCCTTACCCTAACCCTAACACTAACCCTAACCTTAACCCTAACCCTTACCCTAATCCTAATCCTAACCCTAACCCTAAACCTAACCCTAACCATAACCCAAGCTCTTCCCCTTACCCTAACCCTAACCCTAATCCTTACCCTTACATTAACCCTAACCCTAACCCAAACGCTAACCCTAATCCTAACCCTAACCCTAACCCTATCCCTTACCCTAACACTAACATTAACCCTAAACCTAACCATAACCCTAACCCTTACCCTTACCCTAACCCTAACCCAAACTCTAACCCTAATCCTAACCCTAACCCTAACCCTATCCCTTACCCTAACACTAACATTAACCCTAAACCTAACCCTAACCCTAACCCTTACCCTTTTCCTAACCCTAACCCTAACCCTAACCTTAAACCTAATCCTAACCCTAACCCTAACCCTAACCCTAATCCTTACCCTTACATTAACACTAACCCTAACGCTAACCCTAAACATAACCCGAACCCTAATCCTAACCCTAACCCTAAACCTAACCCTAACCATAACCCAAGCTCTTCCCCTTACCCTAACCCTAACCCTAATCCTTACCCTTACATTAACCCTAACCCTAACCCTAACCCTAAACCTAACCCTAACCATAACCCAAGCTCTTCCCCTTACCCTAACCCTAACCCTAATCCTTACCCTTATATTAACCCTAACCCTAACCCCTAACCCTAAACCTAACCCTAAACCTTACCTTTACCTTAAGCCTAACTCTAACCCTAGCCCTTACCCCTAACCCTAAGCCTAACCCTATCCCTCACCATAAACCTAACCTTTACCCTTACCCTAACCCTCACCCTTACCCTAACCCTAACTCTTACCCTAACCCTAACCCTAACACTATCCCTTACCCTAACCCTAACATAAACCTAACCCTAACCTTAACCCTAACCCTAAGTCCTAACCCTATCATTACCCTAAAACTAACCCTAACCCTAACCCTTACCCTAACCCTAAACCTTACCCTTACCTTAACCCTAACCCAAACCCTAACACTTACCCTAACCCTAACCCTAACCCCTAAACCTAAACCTAACCCTAACCCTTACCCTTACCTTAACCTTATCCCTAAACCTAACCCTAACCCTAACCTTAAAGCTAAACCTAACCCTAACCCTTACCCTTACCCTAACCCTAACCCTAAACCTAACCCTAACCCTAACTCTAACCCTTACCATTACCCTAACCATAACCCTAACCCTAACCCTAACCCTAACACTAAACCTAACCCTAACCCTAAACCTAACCCTAAACCTCACCCTAATCCTCATCCTTAGCCTTGCCCTAACCCTAGGCCAAAACCTAATCCTCACGATAACCCTAACCCTAACCTCTAACCCTAAACCTAACCCTAACCCTAACCCTAACACTTACTCTTATCCTAACCCTAACCCTAAAACTAACCCTAACACTTACTTTAACCCTAACCCTAAACCTCACCCTAACCCTAACCCTAACCCTAACCCTCACCCTAACCCTAACCCTAACCCTAACCCTTACCCTTACCCTAACCCTAACCCTAACCCTTCCCTTACCCTAACCCTAACCCTAACCTTCACCCACCCTAAACCTAACCCTAACCCTTACCCTTACCCTAACCCTACCCAAAAATCTACCCCTAACCCTAACCCTAACCCTAATCCTTACCCTTACATTAATCCTAACCCTAACGCTACCCCTAAACCTTACTCTTACCCTAAACCTAACCCTACCCCTTACCCTAAACCTAACCCTAACCCTAACCCTTACCCCTAACCCTAACCCTAAACCTAATGCTAATCCTAACCCTACCCTTTATCTTTACACTAACCCTAACCCTGAATCTAACCCTAACACTTACCCTTACCCTAACCCTAACCCTAACCCTTACCCAAACCCTAACCCTAACTCTAACCCTAATCCTAACCCTAACCCTAAACCTAACCCTCATCCTTACCCTTACCCTAACACTAACCCTAATTCTTAAGCTAACCCTACACCTAAACCTAACCCTTACCCTAACCCTTATCCTTACCCTAACTCTAACCCTAACCGTAACACTAACCCTAACACTTACCCTTACCGTAAAACTAATCCTAACCCTAACCCTTACGCTAACCCTAACCCTAACCCTAACCTCTAACCCTAACCCTAACCCTAAACTTAACCCTATCCCTAACCCTAACCCTAATCCTTACCCTTACCCTAACCCTAACACTAAACCTAACACTAACCCTAACCCTAACCCTTACCCTTACCCAAACCCTAAACCTAACCCCAACCCTAACCCTAACCCTTACTCTTATCCTAACCCAAAACCTAAACCTAATCATAACACTTACTCTAACCCTATCCCAAACCTCACCCCAACCCTAGCCCTAACCCGAACCCTCATCCTACCCCTAACCCTAACCCTAACCCTTACCCTAATCCTAACCCTAACCCTAAACCTTAACCTTACCCTAACAATAACCCTAACCTTAACCCCAACCCTAAACCTAACCCTAACCCTTACCCTTACCCTACCCCTAACCCTAAACTTAACCCGAACCCTAATCCTAACCCTAACTCTTACCTTAACCCTTACCCTAACCCTAACACTAACCCTAACCTTAACCCTAACACTTACCCTTACCCTAATCCTAACTCTAACCCTAACCCTAAACCTAACCCTAACCATAACCCAAGCTCTTCCCCTTACGCTAACCCTAACCCTAAACCTAAACCTAACCCTAACCCTAACCCTAACCCTAATCCTTAACCTTACATTAACCCTAACCCTAACCCTAACCCTAACCCATCACCCTAACCCTAACTGTAACCCTAACCCTAAACCTAACCCTAACCCTATCCCCTAACCCTAACCCTAACCCCAAGCCTTACCCTTACCCTAAACCTTACTCTAACCCTAACCCTAACCCTAACCCTATCCCCTAACCCTAACCCTAACCCTAAGCCTTACCCTTACCCTAACCCTTACTCTAACCCTAACCCTAACCCTAACCCTAACACTTTCCCTAACCCTAACCCTAACCCTAAGCCTAACCCTTACCCTTACACTAACCCTAACCCTAAACCTAACCCTAACCCTAACCCTTACCATAACCCTTACCCTAACACTATCCCTAACACTAACCCTTTCCCTAACCGTAACACTAACCCTAACCCTAACGCTCACACTTACCCTTACCCTAACTCTAACCCTAACCCTAACCCTAACCGTAACATTAACCCTAACCCTAACCCTAATCCTAACACTTACCCTAACCCTATCCCTAACCCTTACCCTTACCCTAACCCTAATCCTAAACCTTACCCTTACCCTAACCCTAACCCTAAACCTTACCCTTACCCTAACCCTAACCCGAACCCGAACCCTAACCCTAACACTAACCCTAACCCTATCCCTTACCCTAACCCTAACCCTAACCCAAACCTTACGCCTAACCTAACCCTAACCCTAACCCTTTCCCTTAACATAACCCTAAACCTAACGCTAACCCTAACGCTTACCCTAACCCTAACCCTAATCCTAACACTTACCCTAACCCTAACCCTAACCCTAACCCAAACCCTAACCCCTAACCCTAACGCTAAACCTAACCCTAACCCTAACCCTTACCCTTACCCTAACCCTAACTCTAACCCTTACCGTAACCCTAAACCTAACCCTAACCCTAACCCTAACCCTAACACTAAACCTAACCCTAACCCTAAAACTCACCCTAACCCTAACTCTAACCCTAACCCTTACCCTTACCGTAACCCTAACCCTATACCTAACGCTAACGCTTACCCTAACAGTAACCCCTAATCCTAAACCTAATCCTATCCCTAACCCTAACCCTTACCCTTATCCTAACCCTAACCCTAACCCTAACCCTAACACTTAACCTTACCCTAACCCTAACCCTAACCCTTACCCTAACCCTAACCTTAACCCAACCCTAAACCTAATCCTAACCATAACCCTAACCTTAACCATAACCCTAACGCTAACCCTAACCCTTACCCTTACCCTAACCCTAACACTAATCCTAACCCTCACACTTACCCTTATGATAACTCTAACCCTAAACCTAAAACTAACCCTAACCCTAACCCATAACCCTAACCCTAACCCTAACCCTAACAGTTAGCCTTATCCTAACGCTAACCATTACCCTAAACCCAACCCTAACCCTAACCCTAACCCTAAACCTAACCCCTAACCCAAACTCTAACCCTTACCCTTATCCTAACCCTAACACTAACCCTAAACCTAACACTTACCCTAACCCTAAACCTAACCCTAAACCTAACCCTAAACCTAATCTTAACCCTAACCCTTACCCAAACCCTAAACCTAACCATAACCTTAACAGTTACCCTTACCCTAACCCTAACCCTAACACTAACTCTAACCCTAATCCTAACCCTAACACTAAACCTATCCCTTACCCTAACCCTAACCCTAACCCTAACCCTAAACCTAAGCCTAAGCCTAACCCTAACCCTAAACCTTAACCTTACCCTAACCCTAACCCTAACCCTAACACTTACCCTAACCCTAACCTTACCCTAATCCTAACCCTTACCCTAGCCCTAACACTAAACCTAACCGCTAACCATAACCCTAAGTCTAACCCTAAACCTAAACCTTACCCTTACTCTTACCCTTTCCCTAACCCTAACCCTAAACCTTACCCTTACCCTAAACCTAACCCAAACGCTAACCCTAATCCTAACCCTAACCCTAACCCTATCCCTTACCCTAACACTAACATTAACCCTAAACCTAACCCTAACCCTTACCCTTTTCCTAACCCTAACCCTAACCCTAACCTTAAACCTAATCCTAACCCTAACACTAACCCTAACCCTAATCCTTACCCTTACATTAACACTAACCCTAACGCTAACCCTAAACATAACCCGAACCCTAATCCTAACCCTAACTCTTACCCTAACCCTTACCCTAACCCTAACACTAACCCTAACCTTAACCCTAACCCTTACCCTAATCCTAATCCTAACCCTAACCCTAAACCTAACCCTAACCATAACCCAAGCTCTTCCCCTTACCCTAACCCTAACCCTAATCCTTACCCTTACATTAACCCTAACCCTAACCCTAACCCTAACCCTAACCCTAAGCATAACCCAAGCTCTTCCCCTTACCCTAACCCTAACCCTAATCCTTAACCTTACATTAACCCTAACCCTAACCCCTAACCCTAAACCTAACCCTAAACCTTACCTTTACCTTAAGCCTAACTCTAACCCTAGCCCTTACCCCTAACCCTAAGCCTAACCCTATCCCTCACCATAACCCTAACCTTTACCCTTACCCTAACCCTCACCCTTACCCTAACCCTAACACTTACCCTAACCCTAACCCTAACACTATCCCTTACCCTAACCCTAACATAAACCTAACCCTAACCTTAACCCTAACCCTAACTCCTAACCCTATCATTACCCTAAAACTAACCCTAACCCTAACCCTTACCCTAACCCTAAACCTTACCCTTACCTTAACCCTAACCCTAACCCTAACACTTACCCTAACCCTAACCCTAACCCTAACCCCTAAACCTAAACCTAACCCTAACCCTTACCCTTACCTTAACCTTATCCCTAAACCTAACCCTAACCCTAACCTTAAAGCTAAACCTAACCCTAACCCTTACCCTTACCCTTACCCTAACCCTAACCCTAAACCTAACCCTAACCCTAACTCTAACCCTTACCATTACCCTAACCATAACCCTAACCCTAACCCTAACCCTAACACTAAACCTAACCCTAACCCTAAACCTAACCCTAAACCTCACCCTAATCCTAACCCTTAGCCTTGCCCTAACCCTAGGCCAAAACCTAATCCTCACGATAACCCTAACCCTAACCTCTAACCCTAAACCTAACCCTAAACCTAACCCTAACACTTACTCTTATCCTAACCCTAACCCTAAAACTAACCCTAACACTTACTTTAACCCTAACCCTAAAACTCACCCTAACCCTAACCCTAACCCTCACCCTAACCCTAACCCTAACCCTAACCCTTACCCTAACCCTAACCCTAACCCTAACCCTTACCCTTACCCTAACCCTAACCCTAACCTTAACCCACCCTAAACCTAACCCTAACCCTTACCCTTACCCTAACCCTACCCAAAAATCTACCCCTAACCCTAACCCTAACCCTAATCCTTACCCTTACATTAACCCTAACCCTAACGCTAACCCTAAACCTTACTCTTACCCTAAACCTAACCCTACCCCTTACCCTAAACCTAACCCTAACCCTAACCCTTACCCCTAACCCTAACCCTAAACCTAATGCTAATCCTAACCCTACCCTTTATCTTTACACTAACCCTAACCCTGAACCTAACCCTAACACTTACCCTTACCCTAACCCTAACCCTAACCCTTACCCAAACCCTAAACCTAACTCTAACCCTAATCCTAACCCTAACCCTAAACCTAAACCTCATCCTTACCCTTACCCTAACACTAACCCTAATTCTTAAGCTAACCCTACACCTAAACCTAACCCTTACCCTAACCCTTATCCTTACCCTAACTCTAACCCTAACCGTAACACTAACCCTAACACTTACCCTTACCGTAAAACTAATCCTAACCCTAACCCTTACGCTAACCCTAACCCTAACCCTAACCTCTAACCCTAACCCTAACGCTAAACTTAACCCTATCCCTAACCCTAACCCTAATCCTTACCCTTACCCTAACCCTAACACTAAACCTAACACTAACCCTAACCCTAACCCTTACCCTTACCCAAACCCTAAACCTAACCCCAACCCTAACCCTAACCCTTACTCTTATCCTAACCCTAACCCTAAACCTAATCATAACACTTACTCTAACCCTATCCCAAACCTCACCCCAACCCTAGCCCTAAACCGAACCCTCACCCTACCCCTAACCCTAACCCTAACCCTTACCCTAATCCTAACCCTAACCCTAAACCTTAACCTTACCCTAACTATAACCCTAACCTTAACCCCAACCCTAAACCTAACCCTAACCCTTACCCTTACCCTACCCCTAACCCTAAACCTAACCCGAACCCTAATCCTAACCCTAACTCTTACCTTAACCCTTACCCTAACCCTAACACTAACCCTAACATTAACCCTAACCCTTACCCTTACCCTAATCCTAACCCTAACCCTAACCCTAAACCTAACCCTAACCATAACCCAAGCTCTTCCCCTTACGCTAACCCTAACCCTAAACCTAAACCTAACCCTAACCCTAACCCTAACCCTAATCCTTAACCTTACATTAACCCTAACCCTAACCCTAACCCTAAACCTTACCCTTACTCTAAACCTAACCCTAACCCTAACCCTAACCCCTAACCCTAAACCTAACCCTAAACCTTACCTTTACCTTAAGCCTAACTCTAAACCTAACCCTTACCCCTAACCCTAAGACTAACCCTAACCCTCACCCTAATCCTAACCTTTACCCTTACCCTAACCCTCACACTGAACCTAACCCTAACACTTACACTAACCCTAACCCTAACGCTAACCCTAGTCCTTACCCTAACCCTAACATAAACCTAACCCTAACCTCAACCCTAACCATAACCCTAACCCTATCATTACCCTAAAACTAACCCAAACCCTAACCCTAAACCTAACCATAACCCTATCCCCTAACCCTAACCCTAACCGCAAGCCTTACCCTTACCCTAAACCTTACTCTAACCCTAACCCTAACCCTATCCCCTAACCCTAACCCTAAACCTAAGCCTTACCCTTACCCTAACCCTTACTCTAACCCTAACCCTAACACTTTCCCTAACCCTAACCCTAACCCTAACCCATCACCCTAACCCTAACTGTAACCCTAACCCTAAACCTAACCCTAACCCTATCCCCTAAACCTAACCCTAACCCCAAGCCTTACCCTTACCCTAAACCTTGCTCTAACCCTAACCCTAACCCTAACCCTATCCCCTAACCCTAACCCTAACCCTAAGCCTTACCCTTACCCTAACCCTTACTCTAACCCTAACCCTAACCCTAACCCTAACACTTTCCCTAACCCTAACCCTAACCCTAAGCCTAACCCTTACCCTTACATTAACCCTAACCCTAAACCTAACCCTAACCCTAACCCTTACCATAACCCTTACCCTAACACTATCCTTAACACTAACCCTTACCCTAACCGTAACACTAACCCTAACCCTAACGCTCACACTTACCCTTACCCTAACTCTAACCCTAACCCTAACCCTAACCGTAACATTAACCCTAACCCTAACCCAAATCCTAACACTTACCCTAACCCTATCCCTAACCCTTACCCTTACCCTAACCCTAATCCTAAACCTTACCCTTACCCTAACTCTAACCCTAACCCTTACCCTTACCCTAACCCTAACCCTAACCCAAACCTTACGCCTAACCTAAACCTAACCCTAACCCTTTCCCTTAACATAACCCTAAACCTAACGCTAACCCTAACGCTTACCCTAACCCTAACCCTAATCCTAACACTTACCCTAACCCTAACCCTAACCCTAACCCAAGCCCTAACCCCTAACCCTAACGCTAAACCTAACCCTAACCCTTACCCTTACCCTAACCCTAACTCTAACCCTTACCGTAACCCTAAACCTAACCCTAACCCTAACCCCTAACCCTTTCCCTAACCCTAACCCTAACACTAAACCTAACCCTACCCCTAAAACTCACCCTAACCCTAACTCTAACCCTAACCCTTACCCTTACCGTAACCCTAACCCTATACCTAACGCTAACGCTTACCCTAACAGTAACCCCTAATCCTAAACATAATCCTATCCCTAACCCTAAACCTTACCCTTATCCTAACCCTAACCCTAACCCTAACCCTAACACTAACCCTAAACCCTCACCCTAATCCTAACTGAAACCCTTACCCTTAACCTAACCTTAAGTCTAAATCTAACCCTATCCCTTACCCTAACCCTAACCCTAACCCTAATCCTAACCCTTACCCTAACCCTTACCCTTTCCCTAACCCTAACCGTAACCTTAACCCTAACCCTAAACCTAACCCTAACACTTACCCTAACCCTAACGCTAACACTTACCCTTACTGTGACACTAACCCTAACCGTAAACCCTACCCCTAACTCTAACCCTAACCCTAACCCTTACACTTATCCTAACCCTAACCCTAAACCAAATCATAACACTTACTCTAACCCTATCCCAAACCTCACCCCAACCCTAACCCTAAACCGAACCCTCACCCTAACCCTACCCCTAACCCTAACCCTTACCCTAATCCTAACCCTAACCCTAAACCTTAACCTTACCCTAACCCTAACCCTAACCTTAACCCCAACCCTAAACCTAACCCTAACCCTTACCCTTACCCTACCCCTAACCCTAAACCTAACCCGAACACTAATCCTAACCCTAACTCTTACCTTAACCCTTACCCTAACCCTAACACTAACCCTAACCTTAACCCTAACCCTTACCCTTACCCTAATCCTAACCCTAACCCTAACCCTAAACCTAACCCTAACCATAACCCAAGCTCTTTCCCTTACCCTAACCCTAACCCTAAACCTAAACCTAAACCTAACCCTAACCCTAACCCTCACCCTAATCCTTAACCTTACATTAACCCTAACCCTAACCCTAACTCTAAACAATACCCTTACTCTAAACCTAACCCTACCCCTAACCCCTAACCCTAAACCTAACCCTAACCCCTAACCCTAACCCTAAACTTAATCCTAACCCTAAACCTTACCCTTACCTTTTCCCTAACTCTAACTCTAACCCTAAACTTAACCCTAACCCTAAACCTAACCCTAACACTTACCCTTACCCTAACCCTAATCCTAACCCTAACCCTAACCCCTAACCCTAACCCTAACATTAACGCTAAACGTTACCCTTATCCTAACCCTTACCCTTACCCTAACCCTAACCGTTTCCCTTATCCTAACCCTAATCCTAACCCTAACGCTAAACCCTTACCCTTTCCCTAACCCTAAACCTAACCCTAACCCTTACCCTAATCCTAACCCTAAACTTAACCCCAACCCTAAACCTAATCCTAAACCTAACCCTACCCCTAACACTTACCCTTAACCTAACCCTAAACCTAACCCTAACCCTTACCCTAACAGTAACCCTAACCTTAACCCCAACCCTAAACCTAATCCTAACCCTAACCCTAACTTTAACCATAACCCTAACCCATACCCTAACCCTTACCCTTACCCTTACCCTAACCCTAATCCTAACCCTCACCCTTACCCTTACCCTAAACCTATCCCTAAACCTAACCCTAACCCTACCCTAACCCTAACCCATAACCCTAACCCTAACCCTAACCCTAACCGTTACCCTTATCCTAACCCTAACCCTTACCCAAACCCTAAACCTAAACCTAACCCTAACCCTAACCCTAACCCCTAACCCTAACGCTAACCCTTACCCTTATCCTAACCCTAGCCCTTACCCTAACCCTTACCCTAATCCTAACTCTAACCCCTAACCCTAACAATAAACTTAATCCTAACCCTAACCCTTACCCTTAACTTTTCCGTAACCCTAACCCTAACCCTAACCCTAACATTAACCCTTTCCCTAACCCTAACCCTAACACTTACCCATACCCTAATCCTAACCTAACTCTAACCCTGATCCTAACCCTAACCCTAACCCTATCGCTTACCCTACCTAACCCTAACCCTAACACTGTCCCTAACCCTAAACCTAATCCTTACGCCAACCCTTACCCTTTCCCAAACCCTAACCCTAACCCTAACCTTAATCCTAACCCTAAACCTAACCCTAACCCTTACCCTTACCCTTACCCTAACCCTAACCCTAACCCTAACCCTTACCGTAACGCTAACCCTAAACCTAACCCTAACCCCTAACCTACCCTAACCCTAACCATAACCCAAACCCTTTCACTAACCGTAAACCTAACCCTAAACCTAACCCTAACCCTTACCCTTAACCTAACCCTAACCCTAAACCTAACATTAACGCTTACCCTAACCCTAACCCCTAACCCTAAAACTAACCCTAACCCTAACCCTTACCCTTATGGTAAACCTAACCCTAACCATAACCGTAACCCTAACACTTACCCTGACCCTAACCCTAACACTAAACCTAAACCTAACCCTAACCCTAACCCTAACCCTAACCCTAACCCTAACACTAAACCTAAACCTAACCCTAACCCTAACCCTAAACCTAATCCTTAACCTTACATTAACCCTAACCCTAACCCTAACCTTAACCATAACCCTAACCCTAACCCTAACCCTTACCCTTACCCTAAGCCTAAGCCTAACCCTAACCCTAACCCTCACCCTTACCCTTACAATAACCCTAACCCTAAACCTAACCCTAAACCTAATCCAAACCCTAACCCATAACAATAACCCTAACCCTAACCTTAACCACTACCCTTATCCTAACTCTAACCCTTACCTAACTCTAACCCTAAACCTAACCCTAACCCTAACCCTAACTTCTAACCCTATCCCTAAACCTAAACCTGACACTTACCCTAACCCTAACCCTAACCCTAAACTTAACCCTAAACCTAACCCTAACCCTAACCCTTACCCTAAACCTTAACCTCACCCTAACCGTAACACTTACCCTTACCAAAATCCTAACCCTAATGCTAACCATTACCAATACCCTAACCCTAACCCTAACCCCGAACCCTAACCCTAACCCTTACCCTTCCCTAACCCTAACCGTAACCCTAATCCTAAACCTAACACTTACCCTTACCCTAACCCTAAGCCTAACCCTAACCCTAACCCTCACCCTTACTATTACAATAACCCTAACCCTAAACCTAACCCTAAACCTAACCCAAACCCTAACCCTAACCTAACCCTATCACTTACCCTAACCCTAACCCTAACCCTTACCCTAACACCAACCCTAACCCTAATCCTTACCCTAACCCTAACCCTAACCCTAACCCATACCCTAACCCTAACCCTAACCCTAAACCTTACCCCTACCCTAACCCTAACACTCATCCTTACCCTAACCCTAACCCTAACACTAACCCTAAACCCTAACCCTTTCCCTAATCCTAACACTAACCCTAACCCTAACCCTAACCCGAACCCGAACCCTAACCCTTATTCTTACCCTAACCCTCACCCTTAACCTTACCCTAACCCTAACCCTAACCCTAACCCTAACCCTTATCCTAATCCTAACCCTGACTCTTATGGTTACCCTATCCCTAAACCTAACCATAACCCTAACACTTACCCTTACACTACCCTAACCCTAAACCTAACACTTACTCTAACCCTAACGCTAACCCTAACCTCTAACCCTAACCCTAACCCTAACTCTTACCCGACCCTAACCTAACCGTAACCCTAACCCTAACCCTACCCTTACCCTTACCCTAACCCTAAACCTAAACCTAACCCTAACCCCAACCCTAACCCTTACCCTTACCCTAACCCTAACCCTAAACTTAACCCTAACCCAAACCCTTACCCTATCCCTTACCCTAAAGCTATCCCTAACCCTAACCCTTACCCTAACTGTAACACTAACCCTAACCCTAACACTTAACCTTACCCTAACCCTAACCCTAACCCTAACCCTAACCGTATCATTAACCCTAACCCTTACCCTTACCCTAACGCTACCCTAACTCTATCCCTAACCCTTACCCTTACCCTAACCCTAACCCTACCCCTAACCCTAAACCTAACCCTTACGCTAACCCTTACTCTTTCCCAAACCCTAACCCTAACCCTAACCTTAACCCGAACCCTAAACCTAACCCTAACCCTTACCCTTACCCTAACACTAACCTTAATAATAACCCTTACCGTAAACCTAACCCTAAACCTAACCTTAAACCCTAACATTACCCTAAACCTAACCCTAACCCTTTCCCTAACCGTAACCCTAACACTAAACCTAACCGTAACCCTTACCCTTACCTTAACCCTAACCCAAACCTAACACTAACGCTTACCATAACCCTGAGCCCTAACCCTAAACCTAACCCTTACCCATATTGTAACCCTAACCGTAACCCTAACACTTACCCTTACCCTAACACTAACACTAACCCTAAACCTAACCCTAACCTTAACCCCACACTAAACCTAATCCTAACCCTAACCCTAACCTTAACCCTAACCCTAACCCTAACCCTAACCCTTACCCATACCCTAAGCCTAAGCCTATCCCTAACCCTAACCCTCACCCTTACTCTTACCCTAACCCTAACCCTAAAACTAACCCTAAACCTAACCCTAACCCACAACCCTAACCCTAACCCTAACCCTAAACATTATCCTTATCCTAACCCTAAACCTTACCCTAACCCTAACACTAAACCTAACCCTAATCATAACCCTAACTTCTAACCCTAACCCTAACCCTTACCCTTATCCTAACCCTAACCATAACCCTAACCCTAACACTTACCCTAGCCCTAACCCTAACCCTAAACCTAACCCTAAACCTAACCCTAACCCTAACATTTACCCTAAACCTAAACGTCACCCTAACCGTAACACTTACTCTTACCCTAACCCTAACCCTAACTCTAACCATTACCATAATCCTAACCCTAACCCTAAACCTAACCCTTAACCCAACCCTTACCTTTCCCTAACCCTAACCCTAACCTTAACCCTAACCCTAAACCTAACACTAACCCTTACCCTTACCCTAAACCTAACCACAACCCTAACCCCTAACCCTAACCCTAACATTAACCATAACCTAATCCTAAACCTTACCCTGCCCTAACCCTAACCCTAACCCTTACCCTTACCCTAACCCTAACCCGAACCCGAACCCAAACCCTAACCCCAACCCTAACCCTAACCCTTATCCTTACCCTAACCCTAAACCTAACCATAATGCTAAACCTAACACAACTCTAAACCTAACCCGAACCCTAATCCTTACCCTAACCATAACCCTAATCCTAACACTAATCCTTATCATAACCCTACTCCTAACCCTAACCGTAACCCTTACTCTTATCCTAACCCTAACCCTAACGCTAACCCTAACCTTAACACCATCCCTAACCCTAACACTAACCCTTACCCTTACCCTAAACCTAAACCTTACCCTATCCCTTACCTTTTCCCTAACACTAACCCAAAACCTAACCTTAACCCTAAACCTAAACCTAACTCTAACCCTTAACCTTACCCTAAACCTAATCCTAAACATAACCCCTAACCCTAACCCTAACATTAACGCTAACCGTTACCCTTATCCTAACCCTTACCCTTAACCTAACCCTAACCGTTTCCCTTATCCTAACTCTTACCCTTACCCTAACCCTAACCCTAACCCTAAACCCTAACCCTTTCCCTAACCCTAAACCTAACCCTAACCCTTACCCTAATCCTAATCCTAAACTTAACCCCAACCCTAAACCTAATCCTAACCCTAACCCTAACCATAACCCTTACCCTTACCCTAACCCTAAACCTAACCCTAACCCTTACCCTAACCGTAACCCTAACCTTAACCCCAACCCTAAACCTAATCCTAACCCTAACCATAACTTTAACCATAACCCTAACTCATACCCTAACCCTTACCCTTAACCTAACCCTAACTCTCACCCTTAACCTTACCCTAAACCTATCCCTAAAACTAACCCTAACCCTACCCTAACCCTAACCCTAACCCTAACCCTAACCCTAAACCTAACCCTAACCCTAACCTTAAACCTAACCCTAACCGTAACCCTTACCCTTAACCTAACACTAACCCTAACCCTAACCCTAACCCTTACCCTTACCCTAACCCTAACCCTAAACCTAACCCTAACCCTAACCCTTACCCTAACCGTAACACTAACAATAACCCTAACATTTACCCTTACCCTAACCCTAACCCTAAACCTAACCCTAACCGTAACATTAACCCTAAACCTTACCCTTAACCTAACCCTAACAC
>JANJXV010000053.1:2292500-2302500 GCA_024803745.1 Megascapheus bottae | reverse complement strand
GTGTTATGGTTTGGTTTAGGGTTAGGTTTAGGGTTCGGCTTAGGGTTAGGGTAAGCGTAAGTGTTAGGGTTAGGGATAGGGTGAGGGTTAGGGTTAGGTTAAGGGGAAAGTTTAGAGATAGGGTTAGGGCTAGGTTTAGGTTTAGGGGTTATGGTTAGGGTTAGGGTTAGGTTTAGGGTTAGGGTCAGGGTAAGGGTAAGGGTTAGTGTTAGGGTAAGTTATAGGGTTATGTTAGTGTTAGGGTTAAGTTTAGAGTTAGGGTTAGGGTTCGGGTTAGGGTAAGGCTAGGTTTAGAGTTAGGGTTAGGGGATAGGGTTAGGGTTAGCGTAAGGGTAAGGGTTAGGGTTAAGGTTAGAGTTAGGGGTTAAGGTTAGGGTTAGGGTTAGCGATAGGAAAAGGTTAGGGTTAGGGTCAGTGTTAGGGTTAGGGTAAGGGTAAGTTTTAAGGTTAGGGTTAGGGTTAGGTTTTGGGTAAGGGTAAGGGTTACGGTTAGGGTAAGGGTTAGGGTTAGGGTAAGAGTTAGGGTTAGGGTTAGTGTTGGGTAAGTGTTAGGGTTAGGGTTAGGGTTAGGTTAAGGGTAAGGGTTAGGGTTAGGGTTAGGGTTAGGGTTAGGTTTAGGTTTAGGGTTAGGGTTAGGTTAAGGGTAAGTATTCAGGTTAGGTTTTGGTTGAGGGTTAGGGTTAGGTTAAGGGTAAGGGTTAGGGTTAGTTTTAGGGGTAGGGTTAGAGGTTAGGGTGAGGGTTAGGGTTAGGGTTAGGTTTAGGTTTAGGGGTGGGGTAAGGGTAAGGGTTAGGGTTAGGGTTAGGTTTAGGGTTAGGTTTAGGGTAAGGATAAGGGTTAGGGTTAGGGTTAAGGTTAGGTTTAGGGTTAGTGTTAGGGTAAAAGTAAGGGTTAGGGTTAGGGTAAGGATTAGGGTTAGGTTTAGGTAAGGGTAAGTTTTAGGTTTAGGATTACGGTTTGGGTTAGGGGTAGGTTAAGGGAAAGGGTTAGGGTTAGGGCTAGGGTTAGGGTAAGGGTTAGGTTTTGGTTTAGGGTAAGGAAAAGGTTTAGGTTTAGGGTTAGGGTAAGGGTTAGTGGTTAGGGTTAGGGTTAGGGTTAAGGTAAGGGTAAGGGTTAGGGTTAGGGTTAGGGTAAGTGTTAGTGTTAGGTTTAGGGTAAGGGTATGGTTTAGGGTT
Source organism: Megascapheus bottae (assembly GCA_024803745.1). NCBI lineage: Eukaryota > Metazoa > Chordata > Mammalia > Rodentia > Geomyidae > Megascapheus > Megascapheus bottae. Next base: position 2,301,325 of record JANJXV010000053.1, on the reverse strand, counting down.
AGGGTTAGGGTTAGGTTTAGGGTTAGGGTAAGGGTTAGGGTTAGGGTTAGGTTAAGGTTTAGGGTTAGGGTTAGGGTTAGGGAAAGGGTTATGATTAGGGTAAGGGTTAGGCTTAGGGTTAGTGTTAGCATTAAGGTTTACTTAGGGTAAGGGTAAAGAATAGGGTTAGGGTAGGGTTAGGGTTATAGTTAGGGTTAGGGTAAGGGTAAGTGTTAGGTTTAGGGTTAGAGTTAGGGTTAGGGTTAGGGTTAGGGTTAGGGTTAGTGTTCGGCTTAGGGTTAGGGTAAGTGTAAGTGTTAGAGTTAGGGTTAGTGTGAGGGTTAGGGTTAGGTTAAGGGGAAAGTTTAGAGTTAGGATTAGGGCTAGGTTTAGGGTTAGGGGTTATGGTTAGGGTTAGGGTTAGGGTTAGGTTTAAGGTAAGGATAAGGTTTAGGGTTAGGGTTAGGTTTAATGTTAGGGTTATGCAAAGGGTAAGGGTTAGGGTTAGGGTTAGGGTTAGGGTTAAGATAAAGGTTAGGGTTACGGTTAGAGTTAGGCGTTAGGGTTAGGGTTAGGGTTAGGGATAATGAAAGTTAGGGGCAGGGTCAGTGTTAGGGTTAGGGGAAGGGTAAGTTTTAGGGTTAGGGTTAGGTTTTGTGTAAGGGTAAGGGTTAGGGTTAGGGTAAGGGTTAGGGTTAGGGTAAGAGTTAGGGTTAGGGTTATGGTTGGGTCAGTGTTAGGGTTAGGGTTAGGGTTAGGTTAAGGGTAAGGGTTAGGGTTAGGATTAGGGTTAGGGTTAGGGGTAGGGTTAGGTTAAGGGTAAGTGTTCAGGTTAGGTTTAGGTTGAGGGTTAGGGTTAGGGTAAGGGTAAGGGTTAGGGTTAGGGTTAGGGGTAGGGTTAGGGGTTAGGGTTAGGGTTAGGTTTAGGGTTATGGGTAGGGTTAGGTTAAGGGTTAGGGTTAGGGTTAGTGTTAGGGTTAGGTTTAGGGTTAGGTTTAGGGTAAGGGTAGGGTTAGGGTTAGGGTTAGGGTTAATGTTAGGGTTAGGGTTAGGGAAAGGGTAAGGGAGAGGGTTAGGTTTAGGGTTAGGGTTAGGTTAAGGGTAAGGGTTAGGGTTAGGGTTAGGGTTAGGGTTAGGTTAAGGGCAAGTGTTCAGGTTAGGTTTTGGTTGAGGGTTAGGGTTAGGGTAAGGGTAAGGGTTAGGGTTAGGTTTAGGGGTTGGGTTAGAGGTTAGGGTGAGGGTTAGGGTTAGGGTTAGGTTTAGGTTTAGGGGTGGGGTAAGGGTAAGGGTTAGGGTTAGGTTTAGGTTTAGGGTTAGGTTTAGGGTAAGGATAAGGGTTAGGGTTAGGGTTAATGTTAGGGTTATGCAAAGGGTAATGGTTAGGTTTAGTGTTAGGGTTAGGGCTAAGGTAAGGTAAGGTTTAGGTTTAGGGTAAGGGTTAGGGTTAGGGTTAATTTTAGGGTTATGTTTAGAGTTAGGGTTAGGGTTAGGTTTAGGTTTAGGTTTAGGTTTAGGGTTAGGGTAAGGGTAAGAGTTCGTGTTAGGTTTTGGTTGAGGGTTAGGGTTAGGGTAAGCGTAAGGGTTATGGTTAGGGTTAGGGTTAGGGTTTAGGGTTAGGTTTAGGGTTAGGGTTAGGTTTAGGGTTAGGGTTAGGGTAAGGTTAAGTGTTAGGGTTAATGTTAGGTTTAGGGTTAGGGTTAGGTTTAGGGTTAGGGTAAGGGTAAGGGTTAAGGTTAAGGTTAGGGTTAAGGTTAGGGTTAGGGTTAGGGTTAGGGAAAAGGTAAGGGATAGAGTTAGGGTTAGGGTTAGGGTTAGGGTTAGGGAAAGGGTAAGGGATAGGGTTACGTTTAGGGTTAGGGTTAGGTTAAGGGTAAGGGTTAGGGTTAGGGTTAGGGTTAGGTTTAGGGTTAGGGTTAGGGTTAGGTTAAGGGCAAGTGTTCAGGTTAGGTTTTGGTTGAGGGTTAGGGTTAGGGTAAGGGTAAGGGTTATGGTTAGGTTTAGGGGTTGGGTTAGACGTTAGGGTGAGGGTTAGGGTTAGGGTTAGGTTTAGGTTTAGGGGTGGGGTAAGGGTAAGTGTTAGGGTTAGGGTTAGGGTTAATGTTAGGGTTAGGGTTAGGGAAAGGGTAAGGGATAGGTTTAGGTTTAGGGTTAGGTTAGGTTAAGGGTAAGGTTTAGGGTTAGGTTTAGGGTTAGGTTTAGGGTTAGGGTTAGGGTTAGGTTAAGGGCAAGTGTTCAGGTTAGGTTTTGGTTGAGGGTTAGGGTTAGGGTAAGGGTAAGGGTTAGGGTTAGGTTTAGGGGTTGGGTTAGAGGTTAGAGTGAGGGTTAGGGTTAGGGTTAGGTTTAGGTTTAGGGGTGGGGTAAGGGTAAGGGTTAGGGTTAGGTTTAGGTTTAGGGTTAGGTTTAGGGTAAGGATAAGGGTTAGGGTTAGGGTTAATGTTAGGGTTATGCAAAGGGTAAGGGTTAGGGTTAGGGTTAGGGTTAGGGTTAGGGTTAAGGTAAGGGTAAGGTTTAGGCTTAGGGTAAGGGTTAGGGTTAGGGTTAATTTTAGGGTTATGTTTAGAGTTAGGGTTAGGGTTAGGGTTAGGTTTAGGTTTAGGGTTAGGGTTAGGGTAAGGGTAAGAGTTCTTGTTAGGTTTTGGTTGAGGGTTAGGGTTAGGGTAAGCGTAAGGGTTATGGTTAGGGTTAGGGTTAGGGTTTAGGGTTAGGTTTAGGGTTAGGGTTAGGTTTAGGGTTAGGGTTAGGGTAAGGTTAAGTGTTAGCGTTAATGTTAGGTTTAGGGTTAGGGTTAGGTTTAGGGTTAGGGTTAGGGTAAGGGTAAGGTTTAAGGTTAAGGTTAGGGTTAAGGTTAGGGTTAGGGTTAGGGTTAGGGAAAGGGTAAAGGATAGGGTTAGAGTTAGGGTTAAGGTAAGGGTAAGGGTTAGGTTTAGGGTAAGGGTAGAGATAGGGGTAGTGTTAGGGGTATGTTTAGAGTTAGGGTTAGGGTTAGGGTTAGGTTTACGGTTAGGGTTAGGGTAAGTGTCAGGGTTAGGGTTAGGGTTGGGTTTAGGGTTAGTGTTAGGGTAAAAGTAAGGGTTAGGGTTAGGGTAAGGATTAGGGTTAGGTTTAGGTAAGGGTAAGTTTTAGGTTTAGGGTTACGGTTTGGGTTAGGGGTAGGGTAAGGGTAAGGGTTAGGGTTAGGGTTAGGGTTAGGGTAAGGGTTAGGTTTTGGTTTAGGGTAAGGAAAAGGTTTAGGTTTAGGGTTAGGGTAAGGGTAAGGGTTAGTGGTTAGGGTTAGGGTTAGGGTTAAGGTAAGGGTAAGGGTTAGGGTTAGGGTTAGGGTAAGTGTTATTTTAGGTTTAGGGTAAGGGTAAGGTTTAGGGTTAGGGTTAGGTTTAGGGTTAGGGTAAGGGTTAGGGTTAGGGCTAGGGTAAGGGTTAGGGTTAGGGTTAGGGTTTGGGAAAGGGTTAAGTTTAGGGTAAGGGTTAGGGTTAGGGTTAGGGTTAGCATTAAGGTTTGCTTAGGGTAAGGGTAAGGATTAGGGTTAGGGTAGGGTTAGGTTTAGGGTTAGGGTTAGGATTATGGTTAGTTTTAGGGAAAGGGTAAGTGTTAGGTTTAGGGTTAGAGTTAGGTTTAGGGTAAGGGTAAGTGTTAGGGTTAAGTTTAGTGTTAGGTTTAGGGTTAGGTTTAGGGTTAGTTTAAGGGTTAGGGTAAGGGTTAGGGTTAGGGTTAGGTTTAGGGATAGGGTTAGGGTAAGGGTAATGGTTAGGGTTAAGTTTAGGGTTCGGGTTAAGGTTAGGGATAGGGTTAGAGTTAGGGTTAGGGTTAGGGTGAGATTTAGGTTTAAGGTTAGGTTTAGGATAAGGGTTAGCGTTAGGGTTAGTGTTAGGGTGAGGTTTAGGGTTAGGGTTAGGGGTAAGGTTCGGGTTAGGGTTAGGTTTAGGATAAGGTTTAGGGTTAGGGTTAGGGTAAGGGATAGGGTTAATGTAAGTGTTAGAGTTAGGGTAAGGGTTAAGTTTAAGGCTTAGGGTTAGGCTTAGGTTTAGGGTTAGGTTAAGGGTTAGGGTTAGTGTTAGGGTTAGGTTTAGGGTTAGGGTTAGTGTTCGGCTTAGGGTTAGGGTAAGTGTAAGTGTTAGGGTTAGGGTTAGGGTGAGGGTTAGGGTTAGGTTAAGGGGAAAGTTTAGAGTTAGGATTAGGGCTAGGTTTAGGGTTAGGGGTTATGGTTAGGGTTAGGGTTAGGTTTAGGGTTAGGGTTAGGGTAAGTGTAAGGGTGAGTGTTAGGGTAAGGTATAGGGTTAGGGTTAGGGTTAGGATTAGGGATAGAGTTAGGGTTAGGGTTCGAGTAAGGGTAAGGGTTAGGTTTAGTGTTAGGTTTAGGGGATAGGGTTAGGGTTAGGGTAAGGGTAAGGTTTAGGGTTACGGTTAGATTTAGGGGTTAGGATTAGGGTTAGGGTTAGGAATAGGGAAAGGTTAGGGTTAGGGTCAGTGTTAGGTTTAGGGTAAGGGTAAGTTTTAGGTTTAGGGTTAGGGTTAGGTTTTGTGTAAGGGTAAGGGTTAGGGTTAGGGTAAGGGTTAGGGTTAGGGTAAGAGTTAGGGTTAGGGTTAGGGTTGGGTCAGTGTTAGGGTTAGGGTTAGGGTTAGGTTAAGGGTAAGGGTAAGGGTTAGGGTTAGGGTTAGGGTTAGGTTTAGGGTTAGGGTTAGGTTAAGGGTAAGTGTTCAGGTTAGGTTTAGGTTGAGGTTTAGGGTTAGTGTAAGAGTCAGGGTTAGGGTTAAGTTTAGGGTTCGGGTTAAGGTTAGGGTTAGGGTTAGCGTTAGGGTTAGGGTTAGGGTGTGATTTAGGTTTAAGGTTAGGTTTAGGATAAGGGTTAGTGTTAGGGTTAGTGTTAGGGTGAGGTTTAGGGTTAGGGTAAGGGGTTAGGTTTCGGGTTAGGGTTAGGTTTAGGATAAGGTTTAGGGTTAGGGTTAGGGTAAGGTATAGGGTTAATGTAAGGGTTAGAGTTAGGGTAAGGGTTAAGTTTAAGGGTTAGGGTTAGGCTTAGGTTTAGGGTTAGGTTAAGGGTTAGGGTTAGTGTTAGGGTTAGGTTTAGGGTTAGGGTTAGTGTTCTGCTTAGAGTTAGGGTAAGTGTAAGTGTTAGGGTTAGGGTTAGGGTGAGGGTTAGGGTTAGGGTTAGGGTTAGGGTAAGGGTAAGGGTTAGTGTTAGGGTAAGTTATAGGGTTAGAGTTAGGGTTAGGGTTAGGGATAGGGTTAGGGTTAGGGTTCGAGTAAGGGTAAGGGTTAGGTTTAGTGTTAGGGTTAGGGGAAAGGGTTAGGGTTAGGGTAAGGGTAAGGTTTAGGGTTACGGTTAGAGTTAGGGGTTAGGGTTAGGGTTAGGGTTAGGTTTTGTGTAAGGGTAAGGGTTAGGGTTAGGGTAAGGGTTAGGATTAGATTAAGAGTTAGGGTTAGGGTTAGGGTTAGGTCAGTGTTAGGGTTAGGGTTAGGGTTAGGTTAAGGGTAAGGGTTAAGGTTAGGGTTAGGGTTAGGGTTAGGTTTAGGGTTAGGGTTAGGGTTAGGTTAAGGGTAAGTGTTCAGGTTAGGTTTAGGTTGAGGGTTAGGGTTAGGGTAAGGGTCAGGGTTAGGGTTAGGGTTACGGGTAGGGTTAAGGGTTAGGGTGAGGGTTAGGGTTAGGGTTAGGTTTAGGGTTATGGGTAGGGTAAGGTTAAGGGTTAGGGTTAGGGTTAGGTTTAGGGTTAGGGATAGGTTTAGGGTTAGGTTTAGGGTAAGGGTAAAGGTTAGGGTTAGGGTTAGGGTTAATGTTAGGTTTAGGGTTAGGGTTCGGGAAAGGGTAAGGGATATGCTTAGGGTTAGGGTTAAGGTAAGGGTAAGGGTTAGGTTTCAGGTAAGGGTAGAGATAGGGTTAGTGTTAGGGGTATGTTTAATGTTAGGGTTAGGGTTAGGTTTAGGGTTAGGGTTAGGGTAAGTGTCAGGGTTAGGATTAGGTTTAGGGTTAGGTTTAGGGTTAGGGTTAGGGTTAAAGTAAGGGTTAGGGTTAGGGTAAGGATTAGGGTTAGGTATAGGGTAAGGGTAAGTTTTAGGTGTAGGGTTAGGGTTTGGGTTAGGGGTTGGGTAAGGGTAAGTTTAAAGGTTAGGGTTAGGTTTAGGGTTAGGGATAGGGTTAAGGTTAGGGTTAGGGCAATGGTTAGGGTTAGGGAAAGGGTTATTGTTAGGGTAAGGGTTAGAGTTAGGGTTAGGGTTAAGGTAAGGGTAAGGGTTAGGTTTAGGGTTAGGGTAAGGGTTAGGTTTTGTTTTAGGGTAAGGATAAGATTTAGGTTTAGGGTTAGGGTAAGGGTTAGTGGTTAGGGTTAGGGTTAGGGTTAAGGTAAGGGTAAGTGTTAGGGTTATTGTTAGGGTAAGTGTTAGTGTTAGGTTTAGGTAAGGGTAAGGTTTAGGGTTAGAGTTAGGGTTAGGGTTAGGGTAAGGGTTACGGTTAGGGTTAGGGTAAGGGTTAGGGTTAGGGTTAGGGAAAGGGTTAAGATTAGGGTAAGGATTAGGGTTAGGGTTAGGGTTAGCATTAAGGTTTGGTTAGGGTAAGGGTAAGGATTAGGGTTAGGGTAGGTTTAGGTTTAGGTTTAGGGTTAGGGTTAGGGTTAGAGTTAGGATAAGGGTAAGGGTAAGGGTTAGGGTTAGTGTGAGGGTTAGGTTTAGGTTTAGGGGTTAGGGTTAGGGTTAGGGTTAGGATTAGGTTTAGGGTTAGGGTTAGGGGTAGGGTAAGGATTAGGGTTAGGGTTAGGCTTAGGGTAAGGGTGAGGGTTTGTGTTAGGGTTATGGTTGCCATTAAGGTTAGGGTTAGGGTTAGGGTTAGGGTAAGGTTTACGGTTAGGTTTAGTGTTAGGTTTACTTTTAGGGTTAGGTTTAGGGTACGTGTAAGGGTTAGGGTTAGGGTTAGGGTTAAGTTTAGGGTAAGTGGTAGTGTTAGGTTTAGGATAAGGGTAAGGTTAAGGTTAGGGTTATGGTTAGGGTTAGGTTTAGGGTAAGGGTAAGGGTAAGGGTAAGGGTTTGTGTTAGGGTTAGTGTTAGGGATAGGGTTAAAGTTAGGGTCAGGGTTATGGTCAGGGGTAGGGTAAGGGTTATGTTTAGGGAAAGGGTTAGGTTTAGGGAAAGGGTTAGGGTTAGGGTAAGGTTTAGGGTTAGGGTTAGTGTAAAGGTTCGGGTTAGGGTTAGGTTTAGGGTTAGGGTTGGGGTAAGGGTAAGCGTTAGGGTTCGGGTTAGGGTTAGGGTTAGGGTAAGGGTTAGGGTTAGGGTTAGGGTTAGGGTAAGGGTTAGGGTTAGTGTTATGGTTAGGTTTAGGATTAGGGTTAGGTTTCGGCTTAGGGTTAGGGTAAGCGTAAGTGTTAGGGTTAGGGATAGGGTGAGGGTTAGGGTTAGGTTAAGGGGAAAGTTTAGAGATAGGGTTAGGGCTAGGTTTAGGTTTAGGGGTTATGGTTAGGGTTAGGGTTAGGTTTAGGGTTAGGGTCAGGGTAAGGGTAAGGTATAGGGTTACGGTTAGGGTTAGGGTTAAGTTTAGAGTTAGGGTTAGGGTTCGGGTTAGGGTGAGCGATAGGTAAAGGTTAGGGTTAGGGTCAGTGTTAGGGTTAGGGTAAGGTAAGTTTTAAGGTTAGGGTTAGGGTTAGGTTTTGGGTAAGGGTAAGGGTTAGGGTTAAGGTAAGGGTTAGGGTTAGGGTAAGAGTTAGGGTTAGGGTTAGTGTTGGGTAAGTGTTAGGGTTAGGGTTAGGGTTAGGGTTAGGTTAAGGGTAAGGGTAAGGGTTAGGGTTAGGGTTAGGGTTAGGTTTAGGGTTAGGGTTAGGTTTAGGTTAAGGGTAAGTGTTCAGGTTAGGTTTTGGTTGAGGGTTAAGGTTAGGGTAAGGGTAAGGGTTAGGGTTAGGTTTAGGGGTAGGGTTAGAGGTTAGGGTGAGGGTTAGGGTTAGGGTTAGGTTTAGGTTTAGGGGTGGGGTAAGGGTAAGGGTTAGGGTTAGAGTTAGGTTTAGGGTTAGGTTTAGGGTAAGGATAAGGGTTAGGGTTAGGGTTAATGTTAGGGTTATGCAAAGGGTAAGGGTTAGGGTTAGGTTTAGGTTTAGGGGTGGGGTAAGGGTAAGGGTTAGGGTTAGAGTTAGGTTTAGGGTTAGGTTTAGGGTAAGGATAAGGGTTAGGGTTAGGGTTAATGTTAGGGTTATGCAAAGGGTAAGGGTTAGGGTTAGGTTTAGGGTTAGGGTTAAGGTAAGGGTTAGGGTTACGGTTAGAGTTAGGCGTTAGGGTTATGGTTAGGGTTAGGGATAGGGAAATGTTAGGGTTAGGGTCAGTGTTAGGGTTAGGGTAAAGATAAGTTTTAGGGTTAGGGTTAGGGTTAGGTTTTGTATAAGGGTAAGGGTTAGGGTTAGGGTAATGTTTAGGGTTAGGGTAAGAGTTAGGGTTAGGGTTAGGGTTGGGTCAGTGTTAGGGTTAGTGTTAGGGTTAGGTTAAGGGTAAGGGGTAGGGTTAGGGTTAGGGTTAGGTTTAGGGTTAGGGTTAGGGTTAGGCTAAGGGTAAGTGTTCAGGTTAGGTTTCGGTTGAGGGTTAGGGTTACGGTAAGTTTCAGGGTTAGGGTTAGGGGTAGGGTTAGGGGTTAGGGTGAGGGTTAGGGTTAGGGTTAGGTTTAGGGTTATGTGTAGGGTAAGGTTAAGGTTAGGGTTTGGGAAAGGGTAAGGGATAGGGTTAGGGTTAGGGTTACGTTTAGGGTAAGGGTAAGGGTTAGGGTAAGGGTTAGGGTTAGGTTAGGGTTAGGGTTAGGGTTAGGTTAAGGGTAAGTGTTCAGGTTAGGTTTTGGTTGAGGGTTAGCATTAGGGTAAGGGTAAGGGTTAGGGTTAGGGTTAGGTTAAGG
>JANJXV010000053.1:2285000-2290000 GCA_024803745.1 Megascapheus bottae | reverse complement strand
AGGGTTAGGGTTAGGCTTAGGGTTAGGTTTAGGGTTAGGTTTAGGGTTAGGGTTAGGGTAAAAGTAAGGGTTAGGGTTAGGGTAAGGATTAGGGTTAGGTATAGGGTAAGGGTAAGTTTTAGGTGTAGGGTTAGGGTTTGGGTTAGGGGTAGGGTAAGGGTAAGTTTAACGGTTAGAGTTAGGTTTAGGGTTAGGGATAGGGTTAAGGTTAGGGTTAGGGCTAGCGTTAGGGTTAGGGAAAGGGTTATTGTTAGGGTAAGTGTTAGAGTTAGGGTTAGGGTTAAGGTAAGGGTAAGGGTTAATGTTAGGGTTATGGTAAGAGTTAGGTTTTCTTTTAGGGTAAGGATAAGGTTTAGGTTTAGGGTTAGGGTAAGGGTTAGTGGTTAGGGTTAGGGTTAGGGTTAAGGTAAGGGTAAGTGTTAGGGTTATTGTTAGGGTAAGTGTTAGTGTTAGGTTTAGGTAAGGGTAAGGTTTAGGGTTAGGGTTAGGGTTAGGGTTAGGGTAAGGGTTACGGTTAGGGTTAGGGTAAGGGTTATGGTTAGGGTTAGGGAAAGGGTTAAGTTTAGGCTATGGTTAGGGTTAGGGTTAGGGTTAGGGTTAGGGTTAGGGTTAGGTTTTCTTTTAGGGTAAGGATAAGTTTTAGGTTTAGGGTTAGGGTAAGGGTTAGTGGTTAGGGTTAGGGTTAAGGTAAGGTTAAGGTTTAGGGTTTGTGTTAGGGTAAGTGTTAGTGTTAGGTTTAGGGTAAGGGTAAGCTTTAGGGTTAGGGTTTGGGTTAGGGTTAGGGTAAGGGTTAAGGTTAATGTTAGGGTAAGGGTTAGGGTTTGGGTTAGGGTTATGGTTACCATTAAGGTTAGGGTTAGGGTTAGGGTTAGGGTAAGGTTTAGGGTTAGGGTTAGTGTTAGGCTTACTTTTAGGGTTAGGTTTAGGGTAAGTGTAAGGGTTAGGGTTAGGATTAGGGTTAGGGTAAGTGGTAGTGTTAGGTTTAGGGTTAGGGTTATGGTTAGGGATAGGTTTAGGGTAAGGGTAAGGGTAAGGATTAGTGTTAGGGTTAGGGTTAGGGATAGGGTTAAAATTAGGGTCAGGGTTATGGTCAGGGTTAGGGTAAGGGTTATGTTTAGGGAAAGGGTTAGGGTTAGGGAAAGGGTTAGGGTTATGGTAAGGTTTAGGGTTAGGGTTAGGGTTAGAATTAAGGTTTGGTTAGGGAAATAGTAAGGGTTAGGATTAGGGTTAGGGTTAGGTTTAGGTTTAGGGTTATGGTTATGGCTAGGTTTAGGGTAGGGTAAGTGTTAGGTTTAGGGTTAGGGTTAGGGTTAGGGTTAGGGTTAGGGTAAAGGTTCGGGTTAGGGTTAGGTTTAGGGTTAGGGTTAGGGTAAGGGTAAGCGTTAGGGTTCGGGTTAGGGTTAGGGTTAGGATAAGGGTAGGGTTAGGGTTAGGGTTAATGTAAGGGTAATGGTTGGGTTTAGTGTTAGGGTTAAGTTTAGGGTTAGGGTTAGGTTTAGGGTTAGGGTTAGGGTAAGGGTAAGTGTTAGGGTTAGCGTTAGGGTTAGGTTAATGGTAAGGGTTAGGGTTAGGGTAAGGATTAGGGTTAGGTTTAGGTAAGGGTAAGTTTTAGGTTTAGGGTTACGGTTTGGGTTAGGGGTAGGGTAAGGGTAAGGGTTATGGTTAGGGTTAGGGTTAAGGTAATTGTTAGGTTTTGGTTTAGGGTAAGGAAAAGGTTTAGGTTTAGGGTTAGGGTAAGGGTTAGTGGTTAGGGTTAGGGAAAGGGTTAAAATTAGGGTAAGGGTTAGGGTTAGGGTTAGGGTTAGGGTAAGTGTTAGTGTTAGGTTTAGGGTACGTGTAAGGTTTAGGGTTAGGGTTAGGGTTAGGGTTAGGGTAAGGGTTAGAGTTAGGTTTAGGTTAAGGTTTAGGATTAGGGTTAGGGTTAGGTAAAGGGTTAAAATTAGGGTAACGGTTAGGGTTAGGGTTAGGGTTAGCATTAAGGTTTACTTAGGGTAAGGGTAAGGATTAGGGTTAGGGTAGGGTTAGGTTTAGGGTTAGGGTTAGGGTTATAGTTAGGGTAGGGTAAGGGTAAGTGTTAGGTTTAGGGTTAGAGTTAAGGTTAGGGTAAGGGTAAGTGTTAGGGTTAAGTTTAGTTTTAGGGTTAGGGTTAGGTTTAGGGTTAGGGTAAGGGTTAGTTTTAGGGTAAGGTTTAGGGTTAGGGTTAGGTTTAGGGATAGGGTTAGGGTAAGGGTAATGGTTAGGGTTAAGTTTAGGGTTCGGATTAAGGTTAGGGTTAGGGTTAGAGTTAGGGTTTGGGTTAGGGTGAGATTTAGGTTTAAGGTTAGGTTTAGGATAAGGGTTAGGGTTAGCGTTAATGTTAGGGTGAGGTTTAGGGTTAGGGTTAGGTGTTAGGTTTCGGGTTAGGGTTAGGTTTAGGATAAGGTTTAGGGTTAGGGTTAGGGTAAGGGATAGGATTAATGGAAGGGTTAGTGTTAGGGTAAGGGTTACGTTTACGGATTAGGGTTAGGCTTAGGTTTAGGGTTAGGTTAAGGGTTAGGGTGAGTGTTAGGGTTAGGTTTAGGGTTAGGGTTAGTGTTCGGCTTAGGGTTAGGGTAAGTGTAAGTGTTAGGGTTAGGGTTAGGGTTAGGGTGAGGGTTAGGGTTAGGTTAAGGGGAAAGTTTAGAGTTAGGATTAGGGCTACGTTTAGGGTTAGGGGTTATGGTTACGGTTAGGGTTAGGTTTAGGGTCGGGTTAGAGTAAGGGTAACGGTTAGTGTTAGGATAAGGTATAGGGTTAGAGTTAGGGTTAGGGTTAGGGATAGAGTTAGGGTTAGGGTTCGAGTAAGGGTAAGGGTTAGGTTTAGTGTTAGGGTTAGGGGATAGGGTTAGGGTTAGGGTAAGGGTAAGGTTTAGGGTTACGGTTAGAGTTAGGGGTTAGGGTTAGGGTTAGGGTTAGGAATAGGGAAAGGTTAGGGTTAGGGTCAGTGTTAGGGTTAGGGTAAGGGTAAGTTTTAGGTTTAGGGTTAGGGTTAGGTTTTGTGTAAGGGTAAGGGTTAGGGTTAGGGTAAGGCTTAGGGTTAGGGTAAGAGTTAGGGTTAGGGTTAGGGTTAGGTCAGTGTTAGGGTTAGGGTTAGGGTTAGGTTAAGGGTAAGGGTTAGGTTTAAGTTTAGGGTTAGGTTTAGGGTTAGGGTTAGGGTTAGGTTAAGGGTAAGTGTTCAGGTTAGGTTTAGGTTAGGTGTAGGGTAAGGGTAAGTTTAACGGTTAGGGTTAGGTTTAGGGTTAGGGATAGGTTTAAGGTTAGGGTTAGGGCTAGCGTTAGGGTTAGGGAAAGGGTTATTGTTAGGGTAAGGGTTAGAGTTAGGGTTAGGGTTAAGGTAAGGGTAAGGGTTAGGGTTAGGGTTATGGTAAGGGTTAGGTTTTGTTTTAGGGTAAGGATAAAGTTTAGGTTTAGGGTTAGGATAAGGGTTAGTGGTTAGGGTTAGGGTTAGGGTTAAGGTAAGGGTAAGTGTTAGGGTTATTGTTAGGGTAAGTGTTAGTGTTAGGTTTAGGTAAGGGTAAGGTTTAGGGTTAGGGTTAGGGTTAGGGTTAGGGTAAGGGTTACGGTTAGGGTTAGGGTAAGGGTTAGGGTTAGGGTTAGAGAAAGGGTTAAGATTAGGCTATGGTTAGGGTTAGGGTTAGGGTTAGGGTAAGGGTTAGGTTTTGTTTTAGGGTAAGGATAAGGTTTAGGTTTAGGGTTAGGGTAAGGGTTAGTGGTTAGGGTTAGGGTTAGGGTTAAGGTAAGGGTAAGGGTTAGGGTTTGTGTTAGGGTAAGTGATAGTGTTAGGTTTAGGGTAAGGGTAATCTTTAGGGTTAGGGTTAGGGTTAGGGTTAGGGTAAGTGTTAAGGTTAATGTTAGGGTAAGGGTTAGGGTTTGGGTTAGGGTTATGGTTACCATTAAGGTTAGGGTTAGGGTAAGGTTTAGTGTTAGGGTTAGTGTTAGGCTTACTTTTAGGGTTAGGTTTAGGGTAAGTGTAAGGGTTAGGGTTAGGGTTAGGGTTAGGGTAAGTGGTAGTGTTAGGTTTAGGGTAAGGGTAAGGTTTAGGGTTAGGGTTATGGTTAGGGTTAGGTTTAGGGTAAGGGTAAGGGTAAGGGTTAGTGTTAGGGTTAGCGTTAGGGATAGGGTTAAAATTAGGGTCAGGGTTATGGTCAGGGTTAGGGTAAGGGTTACGTTTAGGGAAAGGGTTAGGGTTAGGGTAAGGTTTAGGGTTAGGGTTAGTGTTAGAATTAAGGTTTGGTTAGGGAAATTGTAAGGGTTAGGGTTAGGGTTAGGGTTAGGTTTAGGTTTAGGGTTAGGTTTATGGCTAGGTTTAGGGTAGGGTAAGTGTTAGGTTTAGGGTTAGGGTTAGGTTTAGGGTTAGGGTTAGGGTAAAGGTTCAGGTTAGGGTTAGGTTTAGGGTTAGGGTTAGGGTAAGGGTAAGCGTTAGGGTTCGGGTTAGGGTTAGGTTTAGGGTAAGGGTAGGGTTAGGGTTAGGGTTAATGTAAGGGTAAGGGTTGGGTTTAGTGTTAGGGTTAAGTTTAGGGTTAGGGTTAGGTTTAGGGTTAGGGTTAGGGTAAGGGTAAGTGTTAGGGTTAGCGTTAGGGTTAGGTTAATGGTAAGGGTTAGGGTTAGGGTTAGCGTTAGTTTTTGGTTTAGGTTTAGGTTTAGGGTTAGAGTTAGGTAAGGGTTAGGGTAGGGTTAGGGTTAGGGTTAGGGTTAGGGTAAGTGTAAGGTTAGGGTTTGGGTTAGGGTTAGGGTTACGGTAAGGGTTAGGGTTAGGTTTAGGTTTAGTGGTTAGGGTTAGGGTTAGGTTTAGGGTTAGGGTAAGGGTAAGGTTTAGGTTTAGGGTAAGGTTTAGGGTTAGGGTTAGGGTAAGGTTTAGGTTTAGGGTAAGGTTTAGGGTTAGGGTTAGGGTAAGGGTAAGTGTTAGGGTTAGGGTTCAGGTTAGGTTTAGGTTTAGGGTTAGGGTAAGGGTAAGGATTAAGGTTAGGTTTAGGGTTAAAGTT
>JANJXV010000053.1:2270000-2272500 GCA_024803745.1 Megascapheus bottae | reverse complement strand
TAGGGTTAGGGTTAGGGTTACAATTAGGGTTAGGGTAATGGTTAGGGTAAGGGTAAGGGTTAGGGTTAGGGTTAGGGTTAGGGTAAGGGTAAGGGTTAGGTTTACGTTTAGGGTTAATGTTAGGGTTAGGGTAAGAGTAATGTTTAGGGTTAGGGTTAGGGTTAGGTTTAGGGTTAAGGTAAGGGTAAGGGTTAGGGTTAGGGTTAGGGTTAGGGTTAGGGTAAGGGCTCGGGTTAGGTTTAGGGTAAGGGTAAGGTTTAGGGTTAGGATTAGGGTTACGGTTAGGGTTAGGGTAAGGGTAAGTTTTAGGGTTAGGGTTATATACAGGGTTACGGTTAGGGTTAGGGTAAGGTTTAGGTTTAGGGTTAGGGTTAGGGTTAGGGTAAGTTTTAGGGTTAGGGTAAGGATTAGGGTTACATTTAGGGTTAGGGTTAGGGTAAGGGTAAGTGTTAGGGTTAGGGTTAGGGTTAGGGTTAGGTTTAGGTTTAGGGCAAGGGTTAGGGTTAGGGTAAGTTTTAGGGGTAGGTTAGGTTTACGGTTAGGGTTAAGGTAAGGTTAATGGTTAGGGTTACGTTTATGGTGGGCTTAAGGTTACGGTTAGGGTTAGGGTTAGGGTATGGTTTAGGGTTAGGGTTATGGTTAGGGTAAGGTTTAGGGTTAGGGTTAGGGTTAGGGTGAGGTTTGCGGTTAGGGTTATGGGTTACGTTCGGATTAGGGTTACGGTTAGGGTAAGGGTTAGGTTTAGGGTTAGTGTAAGGGATAGGGTGAGGTAAGGTTTAGGGTTAAGGTAAGGGTTAAGTTTAGGGGTTAGAGTTAGGTTAGGGTAAGGTTTAGGGTTAGGGTTAGGGTTAGGTTTAGGGTTAGGTTTAGGGTTAGGGTAAGGGTAAGTGTTAGGGATAGGGTTAGGGTCGGGTAAGTGTTAGGGTTAGGGTAAGGGTTAGGTTAAGGTTAAGGGTTATGGTTTCGGTTAGGTTTAGATTTAGGTTTAGGTTTAGGGTTAGTGTAAGGGTAAGTGTTCGAGTTAGGTTTAGATTGAGGGTTAGGCTTCTGGTAAGGGTAAGGGTTGGGGTTAGAGTTAGGGTCGGGGTTAGGGGTTAGGATTAGGGTTACGGTTACGGTTCGTTTTAGGGTTAGGTTTACAGTTAGGGTTAGGTTTAGGGTTAGAGTTAGAGTAAGGGTAAGGGTTAGGGTTAGGGTAAGGGTTAGAGTTAAGTTTAGGGTTAGGGTTAGGGTTAGGGAAAGGGTAAAGTTTAGGGTTAGGGTTAGGGTTAGGTTTAGGTTTAAGGTAAGGTTAAGGGTTAGGGTAGGCATAAGTGTTAGGGTTAGGGTTAGTGTTAGGGAAAGGGTAAGGGTTAGGATTAGGGTTAGGGTTAGGGTAAGGATTAGGTTTAGGGTTAGGGTTAGGTTAAGTGTTAGGTTTAGGATTAGGGTTGGTATTAAGGTGAGGGTTAGAGTTAGGGTAAGGGTAAGGGTAAGGGTTAGTGTTAGGGTTAGGGTTAGGGAAAGGTTAAGGGTTAGGGTTAGGGTTAGTATTAGGGTTAGGTTTAGTGTTAGGGTAACGGTTAGGGTCAGGGTTAGTGTTAGGGTTAGGGTTAAGTTTAGGGTTAGGGTTATGGTAAGAGTAAGCGTTAGGGGTTAGGGTTAGGGTTAGGGTTAGGTTAATGGTAAGGTTTAGGGTTAAGGTTAGAGTTAGGGTTAGGGGTAGGGTTAGGGTTAAGGGTAAGTGTTAGGTTTAGGGTTAGGGTTAGGGTTAGGGTAAGGGTTAGGGTTAGGTTTAGGGTAAGGGTAAGGTTTAGGGTTAGGGTAAGGTTAAGGGTTAGGGTTAGGGTTAGGGTTAGGTTTAGGGTTAGGGTTAGTGTAAGAGTAAGGGTTAGGGTTAGGGTTAGGGTTTGGGTTAGGATTAGGGTTAGGGTTAGGGTAAGGGTAAAGGTTAAGGTTAAGGTTAAGGTTAAGATTAGGGTTAGGGTTAGGGTTAGGTTTAGGGTTAGGTTTAGGTTAGGGTTAGGGTAAGGTTAAGGGTTATGTTTAGGGTTAGGATTAGGGTAAGGGTAAGGGTTAGGGTTACGTTTAGGGTTAGGGTTAATGTTAGGGTAAGGATAAGGGTTAGGGTTAGGATAAGGGTTAGAGTTAGGGTTAGGGTTAGGTTTAGGGTTAGAGTTAGTTGTACGGGTAAGGGTTAGGTTTAGGGTTAGGATAAGGGTTAGGGTTAGGGTTAGGGTTAAGGTTAGGGGTTAGGGTTAGGGTTAGGGTAAGGAATAGGGTTAGGGTAAGGGTTAGGGTTAGTGTTAGGGTAAGGGATTGGATAATGGTTAGGGTTAGGGGTTAGGATTAGGGTTAGGATTATGGTTAGGGTTAGGGTTAGGATAAGGGTAAGGGTTAGGGTTAATGTTAGGGTTAGGTTTAGGGTTAGGGGTTAGGGTTAGTGTTAAGGTAGGGTTAGGGTTAGGGTTAGGGTTAGTGTAAGGGTAAGGGTTAATGTTAGCGTTAGGGTTACAGTTAG
>JANJXV010000053.1:2257500-2265000 GCA_024803745.1 Megascapheus bottae | reverse complement strand
AGGGTTAGGTTTAGTGTTCGATTTAGCGTTAGGGTTAGGGGAAGGGGAAGAGTAGGGTTAGGGTTACCGTTAGGGTTAGGGTTAGGGTAAGGATTAGGGTAGGGTTAGTGTTAGGGTTAGGGTTAAGGTTAGGATTAGGGTTAGGGTTAGGGTAAGCGTTAGTGTTAGGGTTAGGGTTGGGGTAAGAGTTAGGGTTAGGTTTAGGGTTAGGGCAAGTTTAGGGTTAGGGTTAGGGTAAGGGTAAGGGTAAGGGTTAGGTTTAGGGTTAGGGTTAGGGATAGGGTTAGTGTTAGGGTAAGAGTAATGGTTAGGGTTAGGTTTAGCTTTGGGGTTAAGCTTAGGGTTAGGGTTAGGGTAAGGGTAAGGGTTAGGCTTAGGGTTAGGGTTAGGGTAAGGTTTAGGGTTAGGTTTAGGGTTAGGTTGAGTTTTAGGGTAAAGTTAGGTTTAGGATAAGGGTTAAGTTTAGGGGTTAGGGTTAGGGTTAGGTTAGCGTAAGGGTTAGGTTTTGGGTTAGGGTTAGGGTTAGGTTTAGGGTTAGGTTTAGGGTTAGGGTAGGGTAAGGTTTAGGGTTAGTGTAAGTGTTAGGGTTAGGGTTAGGGTTAGGGTTAGGTTTAGGGTTAGGGTTAGTGTAAGGTTTAGGGTTAGGGTTAGGTTTAGAGTAAGGGGAAGTGTTAGGGTTAGGGTTAGGGTTAGGGTAAGGGTAAGGGTAAGGGTTAGGGTTAAGGTTAGGGTTAGGGTTAGGGTTAGGGTAAGTGTTAGGGTTAGGGTTAAGGTTAGGGTTAGGATAAGGGTAACGGATAGGGGTAGGGTTAGGGTTAGGGGTTAGGGTTAGTGTTAGGGTTAGAGTTAGGTTTGGGGGTGTGGTAGGGTAAGAGTAAGGATTAGGGTTAGGGTTAGGGTTAGGGTAAGGGTAAGTTTTAGGGTTAGGGTAAAGGATGGGTTTAGGGTTAGGGAATGGTAAGGGTTAGGGTTACAGTTAGGGTTAGGATTTGGGAAAGGGTAAGGTTCAGGGTTAGGTTTAGGGTAAGGATTAGGTTTAGGGTTAGGGTTAGGTTCAGGGTTAGAGTTAGGGTTAGGTTTAGGCTTAGCATTAAGGTTAGGGTTAGGGTTAGGGTAAGGGTAAGGGTTAGGGTTAGGGTTAGTGTTAGGGTTATGATAAGGGTTAGGGTTAGGATTAGGTTTAGGTTTAGAGTAAGGATTAATGTTAGGGTTAGGGTAAGGGTTAGGGTGAGGGTTAGGGTTAGGGTTAGAATTAAGTTTAAGGTTAGGGTTACGGTAAGGATAAGGGTTAGGGTTAGGGTTAGGGTTAGGATTAGGGTTAGGGTTAGGTTTAGGGTTAGGTTTAGGGTAAGGGTAAGGTTTAGGGTTAGAATTAGGGTTAGGGTTAGGTTCAGGGTTAGGGTTAGGGTAAGAGTAAGGGTTAGGGTTAGAGTTAAAGTTTAGGTTAGGGTTAGGGTTAGAGTTAGGATAAAGGTAATGGTAAGGTTAAGGGTAGAGTTAAGGTTAGGTTTAGGGTTAGGGTTAGGGTAAGGGTAAGGGTAAGGGTTAGGGTTAGGGCTAGAAATAGAATTAGTTTTAGGTTAAGTGTAAGGGTTAGGGTTGGGGTTAGAGTTAGGGTTTGGTTTAGGGTTAGGTTTAGGGTTAGGGTTAGGGGAAGGGGAAGGGTGAGGGTTAGGTTTAGGGTTATGGTTAAGGTTAGGGTTAGGGTTAGATTTAGGGAACGGGTAAGTGATAGGGCAAGTGTTAGGGTTAGGGTAAAGATTAGGGTTAGGGTTAGGGTTAGGGTTATGGTTACCATTAAGGTTAGGGTTAGGGTTAGGGGTAGGGGTAGGGTTAGCATTAAGGTTAGGGTTAGGGTTAGGGTAAGGGGAATGGTTAGGGTTAGGTTTAGGGTTAATGTTAGGGTTAGGGTAAGGGTAAGGGTTAGTGTTAGGTTTAAGGTTAGGGTTAGGGTAAGGGTTGGGGTTAGGGCTAGGGTTAGTTTTAAGGTTAGGTTTAGGGTTAGGGTTAGGGTTGGGCTAAGTGTTAGGGTTAGGGTTAAAGTTAGGGTTAGGTTTATGGTTAGGGTTAGGGTAAGGGTAATGATTAGGGTTAGGTTTAGTGTTGGGTTTAAGGTTAGGGTTAGGTTAAGGGTAAGGGTAAGGGTTAGAGTTAGGGTTAGGGTCAGGTTAAGGGTTATGGTAAGGGTTACGGTGAGGGTTAGGGTGAGGGTTAGGGGTTAGGGTTAGGGTTAGGGTTAAGGTAAGGTTTATGGTGAGGGTTAGGGTTAGGGTAAGGGTTACCGTTAGGCTGAGGGTTAGCATTAATTAAGGGTTAGGGTTAGGGTAAGACTAAGGGTTACGGTTAGGGTTAGGGTTAGGGTTAGGGTTAGGGGAAGGGGAAGGGTGAGGGTTAGGTTTAGGGTTAGGGTTAGGGTTAGTTTCAGGTTTAGGGTTAAGGTAAAGGTAAGGGTTATGGTTAGGTTTAGGGTTAGGGTTATGGTTAAGATTAGGGTTAGGGTTAGGGTTAGGGAACGGGTAAGTGATAGGGCAAGTGTTAGGGTTAGGGTAAAGATTAGGGTTAGGGTTAGGATTAGGGTAAGTGTTAGGGTTAGGGTTACGGTTAGGGTTAGTGTTATGGTTACCATTAAGGTTAGGGTTAGGGTTAGGGGTAGGGGTAGGTTTAGGGTTAGGTTTAGGGTAAGGGTAAGGGTTATCGTTAGGGTTAGGGTTAGGGTAAGGGTTAGGGTTAGGGTAAGGGTTAGGGTTAGGGTTCAGGTTAGGGTTAGGATTAGGGCAAGGGTTAGGTTTGGGTTAGGGTAAGGGTTAGGTTGAGGGTAATGTTTAGGGTTAGGGTAAGGGTAAGAGTTAGGGTTAGGGTTAGGGTTAGGATAAGGGTAAGGGTTAGGTTAGGGTTAACTTTAGGTTTAGGGGTTAGGGTTAGGATTAGGGTTAGGTTTAGGGATAGGGTTAAGGTCAGGGTAAGCTTTAGGATTAGGGTTAGGGTTAGGGTAAGGGTAAGGGTTAGGGGTAGAGTTAGGGTTAAGTTCAGGGTTAGGGTTAGGGTAATGGTAAGGGTAAGGTTCAGGGTTAGGGTTAGGGTTAGGGAAAGGGTAAGGGTTAGGGTTAGGGTTAGGGTAAGGGTTAGGGTTAGGGTTAGGGTTAGGGTTAAGGTTAGGGTTAGAGTTAGGGTTAGGGAACGGGTAAGTGATAGGGCAAGTGTTAGGGTTATGGGAAAGATTAGGGTTAGGGTTAGGTTACGTGTTAGGGTTAGGGTTAGGGTTAGGGTTAGGGTTATGTTTACTATTAAGGTTAGGGTTATGTTTAGGGTTAGGGGTAGGGGTAAGGTTAGGTTTAGGGTAAGGGTAAGGGTTATCGTTAGGGTTAGGGTTAGGTTTAGGGTTAGGGTTAGGGTAAGGGTTAGGGTTAGGGTAAGGGTTAGGGTTAGGGTTCAGGTTAGGGTTAGGATTAGGGTAAGGGTTAGGGTTGGGTTAGGGTAAGGGTTAGGTTGAGGGTAAGGTTTAGGGTTAGGGTAAGGGTAAGTGTTAGGGTTAGGGTTAGGGTTAGGATAAGGGTAAGGGTAAGGTTAGGGTTAAGTTTAGGTTTAGGGGTTAGGGTTAAAATTAGGGTTAGGATTAGGGATAGGGTTAAGGTCATTTAAGGGTTAGGATTAGGGTTAGGGTTAGGGTAAGGGTAAGGGTTAGGGTTAGATTTAGGGTTAAGTTCAGGGTTAGGGATAGGGTAATGGCAAGGGTAAGGTTCAGGGTTAGGGTTAGGGTTAGGGAAAGGGTAAGGGTTAGGGTTAGGGTTAGGGTTGGGGTTAGGGTAAGGGTTAGGGTTAGGGTTAGTGTTAGCATTAAGGTTAGTGTTAGGGTTAGGGTAAAGGTAAGGGTTAGGGTTAAGTTTAGGGTTGGGGTTAGGGTTAGGGTAAGGGTTAGGGTTAGGGTTAGGGGTATGGTAAGTGTAAGGTTAGGGTTACGGTTAGGTTTAGGGTTAGGGTAAGGGTTAGGTATAGCGTTAGGGTTAGGGGTTAGGCTTAGGGTTAGGGTTAGGTTTAGGGTTAGGGTTAGGTTTAGGGTTATCATTAAGGTTAGGTTTAGGGTTAGGGTTATGGGTTATGGTTAGGGTTAGATTTAAGGATAGGGTGAGATTTAGGGTTAGGGTTAGGGTTAAGGTTAGGGTTAGGGTTAGGGTAAGATTAAGCCTAAGGGTTAGGGTTAGGGTTAGGGTTACTTTTAGGGGTTAGGTTTAGTGTTAGGTTTAGGGAGGGTAATGGTTAGTGTTACGGTTAGGGTTAGGGGTTAGGGTTAGTTTTAGTGTTAGGGTTAAGGTAAGGGTATAGGGTTAGGGTTAGGGTTAGGGTTAGGGTAAGGGTAAGGGTTAGAGTTAGGTTTAGGGATACGGGTTATTGTTAGGTTTAGGGTTAGGGTTAGGGTTATTATTAGGGTTAGGGTTAGGAAAAGGGTAAGGGTTAGGGTTAGAGTTATGGGTAACGTTAGGGTAAGGGTAAGGGTTAGGGTTAATATTAGGATTAGGGTTAGGGTTAGGATAAGGGTAAGTGTTAGGGTTAGGGTTAGGGTTAGTGTTACGGTTAGGGTAAGTGTTAGGGTTAGGGATAGGTTTAGGGTAAGGGTTAGGGTTAGAGTTAGGGTTAGGTTTAGGGTTTGGCTTAGGGTTAGGGTTAGGGTAAGAGTAAGGGTTATGGTTATGGTTAGGGTTAGGGTTAGTTTTAGGTTAGGGTTAGGGTAAGGGTAAGCATAGGGTTAGGGTTAGGGTTAAGGTTAGGGTTAGGGTTAGGGTTAGTTTTTGTGTTAGGATTAGGGTAAGGGTAAGGGTTATTGTTAGGGTTACGGTTACGGTTAGGGTTAGGGTAAGGGAAAGGGTTAGGGTTAGGGTTAGGGGTTAGGGTTAGGGTTAGGGTAAGGGTTATTGTTATGGTGAGGGTTAGGGTAATGTTAAGTGTTAGAGTTAGGGCAAGGTTTAGGGTTAGGGTAAGGTTAAGGGTTAGGGTTAGGGTTAGGGTTAGGTTTAGGGTTAGGGTTAGGGTTAGGGTTAGGGTTAAAATAAGGGTAACGGTTAGGGTTAGGGTTAGGGTTAGGGTTAGGTTTAGGGTTAGGGTTAGGGTAAGGGTAAGGGTGAGGGTTAGGGTTCGGTTTAGGGTAAGGGTAAGGGTTAGGGTTAGGGTAGTGTAAGGTTAGGGTAAGTGTTAGGTTTAGGTTTAGAGTTAGGGTAAGGATTAGGGTTAGTGTTAGGGTAAGGGTAAGGAGGAAGGTTAGGGTTAGGGTTAGGTTTATGGTTATGGTTATAGTTAGCGTAAGGTTATGTTTAGGATTAGGGTTAGGGTTAAGGGTTAGGGTTAGGGTTAGGGTTACGTTTAGGGTTAGGGTTAGGGTTAGGGTAAGGGTAAGGGTTAGAGTTTGGGTTAGGGTTAGATTTATGGTTAGGGGTTATTGTTAGGGTTTGGGTTAGGGTAAGGTTTAGACTTAAGTTTAGGATTAGGGTAAGGATAAGTGTTAGGCTTAGGGTTAGGGTTAGGGTTAGGGTAAGGGTAAGGGTAATGGTTAGGGTTAGGGTTATGGTTAGGGTTGGGGTTAGGGTAAGGGTAAGTGTTAGGTTTAGGGATAGGGTTAGGATTAGAATAAGGGTAAGGGTTAGGGTTAGGGGTAGGGTTATTTTTAGGGGTAAGGGTTAGGGTTAGGGTTATGTTTAGGGTTAGGGTTAGTTTATGGGTAAGGGTTAGTGTTAGGATTAGGGTTAGGTTTAGGGTTAGGGTTAGGGATTGGGTTAAGGATAGGATTAGTGTTAGGGTAGGGTTAGGGTAAGGGTTAGTGTTAGGGTTAGGGTTAGGGTTAGGGTTAGGGTTAACATTAAGGTTAGGGTTAGCTTTAGGGTATGTGTAAGGTTTAGGTTTAGGGATAGGGTTAGGGTTAGGTGTTAGGGTTAGGGTTAGGGTTAGGGTTAGGTTTAGGGTTACGGTTTGGGTAAGGGTAAGATTTAGGGTTAATTTTAGGGTTAGGGTTAGGTTTAGGGTTAGGTTTAGGGTAATGGTAAGGGTTAGGTTTAGGGTTAGGGTTAGGGATAGGCTTAAGGTTAGGGTTAGGGTTATGGTTAGGTTTAAGGTTTTGGTTATGTTTAGGGTTAGGGTTAGGTTAGGGTCAGGGAAAGGGTAAGGGTTAGGGTAAGGGTTAGGGTTAGGGTTAGGGTTAGGCTTAGGGTAATGTTAAGTGTTAGAGTTAGGGTAAGGTTTAGGGTTAGGGTAAGGTTAAGGGTTAGGGTTAGGGTTAGGTTTAGGGTTAGGGTTAGGGTTAGGGTTAGAGTTAGGGTTAGAATAAGGGTAACGGTTAGGGTTAGGGTTAGGTGTAGTTTTAGGGGTTAGGGTTAGGGTTAGGGTTAGGTTTAGGGTTAGGGTTAGGGTAAGTTTAAGGGTGAGTGTTAGGATTAGAGTTAGGTTAATGTTAAGGGTTAATGTTAGGGAAAGGGTAAGGTTAGGGTAAGGGTTAGGTTTAGGTTTAGGCTTAGGGTAAGGATTAGGGTTAGTGTTATGGTAAGGGTAAGGAGGAGGGTTAAGGTTAGGGTTAGTTTTATGGTTATCGTTACGGTTAGGGTAAGGTTATGTTTAGGATTAGGGTTAGGGTTAAGGGTTAGGTTTAGTGTTAGGGTTAGGGTTAGGTTTAGGGTTAGGGTTTGGGTTAGGGTAAGTGTTAGGGTTAGGTTTAGGGTTAGGGTTAGGATAAGGGTAACGGTTAGTGTTAGGATTTGGGGTCAGTGTTAGGGATAGGTTTAGGGTTAGGATAAGGTTTAGGGTTAGGGTTAGGGTAAGGGAAGGGTGAGGGTTAGGTTTAGCGTTAGGGTAAGGGTAATGGTTAGGGTTAGGGTTAGGGTTAGGGAAAGGGTAAGGGTTAGGGTAAGGGTTAGGTTTAGGTTTAGGGTTAGTGTAAGGATTAGGGTTATGGTTAGCGTAAGGGTAAGTGTGAGGGGTAGGGTTAGGGTTAGGATTAGGGTTAGGTTTAGGGTTAGGGTTAGGGTAAGTGTTAGGTTTAGGGTTAGGGTTAGCATTAAGTTTAAGTTTAGGGTTAGGGTAATGCTAAGCGTTATGGTTAGCATTAGGGTTAGGGTTAGGGGTTAGTGTTAGGGTTAGGGTTAGGTTAGGGTTAGGGTTAGGGTTAGGATTAGGGTTAGGGTAATGGTAAGGGTTAGGTTTAGGGTTAAGTTTAAGGTTAGGTTTAGGGTAGAGTGTGTGTAAGGATAAGGGTTAGGGTTAGGGTTAGGTTTAGGGTTAAGGTTAGGTTTAGGTTTAGGGTAAGGTAAGGTTAGGGTTAGGGTTAGGTGTAGGGGTTAGGGTTAGGTAAGGGTTAGATTAGTGTACGTGTAAGGCTTAGGGTTAGGGTTAGGGTAAGGGTAAGTGTTAGGTTTAGGGTTAGGGTTAGGGTTAGGTTTAGGTTTAGGGTTAGGGTAAGGGTAAGGGTTAGCGTTAGGGTAAGGGTAAGGTTTAGGGTTAATGTTAGGGTTAGGGTTAGTGTTA
>JANJXV010000053.1:2210000-2247500 GCA_024803745.1 Megascapheus bottae | reverse complement strand
TATTCTATGACCTCCTGGCTCTGATTAATTTGATCGGCCAAGCACAAGTGACTAAGATCTGACACCATCTCTGCCATCCAAGCAGAGGCTTTCTGCATAGTGTCCCAGTAGAGTTTCTCCACACAGGGATAAATGTCCCTTTGGCAATTCACTTGCTTAGTTGCTGGACTTGAACTCAGGGCCTGGGCACTGTCCCTCAACTCTCCAGCTCAAGGCTAGCACCCTGCCACTTTTGAGTCCCAAACTCAGGGCCTGAGTTCCGCACCTCAGCTCTGCAGCTCAAGGCTTGCACTCTGCCACTGTGAGTCCTGAGCTTGGTGCTTGAGTGCTGTCCCCCAGCTGTTAAGCTCAGAGCTAGCACTCTGTGGCTTTGAGCTCCAAAGCAAGTCTGCCTTAATAGCATTCTGCTGCCAGATTAGACACCACAGTCTCACAGGGACTTTGCTTTGCCCGGGGTTGGCTCAAAACTGCAGTTTTCAGATCAGTGAGTCCTACAAAAGGCCAGGTTTCTCCAATTAGAGCAACAAGGAGGTCGACACAGAAATAGTCTCTAAGCATGAGCTTACCTAGAACCTGGTAAAAGCCAAAGTTACATCTGAATAAGGATTGCTGTTCTTCTCCAATGGGCTAGCTGGAAGTTACAAGAGCAAGCTGAAATAGCAATTAAGCAATTACTTTGGTAGTCCTAATTTTCCTTTTTTCTCTTTCTTTAAACATTTAAGACAACTTCACTTTCAAATATTGTTTAGAAACCCATTTCCAATGTTCTTAATAACTTTTACTGATACTGGCTTAAACAATTAACACCTAAGCCTTTATTTGCAATTGAAAAACCTTTAAGGGCACAAAGAACTCCTTCTGCCCTCAGGCCCCCTAGGGCCCAAGGCACTCCTCTTGCCTTTTAGAAAAAAGGGGCTCTTTTGCAGTTTAGATTACTGTCTAAAACTCCAACAACAGTTTAAACTCAAATAACAGTTTTTCCCTAATGCAAGAACTATAGACATCAGTGCACCAAAAGCCTAAGTCTGGACTTAGTATCCTTCCTTTTTTTAAAATACCCCCAATTGCATGGAGACAAACCTTTAAACATTCCTTTAAAATACTAATCACATTATCCACATTTTACCATTAGATTTCTAGTGTCAGTTTGCAAGAAAAGACAGACAGGCAAAGTTTCTGACGTTAATGAACAATTTTACATTGAAATCTCTAATACATGTTTCCAAACTTTAACTTAAAGTAATAAATCCCAAATTCCCTAACACCTCTGTGCTAAACAGGATACAATGTTTACAATGTAAACAGCTGTATGCCTTGCAATAAAATGCAGATTTCAGGATCTAGAAAAATATTTACCAGCTTTTCTTTAAGACAATGCAATAAACCTTTGAGATATAGGAAACATTCAAACCTACTAATTTTTTTGAAGTTCAGACTTAGATTTACCCAATTCCCTTTGTGTTTCAAATGAGCTCAACCATTGTTTTATACAGCATGCTGACAATTTAACCTTGAACATGTTCACTCACACCCATTCGCACACACATTCATACTCAAAGATCTTAAAGCGCGCAAAATTAATATCGGCCTTTCATTTTCCGGAAAATTTTAGTATCATGAAGGTTTTTTGGTAATCTTATTCTTGTGGGTGACAACCAAGTTTTAAAACAAAGCCTTTTTTTACAAAGCGACTAGCAAAAATTAAAGACTGAAGTTTGTGTCCTGCCACCAACTGTCTCTAGACTGTCACTTCAGCAGGTTGTAGGAAAAAGGAAACTAGACGAAGACTGCAGCTGCTTTGTCTGGTCTCTGCTCACCTCAGCTGCAGCCAATTGGGAGAGGCCATACCAGGCCCGAGTGGAGCGAAAAACTTTTTACTTCCCAGAAATATTCAAAAAGATAACAAGGATGTGCTTGTGTACACGCAGAAAAACCATAAGGATCCATATTTAGAAGTGGTACCAATTTTAAAGACAAAACTGGACAAAACAAAACAAAACAAAATACCCAAGGAAAACTATGTAACACGAACAAGACAGAGAAGCAGAGACTTTTAAACAGAATCAGACATTGACATATAACAAGAAATTTGGACTCAATCAGATACACTTAACATAAAAATCATGAGCTCAAATGAATGCTTTCACCAAACAGTTATTTTTAGATTTAGACATGTCTTGCTGGTGGGACTCTCAGGTATGCCTTGTTATCGACAAGAAACTCAGAAGGGGAGGGGGGTCAAGGCGTCCCTTGACCACCCAGGACTCTGTTTTAGGCCCACAGTGCATCTTTTCAAACAAACAAACAAAAATAAAATAAAATAAAATAAAATAAAATAAAATAAAACACAGACATACAGGGGGTCGGCCTATTTCTACTTACCTCTGGAGGCCTTTGCTTTTCACCTGGGCACCTTTTACAAAAAAGGTTATTAAGAAGAGGGATGGTAAAGACAAAATAATGTCACATATTAAATTGTGTAGAGTCAATGAATATGTTAAAAGGTCCCTACATAATAGTAAAAGGAGGAGAAACACAGCTCATATGAATGTGTGGAACAAGTGGATCAGTAGCAGTCCCAATTGACATGCACAAATAACTCAGGTCCTTCCCACGTCGCAGCATGCACCACTGGAGGGTTGGGGGTATAGGCCCAGTGAGTCGCTGCTTGGATGGCCACTGTCACTCTCCACGATCCGAACGCAGCGTTCAGGCAGCCAGCGGGCGTCATTTTCTCCTTGTGAAAAAACACATACATGCCCTCGACCCCAGGTTAGAACAGGATCGGGTCCATGCCCAGCACCAGTTAGGGGATTCTTCCACTTTACTAAGGCAAAAGCATGCTGCTCTCCTTTTTCCCAGAATCGCTGAGCAGCAGATAAATTATTTGAATCCAAATTCAAAAAATTTAAAACAAATAAAGCATGATTAAATATATTCGCAGGGGTAGCGGGATACAACTCTCCTTTCTGTATTTTAGCAATTTGATGTTTTAATAATCCATTAGCTCTCTCCACGATACCCTAATCCTTGTCTCTGTTAGTGAGACTGGGGTTGGAGTGGCTCTGGCTCCCCCTGTGCTGCTCGGCCTAGTCCTCTAAAGGGGAGGAGGCCTTGATCAAGTAACTGCTTAGTAACCGCAGCACTAGGACTAAACATATACACTCCCATTTTTTCCATGATATCACGACCCCATAAATTAATTGGCAGATGATCCAGGACAAATGGCTGAAAATGACCAGAGTGCCCTTCCTCATCTCTCCAAGTAAGAATCGCACTGCTCTGCTGTGGGTCAGTTGCATACCCCATCCCCTGTAGGGAAGTCATAGAGGTTGTCAGGGGCCATTGGGCTGGCCAATGTTTTTTAGATATTACAGACACATCTGCTCCAGTGTCTAATATTCCTTTAAAGGGCTTTTCTTGTATAAATATAGTCATCTCAGGCCTCTCTTGTTTTATGCTTTGTACCCAATAGATATCAGAAGATCTAAATCCTCTGTCCACATGGGGAATTAGCAGTCTCCCCTGGAGGTAAAGGCACGAGTATTAGTTGTGCTAATTTTTGACCGGCTGGGATTGATACCACGTGTTTCGGGGCAGAGGCCATAACTTTGATTTCTCCAGTAAAATCCTGGTCGATTTTGCCAGGTGTAATCTGTATCCCTTTAAGGGCTGAGCTACTTCGCCCTAACAGCAATCCAGCCACTCCCAGGGGAAGGGGGCCGAAGACCCCCGTGGGGAGAGCTTGTGTCCCCATCTCTGGGGTCAATACTGAGCAGGTGGAGGAACAGAGGTCCAATCCTTCACTGCCTGGGATGGCACAGAGGAGGCTGGAGACTGATCTTGGGGGGTTGTGGCCGAGAAGAGGGAGGGACTGCCCCATGGTTTTGCGGGGCCAGGGGCTGGCCCCTTCTCCAGTTTCCCAAAAAGGGGCAGCCATTGCGATTTGTTGCTGACTTGCAATCTTTAGCCCAGTGCTTCCCTTTACCACAGCGTGGAAATGTGCCAGGTGATTTTTCTCTCTTTAACCTGGCCTGGCGTGGGCATTGCGTCAACCAATGTCCTATTTGTCCACAAGAAAAGCAATGCCCTGGGGGTCTAGCATCCTGAGAATGCCGCTGACCTCTGTATTTTAGAAATTCAGTAACAGTCTTTCCTTGAGGAGCGGCGGCTAAAGTAAGGCCTTGTACATGGGAGGGTCCAATATCAGCACACAGTGAAATAAAGTCCGTGATTCCTCCCTTATTCCTATGGGGTCTGATAGCCGCCTGACAGGCGGCGTTGGCATTTTCATAGGCTATGTGTCTAACTATAATCCTCCTTGCGTTCTCATCTTGTACTAGGCGGTCTGCAGTCTCTATTAATCGAGACAAAAATTCTAGATAAGGTTCATTCGGTCCCTGTTTAACTTCTACTAGATTTTTTGTACGATTGGAATTGCGTAACCTTTTCCAAGCCTCTCTCGCTGCAGCATTTATTTGTAAATAGGCCTCCTTTGCATAACCCAATTGATCTTCGGTGTTTTTATAGGTTCTCTCTCCTAACAACTGATCAACAGTGTAAGACAGGTTCTTAGACCCATTTGTTTCAATTTTAGCCAGACACTGTGCAGTGAACTCTGTCTCCCATAATAAGTACTCTCCTGCACTAAGGCATGCTCTGGCAAGCCGCTTCCAGTCATTTGGGCATGCAATACCAGCACACGAAGCCTCCAGTATTACTTGAGTAAAAGGGGCAGTTGGCCCATATTGGGAGCAGGCACTTTTTAAATCCTGTAATAGTTTAACAGGAACAGGTTGATGGTATACTTGTTCATCATGATAAACTAAACTAGGGAAGCATTGAGGCCCTGAAATATCTTCCCTCTCTCTAGCAGCCTGAGTCAGGTTTAATTGCGATGCACTGTTCCTGCTTGTGGTACCTGTTAAAAGGGACTTGTTCCTAGGGCCTTTAGGCTTGCCTAAATGTTGAAAAAGGGATTGAGGCCGTAAGGCTGCAGCCGGTGGCGGTGGGTGTGAGGGGTAAGGTTTAGAATCAGACATCATATTGGCCTGAGGGTCATCTTTCTTTCCTACTTCTGGGGGGGCTCTCTGCTCCATCCCCATTTTCGATAGAAAATGTAGCATTTCTTCTAACTTCTTCTCTATCGTAGCCACCCGGCCCTCCATTGACTCATCATAACTTCCCTCCTTGATATTCAAACCTGAATTCTGATACTCAATATCTACTGGTTGTTGTTCCCTTTTCAAGATCTCACTTAGACTCTCTTGGGCTGCTGCATATGGCTCAGCCTCAGGTTTTTCAGAAGGGTCCTTTAACTCATAAATTTCCCTTAATTCAAGATTAAGTTCAGCATTCTCATGTTGAGGATCTATGCATTCATTTACTAGATTCCATACATCAATAGCCTCTACTGGGGTCTTTTCGGGGCCATATACATTATAATATTCTTGAATTCTTTTTCCTATCTGCTGCCAGGTTTTTTTGAATTTCTCCTCTAAAAACCTCGGGCATGCCTCCTCGACAAACTGTAGGGAGCTCTGAAGCACCCCTTTTTCCACCCACGTTCCGTGGGCTTCAAGTAGGTCTGTTAAGATCGGTACAAATGACCTATGGCTATTAACTTGACCCATAATTTTTACTCCTGACTATACACTCTCTTAAGATCCTCTCTTAATAGTCCTACGATGTGTTACTCACCACAGCGGGGTCCTCCACTGTCGTCCCAGATTTTCAGGGTCCCTGTTTGGGCGCCAGATGCCGGGGCCTACTGGCAGCAAATTGGGGTTCCTGAAATAGGGGGCAGGGACTGGAAAAATTAGAAGAGAGACAAACACATCGGGTCCGGGAGGTCTGCAGCTCAGGCAAAAACTGCAGCACCCATTTATTCTCAACTCAAAGTTTATATCCCTTCTTGAGACCAGGGCACTGCCAGGAGTTACATCCAGATGGTTAATCAGGAAACTGTTGGGGGTTACATTCATATGGTAAATCTCAGATCAATTGAAAAGGAGAAGGCCAAAAAACAATAAGACAATCAAGCAATTATCTGATGCAAATCAAAGTACAGTTTGATTCCACTCTTGCTCCCGACAGGTTTAGGGTTAGGGTTAGGGTTAGGGTAAGGGTTAAGGGTTAAGGTTAGGGTTAGGGTTAAGGTAAGGGTAAGTTTAGGGTTAGGGTTAGGATTAGGGTAAGGGTTAGGGTTAGGTTTAGGGTAAGGGTAAGGTTTAGGGTTAGGGTTAGGGTTAGGGTAGGGGTTAAGGTAAGGGTAAGGGTTAGGGTTAGGATTACGGTTAGGATTAGGGTTAAGGTTAGGTTTAGGTTTAGGGTTAGGGATAGGGTTAGGGTAAGGGTTAGGTTTAGGGTTAGCGTTAGGGTTAGGGCAAGGGTTAGGGTTAGGGTAAGGGTTAGGGTTAGGGTTAGGTTTAGCATTAAGGTTAGGGTTAGGGTAAGGGTAAGTGTTAGGGTTAGGGTGAGGGTTAGGTTTAGGGTTAGGGTAAGGGTTAGGGTTAGGGTTAGGGTGAGCGTTAGGGTTAGGGTTAGGGGTTAGGTTAAGGGTTAGGGTTAGGGGAAGGGTTACGGTTACGGTTAGGGTAAGGGTTAGGGTAAGGGTTAGGGTTAGGGTGAGAGAAAGGGTAAGGGTTAGGGTTAGGGTTAGGATTAGGGTAAGGATTAGGGTTAGGGTTAGGGTTAGGGTAAGGGTTAGGTTTAGGGTTAGGGTTAGGGTTAGCATTAAGGTTAGAGTTAGGGTTAGGGTAAGGGTAAGGATTAGGGTTAGGATAAGGGTTAGGGTTAGGGTTAGGGTTATGGGTTATGGTTAGGGTTAGGGTTAGGTTTAGGGTTAGGGTTTGGTAAGGGTAAGGGTTAGGGTTAGGGTTAGGTTTACTGTTAGGGTTAGGGTAAGTGTAAGGGTTAGTGTTTGGGTTAGGGTTAGGGATAGGATTAAGGTTAGGGTTACTGTTAGGGTTAAGGTTAGGGAAAGTGTAAGGGTTAGGGTTAGTGTTACGGTTAGGGAAAGGGAAAGGGTTAGAGTTAGGGTTAGGGTTAGGGGTTAATGCTAGGATTAGGGTTAGGGTCAGGGTTAGGTTTAGGGTTAGGGTTAGGGTATGGGTAAGGGATAGGGTTAGGGTTAGGTTTAAGGTGAGGTTTAGGGTAGGGTTAGGGTAAGGGTAAGGGTTAGGGTTAGAGTTAGTTTTAGGGTTAAGGTTAGGGTTAGGTTTAGTGTAAGGGTAAGGGTAAGGGTTAGGGTTAGGTTTAGGTTTAGGGGTTAGGGTTCGGTAAGGGTTAGGTTCGGGTAAGGGTAAGGTTTAGGGTTAGGGTTAGGGTTAGGTTTAGGGGTTAGGGTTAGGTAAGGGTTAGGTTTAGGTTTAGGGTTAGGGTAAGGGTAAGGGTTAGGGTTAGGGTTAGAGTTAGCGTTAGGGTAAGGGTAAGAGTTAGGGTTAATGTTAGGGTTAGGGTTAGTGTTAGTGCTAGGGTTAGGGTTAGGGTAAGGGTAAGTGTTAGGGTTAGGGTTAGTGTTAGTGTTAGGGTTAGGGTAATGGTTAGGGTTATGGTTATGGTTAGGGTAAGGGTCAGGGTAAGGGTTATGGTTAGGGTTAGGTGTAGGGTTAGGGTTAGGGTAAAGGTAAGGGTTTGGGTTAGGGTTAGGGTAAGGGGTAGGGGTAGGGTTAGGGTAAGGGTAAGGGTAAGTGTTAGGGTTAGGGTTAAGTTCAAGGTTAGGATTAGGGTTAGGATTACGTTTAGGGTAAGGGTAAGGGTTAGGGATAGGGTTAGGGTTAGGGATAGGGTTAGGGTTAGCATTAAGTTTAGGGTTAGGGTTAGGGTAAGGGTAAGGGTTAGGGTTAGGGTTAGGGTTTAGGGTTAGAGTTAGGGTTAGATTTAGGGTTAGGGTTTGGGTAAGGGTAAGGGTTAGGTTTAGGGTTAAGGTTAGGGTTAGGGTTAGGGTAAGAATAAGGGTTAGGGTTAGGGTTAGGGTTAGGGTTAGGTATAGGGTTAGGGTTAGCATTAAGGTTAGGGTTAGGGTTAGGGTTAGGGTAAGGGTTCGGGTTAGGGTAAGGGTTAGGGTTAGGGTTAAGGTTAGGGTTAGGGTTGGGTTAGGCTAAGCGTTAAGTTAGGATTAGGGTAAGGTTTAAGGTTAGGTTTAGGGTTAGGGTTAGGGTTAGGGTTAGGGTAAGGCTAAGGGTTAGGGTTAGGGTTAAGGTTAAGGTTAGGTTTAGGGTTAGGTTTAGGTTTAGGGTAAGGGTAAGGTTAGGGTAAGGGTTAGGGATAGTGTAAGGGTTAGGGTTAGGGTTAGGGTAAGGGTAAGGGTTAGGTTTAGGTTTAGGGTTAGTGTTAGGGTTAGGGTAAGTGTTAGGGTGAAGGTTAGGGTTAGGGGTTAGAGTTAGGGTTAGGTTTAGTGTTAGTGTAAGGTTAAGGTTTAGGGTTAGGGTAAGGGTTAGGGGTTAGGGTTAGGGTTGGGGTTAAGGTAAGGGAAAGTTTAGGGTTAGGGTTAGGGTTAGGGCAAGGTTTAGTGTTAGGTTTAGGGTAAGGGTTAAGGTTAGGGTTAGGTTTAGCGTTAGGGTTACGGTTAGGGTAAGGGTTAGGGTTAGGGTTAGGGTTAGGGTTAGGGAAATGTTTAGGGTTAGGGTTAGGGTTAGGGTTAGCATTAAGGTTACGGTTAGGGTAAGGGTAAGGTTTAGGGTTAGGGTTAGTGTTAGGTTTAGGGTTAGGGTAAGGGTTAGGGTTAGGATTAGGGTTAGGGTTAGGGTTAGGGTGAGCGTTAGGGTTAGGGTTCGGGGTTAGGTTTAGGGTTAAGGTTAGGGTAAGGGTTAGGGTTACGGTTAGGGTAAGGGTTAGGGTTAGGTTAAGGGTAAGGGTTAGAGTTAGGGTTAGGGTTAGGGTTATGGTTAGGGGTTAGTGTTAGGGTTTGTGTTAGGGTAAGGATCAGACTTAGGTTTACGTCTAGGGTAAGTTTAAGTGTTAAGGTTAGGGTTAGGTTAGGGTAAGGGTAAGGGTAAGGGTTAGTGTTAGGGTTAGGGTTGGGGTTAGGGTAAGGGTAAGTGTTAGGTTAAGGGTTACGGTTAGGGTTAGGGTTAAGGTTACGGTTAGGGGTTAGGGTTAAGTTAGGGTTGGGTTTAGGGTTAGGGTTAGTTTAAGGGTAAGGGTTAGGTTTAAGATTAGGGTTAGGTTTAGTGTTAGGGTTAGGGTAAGTGTATGGGTTAGGGTTAGGTTTAGGGTTAGGGGTTAGTGTTAGGGTTAGTGTTAGTGTTAGGTTTAGGGTTAGGGTTAGTTTAAGGGTAAGGTTTAGGTTTGGGATTAGGGTTAGGTTTAGTGTTAGGGTTAGGGTAAGGGTATGGGTTAGGGTTAGGGTTAGGGGTTAGTGTTCTGGTTAGGGTTAGTGTTAGGGTTAGGGTTAGGGTTAGGGAAAGTGTAAGGGTTAGGGTTAGGTTTAGGATTAGGGTAAGGATTAGGGTTAGGTTTAGTGTTAGGGTAAGGGTTAGGGTTAGGGTTAGGGTTAGGGATTGCATTAATGTTAGGGTTAGGGTTAGGGTAAGGGTAAAGGTTAGGGTTAGGTTTAGGGTTAGGGATTGGGTTAAGGTTAGGATTAGGGTTAGGGTAGGGTTAGGTTACGGGTTAGTGTTAGTGTTAGGGTTAGGGAAAGGGTTAGGTTTAGGGTAAGAGTTAGGGTTAGGGTTAGGGTTAGGGTTAGGGTTAACATTATGTTTAGGGTTAGCATTAGGGTATGGGGAAAGGCTAGGTTTAGGGTTAGTGTTAGGATTAGGGTAAGGGTAAGGTTTAGGTTTAGGGTAAGGATTAGGGTTAGGGTAAGGGTTAGGGTTAGGGTTAGGTTTAGGTTTAGGTTTAGGGTAAGGGTTAGGTTTAGGTTTAGGGTTAGGGTTAGGGTAAGGTTTAGGGTTAAGGTTACGGTTAGGGGTTAGGGTTAGGGTTAGGGTTAGGTTTAGGGTTAGTGTAAGGGTAAGGTTTAGGTTTAGGGTAAGGGTTTGGGGTTAGGGTTAGGGTTAGGGTTAAGGAAAGGGTAAGATTAGGGTTAGGGTTAGGGTTAGGGTTAGGTTTAGGGTAAGGGTAAGGTTTAGGGTTAGGGTAAGGGTTAAGGTAAGGGTAAGGGTTAGCGTTAGGGTTACGGTTAGGGATAGTGTTAAGGTTAGGTTTAGGTTTAGGGTTAGGGTTAGGGTAAGGGTTAGGGTTAGGGTTAGGGTTAGGGAAAGGGTTAGGGTTAGGGTAAGGGTTAGGGTTAGGTTTAGGTTTAGCATTAAGGTTAGGGTTAGGGTAAGGTTAAGTGTTAGGGTTAGGGTTAGTGTTCGGTTTAGAGTTAGGTAAGGGTTAGGTTTAGGGTTAAGTTTAGGGTTAGGGTTACAGTTAGGATAAGGGTTAGGTTTAGGGTTAGGGTAAGGATAAGGGTTAGGGTTAGGGTTAGGGTTAGGGTTAGGGTTAGGGGTTATGTTAAGGGTTAGGGTTAGGGTAAGTGTTAGGGTTATGGTTAGGATAACGGTTAGGTTTAGGGTTAGGGTAAGGGTTAGTGTTAGGGTTAGGGTTAGGGTCAGGAGTTAGGGTTAGGGTTAGGGTTAGGGTAAGGATTGGAGTTAGGGTTGGTTTAGGGTAAGGGTAAGTGTTAGGGTTAGGGTTAGGATTAGGGTTAGGGTAACGGTAAGGGTTAGGTTTAGGTTAGGGGTTAGGTTTAGGGTTTAGTGTTACGGTAAGGGTATGGGTTAGGGTTAGAGTTAGGGTTAGGGTTAATTATAGGGTTAGGGGTTAGGTTTAGGGTTAGGTTTAGGGTTAGGTTTAGGGTTAGGGTTAGGGTAAGGGTAAGGGTTAGGTTTAGGTTATGGGTTAGGGTTAGGGATAGGTTTAGGTTTAGGTTTAGTGAAAGGGTAAGGGTTAAGGTTAGGGTTAGAGTTAGGGTTAAGGTTAGGGTTAGGGTAAGGGTAAGGGTTAGGGTAAGGGTAAGGCTTAGGTTTAGGTTAAGGGTTAGGTTTAGGGTTAGGGTTAGGGTAGGAGTATGGGTTAGGGTTAGGGTTAGGGTTAGGGTTAAGGTTAGGGTTAGAGTTAGGGTTAAGGTTAGGGTTAGGGTAAGGGTAAGGGTTAGGGTTAGGGTTAGGGTTAGGGTTAAGTGTAAGTTTAGGGTTAGGGTTAGGCTAAGGGTTAGGTTTGGGTTTAGGGTAAGGGTTAGGGTTAGGGTTAAGGAAAGGGTAAGGGTTAGGGTTAGGGTTAGGATGAGGGTAAGGATTAGGGTTAGGGTTGGGGTTAGGGTTAGGCTTTGGGTAAGGGTAAGGGTTAGGGTTAGGGTTAAGGTTAGAGTTAGGGTGAGGGTTAGGGTAAGGGTAAAGGTTAGGGTTAGGTTTAGGGTTAGGGATTGGGTTAAGGTTAGGATTAGGGTTAGGGTAGGGTTGGGTTACGGGTTAATGTTAGGGTTAGGGTTAGGGAAAGGGTTAGGTTTAGGGTAAGAGTTAGGAGTTTGGGTTAGGGTTAGGGTTAGGGTAAGGATTGGAGTTAGGGTTGGTTTAGGGTAAGGGTAAGTGTTAGGGTTAGGGTTAGGGTTAGGGTTAGGGTAACGGTAAGGGTTAGGTTTAGGTTAAGGGTTAGGTTTAGGGTTAGTGTTACGGTAAGGGTATGGGTTAGGGTTAGAGTTAGGGTTAGGGTTAAGAATAGGGTTAGGGGTTAGGTTTAGGGTTAGGTTTAGGGTTAGGGTTAGGGTAAGGGTAAGGGTTAGGGTTTGGGTTAAGGTTAGGAATTGGGTTATGGTTAGGGTTACTGTTAGGGTTAGGGTTAGGGAAAGGGTAAGGGGTAGGGTTAGGGTTACGGTTAGGGAAAGGGAAAGGGTTAGGATTAGGGTTAGGATTAGGGGTTAGGTTTAGGATTAGGGTTAGGGTCAGGGTTAGATTTAGGGTTAGGGTTAGGGTAAGTGTAAGGGTTAGGGTTAGGGTTAGGGTTAGGGGTTAGGGTTAGAGTTAGGGTTAGATTTAGGGTTAGTTTTAGGTAAGGGGTAGGGTTAGGGTTTGGGTAAGGGTAAGGTTAAGGGTTAGGGTTAGGGTTAAGTTTAGAGTTAGGGTTAGGGTTAGGGTAAGGGTAAAGGTTAGGGTTAGGGTTAGGGTTAGTGAAAGGGTTAGGTTTAGGGTAAGAGTTACGTTTAGGGTTAGGGTTAGGGTTACGGTTAGTGAAAGGGTTAGGTTTAGGGTAAGAGTTACGGTTAGGGTTAGGGTTAGGGTTAGCATTAAAGTTAGGGTTAGGTTTAGGGTAAGGGTAAGGGTTGGCGTTAGGGTTAGGGTTAGGGTTAGGCATTAGGGTTAGGGTTAAGATAAGGGTTAGAGTTAGGGTTAGGGTTAGGTTTAGGGTTAGGGGTTAGGGTTACAGTTGGGGTTATGGTAAGGATTGGAGTTAGGGTTAGGTTTAGGGTAAGGGTAAGTGTTCGGGTTAGGGATAGGTTTAGGGTTAGGGTTAGGGTAAGGGTATGGGTTAGGGTTAGGGTTAGGGTTAGGATAAGGGTAAGGGTTAGGGTTAGGGTTAGGGTTAGGGAAAGGTATGGGGTAGGGTTAGGGTTAGGGTTAAGGTTAGGCTTAAAGTTAGGGTTAAGTTTAGGGTTAGGGTAAGGGTTCGGGTTAGGGTAAGGGTTAGGGTTAGGGTTAAGGTTAGGGTTAGGGTTGGGTTAGGCTAAGCGTTAAGTTAGGATTAGGGTAAGGTTTAAGGTTAGGTTTAGGGTTAGGGTTAGGGTTAGGGTTAGGGTAAGGCTAAGGGTTAGGGTTAGGGTTAAGGTTAAGTTTAGGTTTAGGGTTAGGTTTAGGTTTAGGGTAAGGGTAAGGTTAGGGTAAGGGTTAGGGATAGTGTAAGGGTTAGGGTTAGGGTTAGGGTAAGGGTAAGGGTTAGGTTTAGGTTTAGGGTTAGTGTTAGGGTTAGGGTAAGTGTTAGGGTGAAGGTTAGGGTTAGGGGTTAGAGTTAGGGTTAGGTTTAGTGTTAGTGTAAGGTTAAGGTTTAGGGTTAGGGTAAGGGTTAGGGGTTAGGGTTAGGGTTGGGGTTAAGGTAAGGGAAAGTTTAGGGTTAGGGTTAGGGTTAGGGCAAGGTTTAGTGTTAGGTTTAGGGTAAGGGTTAAGGTTAGGGTTAGGTTTAGCGTTAGGGTTATGGTTAGGGTAAGGGTTAGGGTTAGGGTTAGGGTTAGGGTTAGGGTTAGGGAAATGTTTAGGGTTAGGGTTAGGGTTAGGGTTAGCATTAAGGTTACGGTTAGGGTAAGGGTAAGGTTTAGGGTTAGGGTTAGTGTTAGGTTTAGGGTTAGGGTAAGGGTTAGGGTTAGGATTAGGGTTAGGGTTAGGGTTAGGGTGAGCGTTAGGGTTAGGGTTCGGGGTTAGGTTTAGGGTTAAGGTTAGGGTAAGGGTTAGGGTTACGGTTAGGGTAAGGGTTAGGGTTAGGTTAAGGGTAAGGGTTAGAGTTAGGGTTAGGGTTAGGGTTATGGTTAGGGGTTAGTGTTAGGGTTTGTGTTAGGGTAAGGATCAGACTTAGGTTTACGTCTAGGGTAAGTTTAAGTGTTAAGGTTAGGGTTAGGTTAGGGTAAGGGTAAGGGTAAGGGTTAGTGTTAGGGTTAGGGTTGGGGTTAGGGTAAGGGTAAGTGTTAGGTTAAGGGTTACGGTTAGGGTTAGGGTTAAGGTTACGGTTAGGGGTTAGGGTTAAGTTAGGGTTGGGTTTAGGGTTAGGGTTAGTTTAAGGGTAAGGGTTAGGTTTAAGATTAGGGTTAGGTTTAGTGTTAGGGTTAGGGTAAGTGTATGGGTTAGGGTTAGGTTTAGGGTTAGGGGTTAGTGTTAGGGTTAGTGTTAGTGTTAGGTTTAGGGTTAGGGTTAGTTTAAGGGTAAGGGTTAGGTTTGGGATTAGGGTTAGGTTTAGTGTTAGGGTTAGGGTAAGGGTATGGGTTAGGGTTAGGGTTAGGGGTTAGTGTTCTGGTTAGGGTTAGTGTTAGGGTTAGGGTTAGGGTTAGGGAAAGTGTAAGGGTTAGGGTTAGGTTTAGGATTAGGGTAAGGATTAGGGTTAGGTTTAGTGTTAGGGTAAGGGTTAGGGTTAGGGTTAGGGTTAGGGATTGCATTAATGTTAGGGTTAGGGTTAGGGTAAGGGTAAAGTTTAGGGTTAGGTTTAGGGTTAGGGATTGGGTTAAGGTTAGGATTAGGGTTAGGGTAGGGTTAGGTTACGGGTTAGTGTTAGTGTTAGGGTTAGGGAAAGGGTTAGGTTTAGGGTAAGAGTTAGGGTTAGGGTTAGGGTTAGGGTTAGGGTTAACATTATGTTTAGGGTTAGCATTAGGGTATGGGGAAAGGCTAGGTTTAGGGTTAGTGTTAGGATTAGGGTAAGGGTAAGGTTTAGGGTTAGGGTAAGGATTAGGGTTAGGGTAAGGGTTAGGGTTAGGGTTAGGTTTAGGTTTAGGTTTAGGGTAAGGGTTAGGTTTAGGTTTAGGGTTAGGGTTAGGGTAAGGTTTAGGGTTAAGGTTACGGTTAGGGGTTAGGGTTAGGGTTAGGGTTAGGTTTAGGGTTAGTGTAAGGGTAAGGTTTAGGTTTAGGGTAAGGGTTTGGGGTTAGGGTTAGGGTTAGGGTTAAGGAAAGGGTAAGATTAGGGTTAGGGTTAGGGTTAGGGTTAGGTTTAGGGTAAGGGTAAGGTTTAGGGTTAGGGTAAGGGTTAAGGTAAGGGTAAGGGTTAGCGTTAGGGTTACGGTTAGGGATAGTGTTAAGGTTAGGTTTAGGTTTAGGGTTAGGGTTAGGGTAAGGGTTAGGGTTAGGGTTAGGGTTAGGGAAAGGGTTAGGGTTAGGGTAAGGGTTAGGGTTAGGTTTAGGTTTAGCATTAAGGTTAGGGTTAGGGTAAGGTTAAGTGTTAGGGTTAGGGTTAGTGTTCGGTTTAGAGTTAGGTAAGGGTTAGGTTTAGGGTTAAGTTTAGGGTTAGGGTTACAGTTAGGATAAGGGTTAGGTTTAGGGTTAGGGTAAGGATAAGGGTTAGGGTTAGGGTTAGGGTTAGGGTTAGGGTTAGGGGTTATGTTAAGGGTTAGGGTTAGGGTAAGTGTTAGGGTTATGGTTAGGATAACGGTTAGGTTTAGGGTTAGGGTAAGGGTTAGTGTTAGGGTTAGGGTTAGGGTCAGGAGTTAGGGTTAGGGTTAGGGTTAGGGTAAGGATTGGAGTTAGGGTTGGTTTAGGGTAAGGGTAAGTGTTAGGGTTAGGGTTAGGATTAGGGTTAGGGTAACGGTAAGGGTTAGGTTTAGGTTAGGGGTTAGGTTTAGGGTAAGTGTTACGGTAAGGGTATGGGTTAGGGTTAGAGTTAGGGTTAGGGTTAATTATAGGGTTAGGGGTTAGGTTTAGGGTTAGGTTTAGGGTTAGGTTTAGGGTTAGGGTTAGGGTAAGGGTAAGGGTTAGGTTTAGGTTATGGGTTAGGGTTAGGGTTAGGTTTAGGTTTAGGTTTAGGGTAAGGGTAAGGGTTAAGGTTAGGGTTAGAGTTAGGGTTAAGGTTAGGGTTAGGGTAAGGGTAAGGGTTAGGGTAAGGGTAAGGCTTTGGTTTAGGTTAAGGGTTAGGTTTAGGGTTAGGGTTAGGGTAGGAGTATGGGTTAGGGTTAGGGTCAGGGTTAGGGTTAAGGTTAGGGTTAGAGTTAGGGTTAAGATTAGGGTTAGGGTAAGGGTAAGGGTTAGGGTTAGGGTTAGGGTTAGGGTTAAGTTTAAGTTTAGGGTTAGGGTTAGGCTAAGGGTTAGGTTTGGGTTTAGGGTAAGGGTTAGGGTTAGGGTTAAGGAAAGGGTAAGGGTTAGGGTTAGGGTTAGGATGAGGGTAAGGATTAGGTTTAGGGTTAGGGTTAGGGTTAGGCTTTGGGTAAGGGTAAGGGTTAGGGTTAGGGTTAAGGTTAGAGTTAGGGTGAGGGTTAGGGTAAGGGTAAAGGTTAGGGTTAGGTTTAGGGTTAGGGATTGGGTTAAGGTTAGGATTAGGGTTAGGGTAGGGTTGGGTTACGGGTTAATGTTAGGGTTAGGGTTAGGGAAAGGGTTAGGTTTAGGGTAAGAGTTAGGAGTTTGGGTTAGGGTTAGGGTTAGGGTAAGGATTGGAGTTAGGGTTGGTTTAGAGTAAGGGTAAGTGTTAGGGTTAGGGTTAGGGTTAGGGTTAGGGTTAGGGTAACGGTAAGGGTTAGGTTTAGGTTAAGGGTTAGGTTTAGGGTTAGTGTTACGGTAAGGGTATGGGTTAGGGTTAGAGTTAGGGTTAGGGTTAAGAATAGGGTTAGGGGTTAGGTTTAGGGTTAGGTTTAGGGTTAGGTTTAGGGTTAGGGTTAGGGTAAGGGTAAGGGTTAGGGTTAGGGTAAGGGTAAGGGTTAGGGTTTGGGTTAGGGTTAGGAATTGGGTTATGGTTAGGGTTACTGTTAGGGTTAGGGTTAGGGAAAGGGTAAGGGGTAGGGTTAGGGTTACGGTTAGGGAAAGGGAAAGGGTTAGGATTAGGGTTAGGATTAGGGGTTAGGTTTAGGATTAGGGTTAGGGTCAGGGTTAGGTTTAGGGTTAGGGTTAGGGTAAGTGTAAGGGTTAGGGTTAGGGTTAGGGTTAGGGGTTAGGGTTAGAGTTAGGGTTAGATTTAGGGTTAGTTTTAGGTAAGGGGTAGGGTTAGGGTTTGGGTAAGGGTAAGGTTAAGGGTTAGGGTTAGGGTTAAGTTTAGAGTTAGGGTTAGGGTTAGGGTAAGGGTAAAGGTTAGGGTTAGGGTTAGGGTTAGTGAAAGGGTTAGGTTTAGGGTAAGAGTTACGTTTAGGGTTAGGGTTAGGGTTACGGTTAGTGAAAGGGTTAGGTTTAGGGTAAGAGTTACAGTTAGGGTTAGGGTTAGGGTTAGCATTAAAGTTAGGGTTAGGTTTAGGGTAAGGGTAAGGGTTGGCGTTAGGGTTAGGGTTAGGGTTAGGCATTAGGGTTAGGGTTAAGATAAGGGTTAGAGATAGGGTTAGGGTTAGGTTTAGGGTTAGGGGTTAGGGTTACAGTTGGGGTTATGGTAAGGATTGGAGTTAGGGTTAGGTTTAGGGTAAGGGTAAGTGTTAGGGTTAGGGATAGGTTTAGGGATAGGGTTAGGGTAAGGGTATGGGTTAGGGTTAGGGTTAGGGTTAGGATAAGGGTAAGGGTTAGGGTTAGGGTTAGGGTTAGGGAAAGGTATGGGTTAGGGTTAGGGTTAGGGTTAAGGTTAGGCTTAAAGTTAGGGTTAAGTTTAGGGTTAGGGTAAGGGTTCGGGTTAGGGTAAGGGTTAGGGTTAGGGTTAAGGTTAGGGTTAGGGTTGGGTTAGGCTAAGCGTTAAGTTAGGATTAGGGTAAGGTTTAAGGTTAGGTTTAGGGTTAGGGTTAGGGTTAGGGTTAGGGTAAGGCTAAGGGTTAGGGTTAGGGTTAAGGTTAAGGTTAGGTTTAGGGTTAGGTTTAGGTTTAGGGTAAGGGTAAGGTTAGGGTAAGGGTTAGGGATAGTGTAAGGGTTAGGGTTAGGGTTAGGGTAAGGGTAAGGGTTAGGTTTAGGTTTAGGGTTAGTGTTAGGGTTAGGGTAAGTGTTAGGGTGAAGGTTAGGGTTAGGGGTTAGAGTTAGGGTTAGGTTTAGTGTTAGTGTAAGGTTAAGGTTTAGGGTTAGGGTAAGGGTTAGGGGTTAGGGTTAGGGTTGGGGTTAAGGTAAGGGAAAGTTTAGGGTTAGGGTTAGGGTTAGGGCAAGGTTTAGTGTTAGGTTTAGGGTAAGGGTTAAGGTTAGGGTTAGGTTTAGCGTTAGGGTTACGGTTAGGGTAAGGGTTAGGGTTAGGGTTAGGGTTAGGGTTAGGGAAATGTTTAGGGTTAGGGTTAGGGTTAGGGTTAGCATTAAGGTTACGGTTAGGGTAAGGGTAAGGTTTAGGGTTAGGGTTAGTGTTAGGTTTAGGGTTAGGGTAAGGGTTAGGGTTAGGATTAGGGTTAGGGTTAGGGTTAGGGTGAGCGTTAGGGTTAGGGTTCGGGGTTAGGTTTAGGGTTAAGGTTAGGGTAAGGGTTAGGGTTACGGTTAGGGTAAGGGTTAGGGTTAGGTTAAGGGTAAGGGTTAGAGCTGGGTTAGGGTTAGGGTTATGGTTAGGGGTTAGTGTTAGGGTTTGTGTTAGGGTAAGGATTAGACTTAGGTTTACGTCTAGGGTAAGTTTAAGTGTTAAGGTTAGGGTTAGGTTAGGGTAAGGGTAAGGGTTAGTGTTAGGGTTAGGGTTGGGGTTAGGGTAAGGGTAAGTGTTAGGTTAAGGGTTACGGTTAGGGTTAGGGTTAAGGTTACGGTTAGGGGTTAGGGTTAAGTTAGGGTTGGGTTTAGGGTTAGGGTTAGTTTAAGGGTAAGGGTTAGGTTTAAGATTAGGGTTAGGTTTAGTGTTAGGGTTAGGGTAAGTGTATGGGTTAGGGTTAGGTTTAGGGTTAGGGGTTAGTGTTAGGGTTAGTGTTAGTGTTAGGTTTAGGGTTAGGGTTAGTTTAAGGGTAAGGGTTAGGTTTGGGATTAGGGTTAGGTTTAGTGTTAGGGTTAGGGTAAGGGTATGGGTTAGGGTTAGGGTTAGGGTTAGGGGTTAGTGTTCTGGTTAGGGTTAGTGTTAGGGTTAGGGTTAGGGTTAGGGAAAGTGTAAGGGTTAGGGTTAGGTTTAGGATTAGGGTAAGGATTAGGGTTAGGTTTAGTGTTAGGGTAAGGGTTAGGGTTAGGTTTAGGGTTAGGGATTGCATTAATGTTAGGGTTAGGGTTAGGGTAAGGGTAAAGGTTAGGGTTAGGTTTAGGGTTAGGGATTGGGTTAAGGTTAGGATTAGGGTTAGGGTAGGGTTAGGTTACGGGTTAGTGTTAGTGTTAGGGTTAGGGAAAGGGTTAGGTTTAGGGTAAGAGTTAGGGTTAGGGTTAGGGTTAGGGTTAGGGTTAACATTATGTTTAGGGTTAGCATTAGGGTATGGGGAAAGGCTAGGTTTAGGGTTAGTGTTAGGATTAGGGTAAGGGTAAGGTTTAGGGTTAGGGTAAGGATTAGGGTTAGGGTAAGGGTTAGGGTTAGGGTTAGGTTTAGGTTTAGGTTTAGGGTAAGGGTTAGGTTTAGGTTTAGGGTTAGGGTTAGGGTAAGGTTTAGGGTTAAGGTTACGGTTAGGGGTTAGGGTTAGGGTTAGGGTTAGGTTTAGGGTTAGTGTAAGGGTAAGGTTTAGGTTTAGGGTAAGGGTTTGGGGTTAGGGTTAGGGTTAGGGTTAAGGAAAGGGTAAGATTAGGGTTAGGGTTAGGGTTAGGGTTAGGTTTAGGGTAAGGGTAAGGTTTAGGGTTAGGTTAAGGGTTAAGGTAAGGGTAAGGGTTAGCGTTAGGGTTACGGTTAGGGATAGTGTTAAGGTTAGGTTTAGGGTTAGGGTTAGGGTTAGGGTAAGGGTTAGGGTTAGGGTTAGGGTTAGGGAAAGGGTTAGGGTTAGGGTAAGGGTTAGGGTTAGGTTTAGGTTTAGCATTAAGGTTAGGGTTAGGGTAAGGTTAAGTGTTAGGGTTAGGGTTAGTGTTCAGTTTAGAGTTAGGTAAGGGTTAGGTTTAGGGTTAAGTTTAGGGTTAGGGTTACAGTTAGGATAAGGGTTACGTTTAGGGTTAGGGTAAGGATAAGGGTTAGGGTTAGGGTTAGGGTTAGTGTTAGGGTTAGGGGTTATGTTAAGGGTTAAGGTTAGGGTAAGTGTTAGGGTTATGGTTAGGATAACGGTTAGGTTTAGCGTTAGGGTAAGGGTTAGTGTTAGGGTTAGGGTTAGGGTCAGGAGTTAGGGTTAGGGTTAGGGTTAGGGTAAGGATTGGAGTTAGGGTTGGTTTAGGGTAAGGGTAAGTGTTAGGGTTAGGGTTAGGATTAGGGTTAGGGTAACGGTAAGGGTTAGGTTTAGGTTAGGGGTTAGGTTTAGGGTAAGTGTTACGGTAAGGGTATGGGTTAGGGTTAGAGTTAGGGTTAGGGTTAATTATAGGGTTAGGGGTTAGGTTTAGGGTTAGGTTTAGGGTTAGGTTTAGGGTTAGGGTAAGGGTAAGGGTTAGGTTTAGGTTATGGGTTAGGGTTAGGGTTAGGTTTAGGTTTAGGTTTAGGGTAAGGGTAAGGGTTAAGGTTAGGGTTAGAGTTAGGGTTAAGGTTAGGGTTAGGGTAAGGGTAAGGGTTAGGGTAAGGGTAAGGCTTAGGTTTAGGTTAAGGGTTAGGTTTAGGGTTAGGGTTAGGGTAGGAGTATGGATTAGGGTTAGGGTTACGGTTAGGGTTAAGGTTAGGGTTAGAGTTAGGGTTAAGGTTAGGGTTAGGGTAAGGGTAAGGGTTAGGGTTAGCGTTAGGGTTAGGGTTAAGTTTAAGTTTAGGGTTAGGGTTAGGCTAAGGGTTAGGTTTGGGTTTAGGGTAAGGGTTAGGGTTAGGGTTAAGGAAAGGGTAAGGGTTAGGGTTAGGGTTAGGATGAGGGTAAGGATTAGGGTTAGGGTTAGGGTTAGGGTAAGTGTTAGGGTTATGGTTAGGGTTAGGGTTAGGTTTAGGTTTAGGGTTAGGGTTAAGGTTAGGGTTAGGGTAAGGGTAAGGGTTAGGGTTAGGGTTAGGGTTAAGTTTAGGGTTAGGGTTAGGGTTAGGCTAAGGGTTAGGTTTAGGTTTAGGGAAAGGGTTAGGTTTAGGGTTATGGGAAGGGTAAGGGTTAGGGTTAGGGCTAGGATTAGTGTAAGGATTATTTTTAGGGTTAGGGTTAGTGTTAGGCTTTGAGTAAGCGTAAGGTTTAGGGTTAGGGTTAAGGTTAGAGTTAGCGTTAGTGTTAGGGTAAGGGTAAAGGTAAGGGTTATGTTTAGAGTTAGGGAATGGGTTAAGGTTAGGGGTACTGTTAGGGTTAGGGTTAGGGAAAGGGTAAGCGTTAGGGTTAGGGTTACGGT
The DNA here is from genome assembly GCA_024803745.1 of Megascapheus bottae. NCBI lineage: Eukaryota > Metazoa > Chordata > Mammalia > Rodentia > Geomyidae > Megascapheus > Megascapheus bottae. The sequence goes on along the minus strand of JANJXV010000053.1, from coordinate 2,226,696 downwards.
TAGGGAAAGGGAAAGGATTAGTGTTAGGGTTAGGGTTAGGGGAAGGGCAAGGGTTAAGGTTATGGTTAGGGTTAGGCTTAGGTTTAGGGTTAGGTTTAGGGTAAGGGTAAGTGTTAGGGTTAGGGTTAGGTTTAGGGTACGGGTTAGGATTAGGGTTAGGGTTCGGGTTAGGGGTTAGGGTTAGGGTTAGGTTTAGGGTTAGGTTTATGGTTAGGATTAGGGTAAGGATAAGGGTTAGGTTTAGGTTAAGGGTTAGGGTTAGGGTTAGGGTTAGGGTTAGGGTAAGGTTATGGGTTAGGGTTAGGGTTAGGGTTAGGGTTAAGTTTAGGGTTAGAGTTAGGATTAAGGTTAGGGTTAGGGTAAGGGTAAGGGTTAGGATGAGGGTTAGGGTTAAGTTTAGGGTTAGGGTTAGGGTTGGGCTAAGGGTTAGGTTTAGGTTTAGGGTAAGGGTTAGGTTTAGGGTTAGGGAAAGGGTAAGGGTTAGGGTTAGGGTCAGGATTAGTGTAAGGATTATTGTTAGGGTTAGGGTTAGGGTTAGGCTTTGAGTAAGTGTAAGGTTTAGGGTTAGTGTTAAGGTTAGAGTTAGTGTTAGTTTTAGGGTTAGGATAAAGGTTAATGTTAGGTTTAGGGTTAGGTAATGGGTTAAGGTTAGGGTTAGGGTTAGGGTAGGGTTAGGTTACGGGTTAGTGTTAGGGTTAGGGTTAGGGAAAGGGTTAGGTTTAGGGTAAGAGTTAGGGTTAGGGTTAGGGTTAGGGTTAACATTAAGTTTAGGATTAGCGTTAGGGTTTGGGGAAGGGTTAGGGTAAGGGTTAGTGTTAGGGTTAGGGTTAGGGGTTAGGGTTAGGGTTTGGGTTAGGGTTTGGTTAAGGGTAAGATTTAGGGTTAGGTTTAGGGTTAGGGTTAGGTTTAGGTTTAGGTTTAGGGTAAGGGTAAGGGTTAGGGTTAAGGTTAGGGTTAGGGATAGGCTTAAGGTTAGGGTCAGGGTTGCGGTTAAGGTTAAGGTTAGGGTTAGGTTTAGGGTTGGGGTTATGGTTAGGGTCAGGGAAGGGTAAGGGTTAGGATATGGGTTAGTGGTAGGTTTAGGGGTAGGGTAAGGGTAAGGGTTAGGGTTAGGGTTAAGGTTAGGTTTAGGGTTAGGGTTAGGGTAAGGGTAAGGTTTAGGATTAGGGTTAGGGTTAGGGTTAGGGTTAGGGTAAGGTTAAGGGTTCGGGTTAGGCTAAAGGTTAAGGTTAGGTTTAAGGTTAGGTTTAGGTTTAGGGTAAGGGTAAGGGTTAGGGTTAGGGTAAGGATTAGGGTTAGGGTAAGGGTTAGGGTTAGGTTTAGGTTTAGGTTTAGGTTTAGGTTTAGGGTAAGGGTAAGGGTTAGGTTTAGGTTTAGGGTTAGGGTCAGGGTAAGGGTTAGGGTTAAGGTTAGGGTTAGGGGTTAGGGTTAGGGTTAGGGTTAGTGTAAGGGTAAGGTTTAGGTTTAGGGTAAGGGTTAGGGTTAGGGTTAGGGTTAGGGAAAGGGTAAGGGTTAGGGTTAGGGTTACGGTTAGGGAAAGGGAAAGGATTAGTGTTAGGGTTAGGGTTAGGGGAAGGGCAAGGGTTAAGGTTATGGTTAGGGTTAGGCTTAGGTTTAGGGTTAGGTTTAGGGTAAGGGTAAGTGTTAGGGTTAGGGTTAGGTTTAGGGTACGGGTTAGGATTAGGGTTAGGGTTCGGGTTAGGGGTTAGGGTTAGGATTAGGTTTAGGGTTAGGTTCATGGTTAGTATTAGGGTAAGGATAAGGGTTAGGTTTAGGTTAAGGGTTAGGGTTAGGGTTAGGGTTAGGGTTAGGGTAAGGTTATGGGTTAGGGTTAGGGTTAGGGTTAGGGTTAAGTTTAGGGTTAGAGTTAGGGTTAAGGTTAGGGTTAGGGTAAGGGTAAGGGTTAGGATGAGGGTTAGGGTTAAGTTTAGGTTTAGGGTTAGGGTTGGGCTAAGGGTTAGGTTTAGGTTTAGGGTAAGGGTTAGGTTTAGGGTTAGGGAAAGGGTAAGGGTTAGGGTTAGGGTCAGGATTAGTGTAAGGATTATTGTTAGGGTTAGGTTTAGGGTTAGGCTTTGAGTAAGTGTAAGGTTTAGGGTTAGTGTTAAGGTTAAAGTTAGTGTTAGTTTTAGGGTAAGGATAAAGGTTAATGTTAGGTTTAGGGTTAGGTAATGGGTTAAGGTTAGGGTTAGGGTTAGGGTAGGGTTAGTTTACGGGTTAGTGTTAGGGTTAGGGTTAGGGAAAGGGTTAGGTTTAGGGTAAGAGTTAGGGTTAGGGTTAGGGTTAGGGTTAACATTAAGTTTAGGATTAGCGTTAGGGTTTGGGGAAGGGTTAGGGTAAGGGTTAGTGTTAGGGTTAGGGTTAGGGGTTAGGGTTAGGGTTTGGGTTAGGGTTTGGTTAAGGGTAAGATTTAGGGTTAGGTTTAGGGTTAGGGTTAGGTTTAGGTTTAGGTTTAGGTTTAGGGTAAGGGTAAGGGTTAGGGTTAAGGTTAGGGTTAGGGATAGGCTTAAGGTTAGGGTCAGGGTTACGGTTAAGGTTAAGGTTAGGGTTAGGTTTAGGGTTGGGGTTATGGTTAGGGTCAGGGAAGGGTAAGGGTTAGGATATGGGTTAGTGGTAGGTTTAGGGGTAGGGTAAGGGTAAGGGTTAGGGTTAGGGTTAAGGTTAGGTTTAGGGTTAGGGTTAGGGTAAGGGTAAGGTTTAGGATTAGGGTTAGGGTTAGGGTTAGGGTTAGGGTAAGCTTAAGGGTTCGGGTTAGGCTAAAGGTTAAGGTTAGGTTTAAGGTTAGGTTTAGGTTTAGGGTAAGGGTAAGGGTTAGGGTTAAGGTTAGGGTTAGGGATAGGCTTAAGGTTAGGGTCAGGGTTACGGTTAAGGTTAAGGTTAGGGTTAGGTTTAGGGTTGGGGTTATGGTTAGGGTCAGGGAAGGGTAAGTGTTAGGATATGGGTTAGTGGTAGGTTTAGGGGTAGGGTAAGGGTAAGGGTTAGGGTTAGGGTTAAGGTTAGGTTTAGGGTTAGGGTTAGGGTAAGGGTAAGGGTTAGGATTAGGGTTAGGGTTAGGGTTAGGGTTAGGGTAAGGTTAACGGTTCGGGTTAGGCTAAAGGTTAAGGTTAGGTTTAAGGTTAGGTTTAGGTTTAGGGTAAGGGTAAGGGTTAGGGTTAGGGCAAGGATTAGGGTTAGGGTAAGGGTTAGGGTTAGGTTTAGGTTTAGGTTTAGGTTTAGGGTAAGGGTAAGGGTTAGGTTTAGGTTTAGGGTTAGGGTCAGGGTAAGGGTTAGGGTTAAGGTTAGGGTTAGGGGTTAGGGTAAGGGTTAGGGTTAGTGTAAGGGTAAGGTTTAGGTTTAGGGTAAGGGTTAGGGGTTAGGGTTAGGGTTAAGGTTAAGGAAATGGTAAGTTTAGGGTTAGGGTTAGGGTTAGGGTAAGGGTAAGGTTTAGGGTTAGGGTTAGGATAAGGGTAAGGTTTACGGTTATGGTTAGGGTTCGGGTTAGGGGTTAGGGTTAGGGTTAGGTTGAGGGTTAGGGTTAGGGTAAGGGTAAGGGTTAGGTTTTGTTTAAGGGTTAGGTTTAGTGTTAGGGTTAGGGTAAGGGTATGTGTTAGGTAAGGGTTAGGGTTAGGGTTAAGGTTAGGGTTAGAGTTAGGATTAAGGTTAGGGTTAGGGTAAGGGTAAGGGTTAGGGTTAGGGTTAGCTTTAGGGTTAAGTTTAGGGTTAGGGTTAGGCTAAGGGTTAGGGTTAGGGTAAGGGGTAGGGTTAGGGTTAGGGAAAGGGTAAGGGTTAGGGTTAGGGTTAGAATTAGTGTAAGGATTAGGGTTAGGGTTAGGGTTAGGGTAAGGGTTAGGTTTAGGGTTAGAGTTAGGGTTATCATTAAGGTTAGGGTTAGGGTTAGGGTAAGGGTAAGGCTTAGGGTTAGGTTAAGGGTTAGGGTTAGGGTTAGGGTTATGGGTTATGGTTAAGGTTAGGGTTAGGTTTAGGGTTAGGGTTAGGATTAGGGTAAGGTTTAGGGTAAGGATTATTGTTAGGGTTAGGGTTAGGGTTAGGCTTTGAGTAAGGGTAAGTTTTAGGGTTAGGGTTAAGGTTTGAGTTAGCGTTAGTGTTAGGGTAAGGGTAAAGGTTAGGGTTAGGTTTAGGGTTAGTGAATGGGTTAAGGTTAGGGGTACTGTTAGGGTTAGGGTTAGGGAAAGGGTAAGAGTTAGTGTTAGGGTTACGGTTAGGGAAAGGGAAAGTTTTGGGTTAGGGTTAGGGTTAGGGGAAGGGCAAGGGTTAAGGTTAGGGTTAGGGTTATGCTTAGGTTTAGGGTTAGGGTTAGGGTAAGGGTAAGTGTTAGGGTTAGGTTTAGGGTTAGGGTACGGGTTAGGATTAGGGTTAGGTTTAGGTTAGCTTTAGGGTTATGGTAGGTGTAGGGTAAGTGTTAGGGTTAGGGTGAGGTTTACGGTTAGGATAAAGGTAAGGGTTAGGGTTAGGGTAAGGGGTTAGGGTTAGGGTTAGGGTTAGGTTTAGGGTTAGGGTTACGATAAGGGTAAGGGTTAGGATAAGGGTAACGGTTATGTTTAGGGTTAGGCTTAGTGTTATGGGTTAGGTTAAGGGTTAGCGTTAGGGTTAGGTTTAGGGTTGGGTTAGGTTTAGGGTTAGGGGTTAGGGTTAGGGTAAGCGTTAAAGTTAGGTTTAGGTTTAGGGTTGGGGTTAAGGTTAGATTTAGGGTTAGGGTAAGGGTTAGGGTTAGGGTTAGAGTTACGGTAAGGGTAAGTGTTATGGTTAGGGTTAGGGTTAGGGTTAGGTTTAGTATAATTGTAAGGGTTAGGGTTAGGGTTAGGGTTAGGTTTAGGGTTAGGGGTTAGGGTTAGGGTAAGCGTTAAAGTTAGGTTTAGGTTTAGGGTTAGGGTAAGGGTTAGGGTTAGGGTTAGGGTTAGGGTTAGGGTTAGGGTTAGTGTAAGGGTAAGGTTTAGGTTTAGGGTAAGGTTTAGGGTCAGGGTTAGGGTTACGCTTAGGGTTAGGGATAGGGTTAGGGTTAAGGAAAGGGTAAGTTTAGGGTTAGGGGTTAGGGTTAGGTTAAGGGTAAGTGTTAGGGTTAGTGTTAGGGTTAGGGGTTAATGATAGGGTTAGGGTAAGGGTTAGGGTTAGGGTTAGGATAAGGCTAATTTTTAGGGGTATGCTTAGGGTTAGGGTTAGTGTTAGTGTAAGGGTAAGTGTTAGGGTTAGGATTAGGGTAGGGATAAGGTTTAGGTTTAGGGTTAGTGTTAGGGTTAGGGAAAGGGTAAGGGTAAGGGTAAGGGTTCGGGTTAGGGTTAAGTTTAGGGTTAGGTTTAGGGATTAGGGTTAAGGTTAGGGTTATGGTAATGGTTAGGATTAGGGTTAGGGTTAGGGTTAGGGAAAGTATTAGGGTTAGGATTAGGGTTAGGGTTAGGGTAAGGGTAAGGGTTAAGGTTAGGGTTAGGGTTTAGGGTTAGGGTTAGGGTTAGTGTAAGGGTATGGTTTAGATTTAGGGTAAGGGTTAGGGGTTAGGGTTAAGGAAAGGGTAAGTTTAGGGTTAGAGTTAGGGTTAGGGTAAGGGTTAGGTTTAGGGTTAGGATAAGGGTAAGGTTTAGGGTTAGGGTTAGGGTTCGGGTTAGGGGTTAGGGTTAGGGTTAGGTTGAGGGTTAGGGTTAGGGTAAGGGTAAGGCTAATTGTTAGGGGTATGGTTAGGGTTAGGGTTAGTGTTAGTGTAAGGGTAAGTGTTAGGGTTAGGGTTAGGGTTATGGTAAGGGTTAGGATTACGGTTAGGGTTAGGGTTAAGGTTAAGGAAAGTGTAAGTTTAGGGTTAGGTTTAGGGTTAGGGTAAGGGTAAGGGTTAGGGTTAGGGTTAGGGTTAGGTTTAGGGTTACGGTAAGGGTAAGTGTTAGGGTTAGGGTTAGGGTTAGGTTTAGTATAATTGTAAGGGTTAGGGTTAGTGTTAGGGTTAGGTTTAGGGTTAGGGGTTAGGGTTAGGGTAAGCGTTAAAGTTAGGTTTAGGTTTAGGGTTGGGGTTAAGGTTAGATTTAGGGTTAGGGTAAGGGTTAGGGTTAGGGTTAGGGTTAGGGTTAGAGTTACGGTAAGGGTAAGTGTTAGGGTTAGGGTTAGGGTTAGGGTTAGGTTTAGTATAATTGTAAGGGTTAGGGTTAGGGTAGGGTTAGGTTTAGGGTTAGGGGTTAGGGTTAGGGTAAGCGTTAAAGTTAGGTTTAGGTTTAGGTTTAGGGTAAGGGTAAGGGTTAGGTTTAGGTTTAGGGTTAGGGTTAGGTTTAGGGTTAGGGTTAGGTTTAGTGTTAGAGTTAGGGTTAGGGAAAGGGTTAGGTGTTAGTGTTAGGGTTAGGGTTAGGGTAAGGGTAAGGGTTAGGATAAGGGTAACGGTCAGGGTTAGGGATAGGGATAGGGTTAGGACTTAGGGTTAGGGTTAGGGTTAGGTTTTGGGTTAGGGTAAGGGTAAGGGCTGGGTTAGGTTTAGGGTTAGTCTTAAGGTTAGGTTTAGGGGTAGGGTTAGGGAAAGTGTAAGGGTTAGGGTAAGGGTTAGGTTTAGGGTTAGGGTTAGGGTTACTGTTAGGGTTAGGGTAAGGGATAGGGTTAGGATTAGGGTTAGGATTAGGGTTAGAGTTAGGGTTAGGTATAGGGTAAGGGTAAGGGTTAGGGTTATGGTTACGGTTAGGGTTAGGGTTAAGGTTAGGTTTAGGGTTAGGGTTAGGGTTAGGTTTAGGTTTAGGATTAGGGGTTAGGGTTAGGGTTACTGTTACTGTTAGCGTAAGGTTTAGGTTTAGGGTTAGGGCTAGGGTAAGTGTTAGGGTTAGGGTTAGGGTAATTTTCAGTGTAAGGTAAAGGGTTAGGGTTAGGCTTAGGGTTAGGCTTTGGTTTAGGGCTAGGGTTAGATTTAGGGTTAGGGTAAGGGATAGGTTTAGGGTTAGTGTGAGGATTAGGGTTAGAGTTAGGGTTAGGTTTAGGGTTAGAGTAAGGCGAAGTGTTAGGGTTAGGGTTAGGGTAAGTGTTAGGGTTTGGGTTAGGTTTAGGGTGAGGGTTAGGTAAGGATAAGGGTAACGGTTAGGGTTAGGGTTAGGTTTAGGGTTATGGGTTAGGGTTAGGTTTAGTTTTAGTGTTAGATTTAAGGTTAAGGTTAGGGTAAGGGTAAGGGTGAGGGTGAGGATTAGGGTTAGGGGTATCATAATGGCAAGTGTTATGGTTAGCATTAGGGTTATGGTTAAGTTTAGGGTTAGGGTTAGCATTAGGTTTAGGGTTGGGGTTAATGTTAGGGTTAGGGGTAGCATAAGGTTTAGGGTTAGGGTTAGGGTAAGGGTAAGTGTTAGGGTTAGGGTTTCGGTTAGGATAAGGGTAAGGGTTAGGGTTAGGGTTAGGGTTAGTGTTAGGGTTAGGGGTTAAGGTTAGTTTAAGCGTTATGGTTAGGTTTAGGTTTAGGGTTAGGGTTAGGGTAAGTGTAAGGTTAGGGTTAGGGTTAGTGTTAGGGCTAGGGTAAGGATTAGGGTTAGGGTTAGGGTTAGTGTTAGGGTTAGCATTAAGGTTAGGGTTAGGGCTAGGGTAAGGATAAGGGTTAGGGTTAGGGTAAGGGTAACGTTTAGGATTAGGGTTTGGGTAAATGTTAGGGTTAGGATTAGGGTTAGGGTTAGGGTAAGGGTAAGGGTTAGTGTTAGGTTTAGGAATAGGGTTAAGGTTAGGGTTAGGTTTAGGGTTAGGGAAAGGGTAAGGGTTAGGATAAGGGTTAGGTTTAGGGTTAGGTTAGGGTTAGGTTTAGGGTTAGAGGTTAGGGTTAGGGTTAGTGTTAGGGTTAGGTTTTGGGTTAGGGATAGGGTTAAGTTTAGGGTTAGGGTTAGGGTTAGGATAAGGGTAAGGTTTAGGGTTAGGGATAGGGTAAGGGTAAGGTTTAGGATTAGGGTTAGGGTTAGAGTTAGGGTAAGGTTAACGGTTAGGGATAGGGTTAGGTTGGCGTTAGTGTAAGGGTAAGGGTTAGGGTTAATGGTACGTTTAGGGTTAGGGTGAGGGTAAGGGTTAGATTAAGGGTAACGGTTAGGATTAGGGTAAGGGTAGGGTTAGGATAAGGGTAACGGTTAGGTTTAATGATAGGGTTAGGATTAGGTGTTAGGGTTAGGGTTAGGGTAAGGGTAAGGGTTAGGGTTAGGTTTAGGGTTAGGTTCAAGGTTAGGGGTAGGTTTAGGGAAAGAGTAACGGTTAGGGTAAGGGTTAGGTTAAGGGTTCGGGTTAGGTTTAGGGTTAGGGTATGGGATAGGGTTAGGTTTAGGGTTAGGATTAGGGTTAGATATAGGGTTAGGGTAAGTTTAAGGGTTAGGGTTAGGGTTAGGTTTCGGGGTTAGGGTTAGGGTTAGGATTAGGGTTTGGGTAAGGCTAAGGGTTAGGGTTAGGTTTAGGGTTAGTTTTAGGGTTAGGGTTAGGGTAAGGGTAAGGGTTTTGGTTAGGGTTAGGGATAGGTTTAAGGTTATTGTTAGGGTTAGGGTTAGGGTTAGGGTTAGGATAAGGGTAAGGGTTAAGGTTAGGGTTAGGGTTAGGGTTAGGTTTAGGGTAAGGGGAAGTGTGAGGGTTAGGGTTAGGGTTAGTGTTATGGTTAGGGTAAGGGTTAGGGTTAGGGATAGTGTTAGGGTAAGGGTTATGGTAAGGGTTAGGGTTAGGGTTAGGTTTAGGGTTAGGGTTAGTGTAAGGGTAAAGGTTAGGGCTAGATTTAGGGTTAGGTTTAGGGTTAGGGTTAGGGTAAAGTTAAGGGTAAGGATTAGGGTTAGGGTTAGGGTTAAGATCAGGGTTAGGGTTAGGTTTAGTGTTAAAGTTAGGGTAAGGGTAAGGGTTAGGGTTAGGGTTAGGGTTACAATTAGGTTTAGGGTAAGGGTAAGAGTTAGGGTTAGGGTAAGGGTTAGGGGTTAGGGTTAGGTTTAGGGTAAGGGTTAGGTTTAGGGTTAGGGTTAGGGTTCGGGTTAGGCTTAGCATAAGGGTAAGGGTTAGGGTAAGGTTAGGATTAGGGTTAGAGTTAGGGTTATGGTTAGGGTAAGGGTAAGGGTTAGGGTTTGGGTTAGGGTTAGGGTTAGGCTAAGGGATAGGGTTAGGGTTAGTGTTTGGATTAGGGTTAGGGTTAGCGTAAGTGTTACGGTTGGGGTTAGGGTAAGGGTAAGTGTTAGGGTTAGGTTCAGGGTTAGGGTTAAGATAAGGGTAAAGGTTAGGGTTAGGATTAGGGTTAGGGTTAGGGTTAGGGGTAAGGGTTAGGGTTAGGGTTACGGTTAAGGTAAAAGTAAGGTTTAGGGTTAGTGTTAGGGTTAGGGTTAGGTTTTGGGTAAGGGTTACGGTTAGGTTTAGGGTAAGGGTAAGGTTGAGGGTTAGGGTTAGGGTTAGGGTTAATGTAAGGGTAAGGATTAGGGTTATGGTTAGGGTTAAGTTTAGGTTTAGGGTTAAGGTTAGGTTAAGCTAAGGGTTTGGGTTATGGTTAGGGTTGGTTTAGGGTTAGGGTTAGGGTTAGGATTAGGGTAAGGGTAAGGGTTAATGTTAAGTTTAGGGTTAGGGTTAGGGTTAGGGTTAGGGTAAGGGTTAGGTTTAGGGTAAGGGTTAGTGTAAGGGTAAGGGTTAGATTTAGGGTGAGGGTTAGGGTTAGGGTTAGGTTTAGGTTTAGGGGTTAGTGTTAGGGTTAGCGTTAGGGTTAGGTTTAGGGCTAGGGTTAGGACAAGGCTAAGGGTTAGGTTAGGGTTAGGGATAGGGTTAGGGGTTAGGTTTAGGGTTAGTGTTAGGGTTAGGGTTAGGGTTAGGGTTGGGTTAGGGTTAGTGTTATGGTTGGGGTAAGGATTAGGGTTAGGGCTAGGGCAAGGGTAAGGGTGAGGGTTAGGATTAGGGTTATGGTTAAGTTTAGGGTTAGGGTTAGGATTAGGTTTAGTGTTGGGGTTAAGGTTAGGGTTAGGGTTAGGGTAAGGGTTAGGGTTATGGTTAGGGTTAGGGTAAGGGTAAGTGTTAGGGTTACGGTTAGGGTTAGGGTTAGGGTTACGATAAGGGTAAGGGTTAGGGTTAGGGTTAGTGTTAGGGTTCCGTGTTAGGGTTAGGGTAAGCGTTAGGGTTAGTTTTAGGGTTAGGGTTAGGGTAAGGGTAAGAGTTAGGGTTAGGTTTAGGGTTAGGGTTAGGGTTACGGAAAGGGTTAGGGATAGGGTTAGGGTTAGGTAAAACGTTAGGGGTTAGGGTTAGGTTTAGGGTTAGGGTTAGGGTAAGGGTTAGGGTTAGGGTTAGGGTAAGGGTAAGGGTTAGGATTAGGTTTAGGGTTAGGGTTAAGGTTAGGTTTAGTGTTAGGGTTTGGGAAAGGGTAAGGGTTAGCGTAAGGGTTAGGTTTAGGGTTAGGGGTAGGGTTAGGGTTTAGGAAAGGGTAAGGGTTAGCGTAAGGGTTAGGTTTAGGGTTAGTGGTAGGGTTAGGGTTAGGGTTAGGGTAAGGGTAAGGGTTAGGGTTAGGGTTAAGGTTAGGGTTAGGGTTAGGGTTAGGGTTAGGGAAAGGTTAAGGGTTAGCGTAAGGGTTAGGTTTAGGGTTAGGGGTAGGGTTAGGGTTTGGGAAAGGTTAAGGGTTAGCGTAAGGGTTAGGTTTAGGTTTAGGGGTAGGGTTAGGGTTAGGGTTAGGGGAAGGGTAAGGGTTAGGGTTAGGGTTAGGGTTAGGGTTAAGGTTGGGGTTTGGGTTAGTGTTAGGGTTAGGGAAAGGGTAAGGGTAAGGGTAAGGGGTAGGGTTAGGGTTAGGTTTAGGCTTAGGGTTAGGAGTTAGGGGTAGGGTGAGGGTTAGGCTAAGCGTTAGGATTAGTTTTAGGGTTAGGGTTAGGGTAAGTGTTAGGGTTAGGGTTTGGGTTAGGGTTAGGGTAAGGGTAAGGGTTAGTGTTAGGGTTAGGGTTAGGTTTAGGTTTAGGGTTAGGGTTAGGGTAAAGGTTAGGGTTACGGTTAGTTTTAGGGTTAGGTTTAGGTATAGGGTTCGGGTTAGGGTAAGTGTTAGGGTTAGGGTTAGGTTTAGGGTTATCGGTTAGGGTTAGGGTAAGCGTCAGTGTTAGGTTTAGGGTTATGGTTAGGATAAGTTTAAGGGTTAGGGTTAGGGTTAGGTTTAGGTTTATGGATAGGGTTAGGTTTAGTGTTAGGGTTAGGGTTAGGGAAAGGGTTAGGGGTTAGGGTTAGGGTTAGGGTTAGGGTTAGGTTTACGGTAAGGATTAGGGTTAGTGTTACAGTTAGGGTTAGGTTTAAGGTTAGGGTTAGGTTTAGGGTTAGGGAAAGAGTAAGGGTTAGGGTTAGGTTTAGGATTAGGATTAGAGTTATGGTTAGGGTAAGGGTAAGGGTAAGGGTTAGGGTTAGGGTTAGGTTTATGGTTAAGGTTAGGGTTAGGGTTAGTTTTAGGGTTGGGCTTAGGGAAAGGGTGAGGGTTACGGTTAGGGCTAGGGTATTGTTTAGGGTTAGGTTTAGGTTTAGGGTTGGGTTAGGCTTAGGTTTAGGGTTAGGGTTAGGGTTAGTGTAAGGTTAAGGGATAGGGTTAGGGTTAGGGTTAGGATTAGGGTTAGGGTTATGATTAGGGTTAGGGTAAGCGTTAGTGTTATGGTTAGGGTTAGGGTTAGGCTTAGTGTAAGGGATAGGGTTAGGGTTAGGTTTAGGGTTAGGTTTAGGGTTAGGGTTAGGGTTAGGTTTAGGGTTAGGATAGGGTTAAAGTTAGGGTTAGGGCTAGGGTTAGGGTTAGGATAAAGGTTAGGGTTAGGTTTAGGGTTAGGGGTTAGGGTTAGGGTTAGGTTTAGGATAAGGTTTAGGTTTAGGATAAGGGTAATGGTTAGGGTTAGGGTTAGGGTTATGTTTATGGGTTAGGGTTAGGGTTAGGTTTAGGGTTAGGGTTAGGGTTATGGTTAGGGTAAGGGTTGGGGTTAGGGTTAGGGTTAGGGCAAGGGTAAGTGTTAGGGTTAGGGTTAGGTTAGGCTTAGCATAAGGATAAGGGTTAGGGTAAGTATTAGGTTTAGGTTTAGGATTAGGGTAAGCATTAGTGTTAGTGTTAGGGTAAGGGTAAGGATGAGGGTTAGGGTCAGGGTTAGGGATAGGGGTAGGGTTAGGGTTAGGATTAGGGTTAGAGTTAGGGTTAGTTTTAGGGTAAGACTAAGGTTTAGGGTTCGGGTTAGGGTTAGGTTTAGGCTAAGAAATAAGGTTAGGGTTAGTGTTAGGATTAGGTTTAGGGTTTGGGTTATGGTTAGGTTCAGGGTTAGGGGTAACATAATGGTAAAGGTTAGGGTTAGGGGTAGGGTAAGGGTTAGGGGTAAGGGTTAGGGTTAGGGTAAGGGATAGGGGTAGGGTTAGGGTTAGGATTAGTGTTAGAGTTAGGGTGAGGGTTAGGGTAAGACTAAGGGTTACGGTTCGTGTTAGGGTTAGGTTTAGGCTAAGCGATAGGGTTAGGGTTAGTGTTAGGATTAGGGTTCGGGTTAGGGTTAGGGTTTGGTTCAGGGTTAGGGGTAAAGTAAGGGGAAAGGTTAGGGTTAGGGTTAGGGTTAGGGTTAGGGGTAAGGTTTAGGGATAGGGTTAGGGTTAAGGTAAAGGTAAGGTTTAGGGTTAGGGTTAGGGTTAGGGTTAGTGTTAGGTTTAGGTTTAGGGTTAGGGTTAGGGTAGGGGTTAGGGTTAGGGTTAGGGTTAGATTTAGGGTTAGGTTTAGGGTAAGGGTTAGGGTTAGGATAAGGGTAACGGTTAGGTTTAGAGTTAGGGATAGGGTTATGGGTTAGGGTTACAGTTGGGTTTAGGGATAGGTTTAGGGTTAGGGTTAGGGTAAGGGTAAGGGTGAGGGTTAGGATTAGGGTTAGGGTTAGGGTAAAGGTAAAGTTTAGGGTTAGGATTAGGGTTAGGGTTAGGGTAAAGGTAAGGGTTAGGTTAGGATTAGATTTATGGTTAAGGTTAGGGTTAGGGTTAGGATTAGGTTTAGGGTTGGGGTTAAGGTTAGGATTAGGGTTAGGGTAAGGGTTAGGGTTAGGGTTTCGGTTATGATAAGGGTAAGGTTTAGGGTTAGGATTAGGGTTAGGTTTAGGGTTAGGGGTTAGGGTTAGGGTAAGCGTTAGGGATAGGTTTAGGGTTACGGTTAGGGTAAGGTTAAGGGTTAGTGATAGGGTTAGGGTTAGGTTTAGGGATAGGGTTAGGTTTAGTGTTAGGTTTAGGGTTAGGGAAAGGGTTACGGGTTAAGGTTAGGGTTAGGGTTACTGTAAGGGTTAGGGTTAGTGTTAGGTTTAGGGTTAGGTTTAGGGTTAGGGTTAGGTTTAGGGTTAGGGAAAGGGTAAGGGTAAGGTTAGGTTTAGGATTAGGGTTAGAGTTAGGGTTAGGGTGAGGGTAAGGGTAAGGGTTAGGGTTAGGGTTAGGGTTCGGTTTAGGTTTAAGGTTAGGGTTAGGGTTAGTTTTAGGGTTAGGCTTAGGGAAAGGGTAAGGGTTAGGGCTAGGGTTAGGGTTAGGTTTATTGTTAGGGTTAGGTTTAGTCTTAGGGTTAGGGTTAGGGAAAGGGTTAGGGGTTAGGGTTAGGGTTTTGGTTAGGGTTAGGGTTACGGTAAGGGTTAGGGTTAGGGTTAGGGTTAGTTTTAGGGTTAGGCTTAGGGAAAGGGTAAGGTTTAGGGTTAGGGTTAAGGTAAGGGTTAGGTGTTAGATTTAGGGTTAGGGTTAGGGTTAGGTTTAGGGTTTGAGTTAGGTTAGGCTAAGGGTTAGGTTTAGGGTTAGGGTTAGGGTTAAGTTTAGGGTTAGGGATAGGGTAAGGGTAAGGTTTAGGGTTAGGTTTAGGGTAAGGGTAAGGGTTAGGATTAGGTTTAGGGTTGTGGTTAAGGTAAGGGTTAGGGTTAGTGTTAGGGTTAGGTTTAGGTTTACGGTTTGGGTTAGGGTAAGGGTTAGGGTAAGGGTAAGTGTTAGCATTAGGGTTAGGGTAGTTATAAGGGTTAGGGTAAGGGTTAGGTTTAGGGTTAGAGTTAGGGTTATCATTAAGGTTACGGTTAGGGTTAGGGTAAGGGTAAGGCTTAGGGTTAGGTTAAGGGTTAGGGTTAGGGTTAGGGTTATGGGTTATGGGTAGGGTTAGGTTTAGGTTTAGGGTTAATGTTAGGGTTAAGGTTAGGGTTAGCGTAAGGGTAAGGGTTAGGGTTAGGGTTAGGATTAGGGTAAGGATTATAGTTAGGGTTAGGGTTAGGGTTAGGCTTTGAGTAAGGGTAAGGTTTAGCGTTAGGGTTAAGGTTTGAGTTAGCGTTAGTGTTAGGGTAAGGGTAAAGGTTAGGGTTAGGTTTAGGGTTAGTGAATGGGTTAAGGTTAGGGGTCCTGTTAGGGTTAGGGTTAGGGAAAGGGTAAGGGTTAGGGTTAGGGTTACGGTTAGGGAAAGGGAAAGTTTTGGGTTAGGGTTAGGTTTACTATTAGGGTTAGGGTAAGGGTAAGGGTTAGGGTTTGGTTTAGGGTTAGGGATAAGGTAAAGTTTAGGGGTACTGTTAGGGTTAGGGTTAGGGAAAGGGTAAGGGTTAGGGTTAGGTTTACGGTTAGGGAAAGGGAAAGTATTAGGTTTAGGGTTAGGGTTAGGGTAAGGGCAAGGGTTAAGGTTAGGGTTAGGGTTAGGCTTAGGTTTAGGGTTAGGGTTAGGGTAAGGGTAAGTGTTAGGGTTAGGTTTAGGGTTAGGGTACGAGTTAGGATTAGGGTTAGGTTTAGGGTTAGCTTTAGGGTTATGGTAGGTGTAGGGTAAGTGTTAGGGTTAGGGTGAGGTTTACGGTTAGGATATAGGTAAGGGTTAGGGTTAGGGTAAGGGGTTAGGGTTAGGGTTAGGGTTAGGTTTAGGGTTAGGGTTACAGTAAGGGTTAGGGTTAGGATAAGGGTAAAGGTTATGTTTAGGGTTAGGCTTACTGTTATGGGTTAGGGTAAGGGTTAGCGTTAGGGTTAGGTTTAGGGTTGGGTTAGGTTTAGTGTTAGAATTAGGGTTAGGGAAATGGTTCGGGATTAGGGTTAGTGTAAGGGAAAGGGTTAGGGTTAGGCTTTGGGTTAGGCTTAGGTTTGAGTTAGGGTTAGAGTTAGGGTTAGGGTAAGGGATAGGGTTAGGGTTAGGGTTAGGATTAGGGTTAGAGTTAGGGTTAGGTTTAGGTTTAGGGTAAGCGTAAGTGTTACGGTTAGGGTTAGGGTTAGGGTTAGGATAAGCGTTAGGGTTAGGGTTAGGTTTAGGGTTAGGTTTAGGGTTAGGGTTAGGGTTAGGGTTAGGGTTAGGGTTATGTTTAGGGTTAAGTTTAAGTTTAGGGGTAGGGTTAGGCTAAGGGTTAGGGTTAGTATTAGAGTTAGGTTTAGGGTTAAGCTTAGGGTTAGAGTTAGGGTTAAGGTTAGGATTAGGGTAAGGATTAGGGTTAGGGTTAGGGTTAGGGTTAGGGTTAGGCTTTGGGTAAGGTTAAGGGTTAGGGTTAGGTTAAAGTTTAAAGTTAGGTTTAGGGTTAGGTTTAGGTTTAGGGTAAGGATAAGGGTTAGGATTAGGGAAAGGATTAGGGTTAGGGTAAGGGTTAGGGTTAGGGTTAGCTTTAGGTTTAGGGTAAGGGTAAGTGTTATGGTTAAGGTAAGGATTAGGGTTAGGGTAAGGGTTAGGGTTAGGTTTAGGTTTAGGTTTAGGGTAAGGGTAAGGGTTAGGTTTAGGTTTAGGGTTAGGGTTAGGGTAAGGGTTAGGGTTAAGTTTAGGGTTAGGGGTTAGGTTTAGGGTTAGGGTTAGGGTTAGTGTAATGGTAAGGTTTAGGTTTAGGGTAAGGGTTAGGGTCAGGGTTAGGGTTACGCTTAGGGTTAGGGTTAGGGTTAGGGTTAATGAAAGGGTATGTTTAGGGTCAAGGTTAGGGTTAGGGTAAGGGTAAGGGTTAGGTTTAGGTAAGGGTTAGGGTCAGGGTTAGGGTTACGCTTAGGGTTAGGGTTAGGGTTAGGGTTAAGGAAAGGGTATGTTTAGGGTTAGGGTTAGGGTTAGGGTAAGGGTAAGGGTTAGGGTTAGAGTTAGGATAAGGGTATGGTTTAGGGTTAGGGTTAGGGTTCGGGTTAGGGGTTAGGGTTAGGGTTAGGGTTAGGTTGAGGGTTAGGGTTAGTGTTAGGGTTAGGGTTAGGTTTAGGTTAAGGGTTAGGTTTAGGGTTAGGGTTAGGGTAAGGGTATGGGTTAGGGTTAGGGTAAGGGGTAGGGTTAGGGTTAGGGAAAGGTAAGCGTTAGGGTTGGGTTAGGATTAGTGTAAGGATTAGGGTTAGGGTTAGGGTTAGGGTAAGGGTTAGGGTTAGAGTTAGGTTTAGGGTTAGGTTTTGGGTAAGGGTTAGGGTTAGGATAAGGGTAACGGTTAGGGTTAGGGTTTGGGTTAGGGTTATGCATTAGGGTAAGTTTTAGTTTTAATATTAGGTTTAGGGTTAAGGTTAGGGTAAGGGTAAGGGTGAGGGTTAGGATTAGGGTTAGGGTTAGGGTAAGGGTAAGTGTAATGGTTAGCATTAGGGTTATGGTTAAGTTTAGGGTTAGGGTTAGGATTAGGTTTAGGGTTGGGGTCAAGGTTAGGATTAGGGTTAGAGTTAGGGTTAGGGTTATGGTTAGGGTAAGGGTTAGGGTTAGGGTTAGGGTTAGGGTTAGGGTAAGAGTTATGGTTAGGGTTAGTGTTAGGGTAAGGGTTAGGCTTAGGTTTATGGTTAGCATTAACGTTAGGGTTATGGTTAGGGTTAAGGTTAGGGTAAGGGTTAGGGTTAGAGTTAGGGTTAGTGTTAGGTTTAGGGTTAGAGTAAGGGTAAGGGTTAG
>JANJXV010000053.1:2202500-2205000 GCA_024803745.1 Megascapheus bottae | reverse complement strand
AAGGGTTAGGGTTAGGTTTAGGTTTAGGTTTAAGGTAAGGGTTAGGTTTAGGTTTAGGTTTAGGGTTAGGGTTAGGGTAAGGGTTAGGGTTAAGGTTAGGGTTAGGGGTTAGGGTTAGGGTTAGGGTTAGTGTAAGGGTAAGGTTTAGGTTTAGGGTAAGGGTTAGGGTCAGGGTTAGGGTTACGCTTAGGGTTAGGGTTAGGGTTAGGGTTAAGGAAAGGGTATGTTTAGGGTTAGGGTTAGGGTTAGGGTAAGGGTAAGGGTTAGGGTTAGAGTTAGGATAAGGGTAAGGTTTAGGGTTAGGGTTAGGGTTCGGGTTAGGGGTTAGGGTTAGGGTTAGGTTGAGGGTTAGGGTTAGTGTTAGGGTTAGGGTTAGGTTTAGGTTAAGGGTTAGGTTTAGGGTTAGGGTTAGGGTAAGTGTATGGGTTAGGGTTAGGGTAAGGGGTAGGGTTAGGGTTAGGGAAAGGGTAAGGGTTAGGGTTAGGGTTAGGATTAGTGTAAGGATTAGGGTTAGGGTTAGGGTTAGGGTAAGGGTTAGGTTTAGGGTTAGAGGTAGGGTTACCATTAAGGTTAGGGTTAGGGTTAGGGTAAGGGTAAGACTTAGGGTTAGGTTAAGGGTTAGGGTTAGGGTTAGGGTTATGGTTAGGGTAAGGGTAAGGGTTAGGGTTAGGGTAAGGGTAAGGGTTAGGGTTAGAGTTAGGATAAGGGTAAGGTTTAGGGTTAGGATTAGGGTTCGGGTTAGGGGTTAGGGTTAGGTTTAGGGTTAGGTTGAGGGTTCGGGTTAGGGTTAGGTTTAGGTTTAGGTTAAGGGTTAGGTTTAGGGTGAGGGTTAGGGTAAGGGTATGGGTTAGGGTTAGGGTAAGGGGTAGGGTTAGGGTTAGGGAAAGGGTGAGGGTTAGGGTTAGGGTTAGGATTAGTGTAAGGATTAGGTTTAGGGTTAGGGTTAGGGTAAGGGTTAGGTTTAGGGTTAGAGTTAGGGTTACCATTAAGGTTAGGGTTAGGGTTAGGGTAAGGGTAAGGCTTAGGGTTAGGTTAAGGGTTAGGGTTAGGGTTAGGGTTAGTTTTAGGGTTAGGGTTTGTTAAGGGTAAGGGTTAGGGTTAGGGTTAGGGTTAGAGTTAGGTTAAGGTTAGGGTTAGAGTTAGGGTTAAGGTTAGGGTTAGGGTAAGGGTAAGGGTTAGGGTTAGGGTTAGGGTTAGGGTCAAGTTTAGGGTTAGGGTTAGCTTTAGGCTAAGGGTTAGGTTTAGGTTTAGGGTAAGGGTTAGGTTTAGGGTTAGGGAAAGGGTAAGGGTTAGGGTTAGGGTTAGGATTAGGGTAAGGATTATTGTTAGGGTTAGGGTTAGGGTTAGGCTTTGAGTAAGTGTAAGGTTTAGGGTTAGGGTTAAGGTTAGAGTTAGCGTTAGTGTTAGGGTAAGGGTAAAGGTTAGGGTTAGGTTTAGGGTTAGGGAATGGGTTAAGGTTAGGGGTACTGTTAGGGTTAGGGTTAGGGAAAGGGTAAGGGTTAGGGTTAGGGTTACAGTTCGGGAAAGGGAAAGTATTAGGGTTAGGGTTAGGTTTACTGTTAGGGTTAGGGTAAGGGTAAGGTTTAGGGTTTGGGTTAGGGTTAGGGATAGGGTTAAGGTTAGGGGTACTGTTAGGGTTAGGGTTAGGGAAAGGGTAAGGTTTAGGGTTAGGGGTACGGTTAGGGAAAGGGAAAGTATTAGGTTAGGGTTAGTGTTAGGGTAAGGGTAAGGGTTAAGTTTAGGGTTAGGGTTAGGCTTAGGTTTAGGGTCAGGGTTAGGGTAAGGGTAAGTGTTAGGGTTAGGGTTAGTGTTAGGGTACGGTTTAGGATTAGGGTTAGGTTTAGGTTTAGCTTTAGGGTTATGGTAGGTTTAGGGTAAGTGTTAGGGTTAGGGTGAGGGTTAGGGTTAGGATAAAGGTAAGGGTTAGGGTTAGGGTAAGGGCTTAGGGTTAAGGTTAGGGTTAGGTTTAGGGTTAGGGTTAGGGTAAGGGTTAGGGTTAGGATAAGGGTAGTGGTTATATTTAGGGTTAGGCTTAGTGTTATGGGTTAGGGTAAGGGTTAGGGTTAGGGTTAGGTTTAGGGTTAGGGTAAGGGTAAAGGTAAGGGTGAGGGTTAGGATTAGGGTTAGGGGTAGGGTAATTGTAAGTGTTAGTGTTAGGGTTAGGGTTATGGTTAAGGTTAGGGTTAGCGTTAGGATTAGGTTTAGGGTTGGGGTTAAGTTTAGATTTAGTGTAAGTGTAAGGGTTAGGTTTAGGGTTAGAGCTAGGGTAAGGGTAAGTGTTAGGGTTAGGGTTAGGGTTAGGGTTAGGGTAATTGTAAGGGTTAGGGTTAGGGTTAGGTTTAGGGTTAGGGTTAGGGTAAGGGTAAGGGTGAGGGTTAGGATTAGGGTTAGGGGTAGGGTAATTGTAAGTGTTGGTGTTAGGGTTAGGGTTATGGTTAAGGTTAGGGTTAGGGTTAGGATTAGGTTTAGGGTTGGGGTTAAGTTTAGATTTAGTGTAAGG
>JANJXV010000053.1:2192500-2200000 GCA_024803745.1 Megascapheus bottae | reverse complement strand
GGAAAGGGATAGGGTTAGGGTTACGGTTAGGGTAAGGGTAAGTGTTAGGGTTAGGGTTAGGTTTAGGGTTAAGGTAAGTGTTAGGGTTAGGATTAGATTTAGGATTAGGGTTAGGGTTAGGGTTATGGTAAGGGTATGGATTTGGGTTAGGGTTAGGGTTAGAGTTAAGGTAGGGTTAGGGTTAGGGTTAGGGAAAGTGTAAGGTTAAGGGTAAGGGTTAGGGTTAGGGTTAAGTTTAGGGTTAGGGTTAGGAGTTAGGGTTAGGTTTAGGGTTATGGTAAGGGTTAGGGTTAGGGTTAGGGTTATTGTAAGGGTAAGGGTTAAGGTTAGGGTTAGGGTTAGGCTTAGGTTTAGGGTTAGGGTTACGGTAAGGGTAAGTGGTAGGGTTAGGGTTAGGGTTAAGGTTAGGTTTAGGGTTAGGGTAAGGTTTAGGGTTATGGTAGGTTTAGGGTAAGTGTTAGGGTTAGGGTGAGGGTTAGGGTTAGGGTAAGGGTTAGGGTTAGGATAAGGTAAACGGTTAGGTTTAGGGTTAGGGTTATGGGTTAGGGTAAGTGTTAGGGTTAGGGTTAGGTTTAGGGTTAGGGTTAGGGTAAGGGTAAGGGTTAGGGTTAGGATTAGGATTAGTTGTAGGGTAAGGGTAAGGGTTAGGATTAGGGTTAGGGTTATGGTTAAGGTTAGTGTTAGGGTTATTATTAGGTTTAGGGTTGTCGTTAAGTTTAGATTTAGGGTTAGGGTAAGGGTTAGGATTAGGGTTAGAGTAAGGGTAAGTTTTAGGGTTAGGGTTAGGGTTAGGCTAAGCGTTAGGGTTAGGGTTAGGTTTAGGGTTAGGTTTAGGGTTAGGGTTAGGGTAAGTGTTAGGGTTAGGTTTAGGTTTAATGTTAGATTTAGGGTAAGGGTTAGGTTTAGGATAAGGGTAACAGTTAGGGTTAGGGTTAGGGTTAGGGTTATGGGTTAGGCTTAGGGCAAGTTTTAGGGTTAGGGTTAGGGTTAGGGTTAGGGTTAGGGTTAGGGTTAGGGTTAGGGTTAGGGGTTAGGGTTAGGGTTAGGGTTAAGTTTAGGGTAAGGGCAAGGGTGAGGGTTAGGATTAGGGTTAGGTTTAGGGGTAGCGTAAGGGTAAGTGTTAGGGTTAGCATTAGGGTTATGGTTAAATTTAGGGTTAGGGTTAGGATTAGGTTTAGGTTTGGGGTTAAGGTTAGGGTTATGATTAACATAAGGGTTAGGGTTAGGGTTTCGGTTAGGATAAGGGTAAGGGTTAGGTTAGGGTTAGTGTTAGGTTTAGGGTTAGGGGTTAAGGTTAGGGTAAGCGTTAGGGTTAAGTTTAGGGTAAGGGTTAGGTTTAGGGAAAGGATAAGGGTTAGGGTAAGGGTTAGGTTTAGGTTTAGGGTTAGGTTTAGTGTTAGGGTTAGGGTAAGGGATAGGGTTAGTTTTAGGGTTAAGATTAGGGTAAGAGTTAAGGTTAGGGTTAGGGTAAGGGTAAGGGTTAGGGTTAGGTTTAGGGTTAAGGTTAGGGTGAGGGTTATGGTTATAGTTAAGGTTAGGGTTAGGGTTAGGATTAGGTTTAGGGTTGGGGTTAAGGTTAGATTTAGGGTTAGGGTAAGGGTTAGGGTTAGGGTTAGAGTTACGGTAAGGGTAAGTGTTGGGGTTAGGGTTCGGGTTAGGGTTAGGTTTAGTATAATTGTAAGGGTTAGGGTTAGGGTTAGGGTTAGGTTTAGGGTTAGGGGTTAGGGTTACGGTAAGCGTTAAAGTTAGGTTTAGGTTTAGGGTTAGGGTAAGGGTTAGGGTTAGGGTTAGGGTTAGGGTTAGGTTTAGGGTTACGGTAAGGGTAAGTGTTAGGGTTAGGGTTAGGGTTAGGGTTAGGTTTAGTATAATTGTAAGGGTTAGGGTTAGGCTTAGGGTTAGGTTTAGGGTTAGGGGTTAGGGTTAGGGTACGCGTTAAAGTTAGGTTTAGGTTTAGGGTTGGGGTTAAGGTTAGATTTAGGGTTAGGGTAAGGGTTAGGGTTAGGGTTAGAGTTACGGTAAGGGTAAGTGTTAGGGTTAGGGTTAGGGTTAGGGTTAGGTTTAGTATAATTGTAAGGGTTAGGGTTAGGGTTGTGGTTAGGTTTAGGGTTAGGGGTTAGGGTTAGGGTAAGCGTTAAAGTTAGGTTTAGGTTTAGGGTTAGGGTAAGGGTAAGGGTTAGAGTTAGGGTTAGGGTTAGGTTTAGGGTTAGGGTTAGGTTTAGTGTTAGAGTTAGGGTTAGGGAAAGGGTTAGGTGTTAGGGTTAGGGTTAGGGTTAGGGTAAGGGTAAGGGTTAGGGAAAGGGTAATGGTTAGGGTTACGGTTAGGGATAGGGTTAGGACTTAGGGTTAGGGTTAGGGTTAGGGTTTGGGTTAGGGTAAGGGTAAGGGCTGGGTTAGGTTTAGGGTTAGTCTTAAGGTTAGGTTTAGGGGTAGGGTTAGGGAAAGTGTAAGGGTTAGGGAAAGGGTTAGGTTTAGGGTTAGGGTTAGGGTTACTGTTAGGGTTAGGGTAAGGGATAGGTTTAGGATTAGGGTTAGGATTAGGGTTAGAGTTAGGGTTAGGTTTAGGGTAAGGGTAAGGGTTAGGGTTATGGTTACGGTTAGGGTTAGGGTTAAGGTTAGGTTTAGGGTTAGGGTTAGGGTTAGGTTTAGAGTTAGGATTAGGGGTTAGGGTTAGGGTTACTGTTACTGTTAGCGTAAGGTTTAGGTTTAGGGTTAGGGCTAGGGTCAGTGTTAGGGTTAGGGTTAGGGTAATTTTCAGTGTAAGGGAAAGGGTTAGGGTTAGGCTTAGGGTTAGGCTTAGGTTTAGGGCTAGGGTTAGATTTAGGGTTAGGGTAAGGGATAGGGTTATGGTTAGTGTGAGGATAAGGGTTAGAGTTAGATTTAGGTTTAGGGTTAGGGTAAGGGGAAGTGTTAGGGTTCGGGTTAGGGTAAGTGTTAGGGTTAGGGTTAGTTTTAGGGTGAGGGTTAGGTAAGGATAAGGGTAACGATTAGGGTTAGGGTTAGGTTTAGGTTTATGGGTTAGTGTTAGGTTTAGTTTTAGTGTTAGGTTTAGGGTTAAGGTTAGGGTAAGGGTAAGGGTGAGGGTGAGGATTAGGGTTATGGGTATCGTAATGGTAAGTGTTATGGTTAGCATTAGGGGTATGGTTAAGTTTAGGGTTAGGGTTAGCATTAGGTTTAGGGTTGGGGTTAATGTTAGGGTTAGGGGTAGCGTAAGGTTTAGGGTTAGGGTTAGGGTAAGGGTAAGTGTTAGGGTTAGGGTTTCGGTTAGGATAAGGGTAAGGGTTAGGGTTAGGGTTAGGGTTAGGGTTAGGGTTAGGGGTTAAGGTTAGGTTAAGCGTTAGGGTTAGGTTTAGGTTTAGGGTTAGGGTTAGGGTAAGGGTAAGGGTTAGGGTTAGGGTTAGTGTTAGGGTTAGGGTAAGGATTAGGGTTAGGGTTAGGGTTAGTGTTAGGGTTAGCATTAAGGTTAGGTTTAGGGCTAGGGTAAGGATAAGGGTTAGGGTTAGGGGTAGGGTTACGGTTCGGGTTCGGGTTCGGGTTAGGGTTAGGGGAAGGGGAAGGGTTAGGGTGAGGGTTAGGGTAAGGGTAACGTTTAGGATTAGGGTTTGGGTAAATGTTAGGGTTAGGGTTAGGGTTAGGGTTAGGATAAGGGTACGGGTTAGGGTTAGGTTTAGGAATAGGGTTAAGGTTAGGGTTAGGTTTAGGGTTAGGGAAAGGGTAAGGGTTAGGATAAGGGTTAGGTGTAGGGTTAGGTTAGGGTTAGGGTTAGGGTAAGGGATAGGGTTAGGGTTAGGGTTAGGGTTAGGATTAGGGTTAGAGTTAGGGTTAGGGTAAGGGTTAGGGTTAGGGTTAGGTTTAGGGTTAGAGGTTAGTGTTAGGGTTAGTGTTAGGGTTAGGTTTGGGTAGGGTAAGGATTAGGGTTAGGTTTAGGGTTAGGTTTAGGGTTAGGGTTAGGTTAAGGGTAAGGGTTAGGTTTAGGGTTAGGGATAGGGTTAAGTTTAGGGTTAGGGTTAGGGTTAGGGTTAGGATAAGGGTAAGGGTTAGGGTTAGGGATAGGGTAAGGGTAAGGTTTAGGATTAGAGTTAGGGTTAGAGTTAGGGTAAGGTTAAGGGTTAGGGATAGGGTTAGGTTGGCGTTAGTGTAAGGGTAAGGGTTAGGGTTAATGTTACGATTAGGGTTAGGGTAAGGGTAAGGGTTAGATTAAGGGTAACGGTTAGGATTAGGGTAAGGGTAGGGTTAGGATAAGGGTAACGGTTAGGTTTAATGATAGGATTAGGGTTAGGGGTTAGGGTTAGGGATAGGGTAAGGGTAAGGGTTAAGGTTAGGTTTAGGGTTAGGTTCAAGGTTAGGGGTAGGTTTAGGGAAAGAGTAACGGTTAGGGTAAGGGTTAGGTTTAGGGTTCGGGTTAGGTTTAGGGTTAGGGTAAGGGATAGGGTTAGGTTTAGGGTTAGGATTAGGGTTAGATATAGGGTTAGGGTAAGTTTAAGGCTGAGGGTTAGGGTTAGGTTTAGGGGTTAGGGTTAGGGTTAGGGTTTGGGTAAGGCTAAGGGTTAGGGTTAGGTTTAGGGTTAGTTTTAGGGTTAGGGTTAGGGTAAGGGTAAGGGTTTTGGTTAGGGTTAGGGATAGGTTTAAGTTTATTGTTAGGGTTAGGGTTAGGGTTAGGATAAGGGTAAGGGTTAGGGTTAGGGTTAGGGTTAGGGTTATGATAAGGGTTAGGGTTAGGTTAGGGTTAGGGTTAGGGTTAGGGTTAGTGTTAGGGTAAGGGTAAGATTTAGGATTAGGGTTAGGGTTAGGGTTAGGGTTAGGTTTAGGATAAGGGTTACGGTTAGGTTTAGTGTAAGGGTAAGGTTTAGGGTTAGGGTTAGGGTTAGGGTTAATGTTACGGTTAGGGTTAGGGTTAGGGTTAGGGTAAGGGGAAGTGTGAGGGTTAGGGTTGGGGTTAGTGTTATGGTTAGGGTAAGGGTTAGGGTTAGGGATAGTGTTAGGGTAAGGGTTATGGTAAGGGTTAGGGTTAGGGTTAGGTTTAGGGTTAGGGTTAGGGTAAAGTTAAGGGTAAGGATTAGGGTTAGGGTTAGGGTTAAGATTAGGGTTAGGGTTAGGTTTAGTGTTAAAGTTAGGGTAAGTGTAAGGGTTAGGGTTAGGGTTAGGGTTACAATTAGGTTTAGGGTAAGGGTAAGAGTTAGGGTTAGGGTTAGGGTTAGGGTTAGGGTTAAGGTAAAAGTAAGGTTTAGGGTTAGTGTTAGGGTTAGGGTTAGGTTTTGCGTAAGGGTTACATTTAGGTTTAGGGTAAGGGTAAGGTTGAGGGTTAGGGTTAGGGTTAGGGTTAATGTAAGGGTAAGGATTAGGGTTATGGTTATGGTTAGGTTTAGGTTTAGGGTTAAGGTTAGGTTAAGGGTAAGGGTTTGGGTTATGGTTAGGGTTGGTTTAGGGTTAGGGTTAGGGTTAGGGTTAGGGTAAGGGTTAGGTTTAGGGTAAGGGTTAGTGTAAGGGTAAGGGTTAGATTTAGGGTGAGGGTTAGGGTTAGGGTTAGGTTTAGGATTAGAGGTTAGTGTTAGGTTAACCGTTAGGGTTAGGTTTAGGGCTAGGGTTAGGACAAGGCTAAGGGTTAGGTTAGGGTTAGGGATAGGGTTAGGGGTTAGGTTTAGCGTTAGTGTTAGTGTTAGGGTTAGGGTTAGGGTTAGGGTTGGTTTAGGGTTAGTGTTATGGTTAGGGTAAGGATTAGGGTTAGGGCTAGGGCAAGGGTAAGGGTGAGGGTTAGGGTTAGGGTTATGGTTAAGTTTAGGGTTAGGGTTAGGATTAGGTTTAGTGTTGGGGTTAAGGTTAGGGTTAGGGTTAGGGTAAGGGTTAGGGTTAGGGTTAGGGTTAGGGTAAGGGTAAGTGTTAGGGTTACGGTTAGGGTTAGGGTTAGGGTTACGATAAGGGTAAGGGTTAGGGTTAGGGTTAGGGTTTGGGTTCCGTGTTAGGGTTAGGGTAAGCGTTAGGGTTAGGTTTAGTGTTAGGGTTAGGGTAAGGGTAAGAGTTAGGCTTAGGTTTAGGTTTAGGGTTAGGGTTACGGAAAGGGTTAGGTATAGGGTTAGGGTTAGGGAAAACGTTACGGGTTAGGGTTAGGTTTAGGGTTAAGGTTAGGGTAAGGGTTAGGGTTAGGGTAATGGTAAGGGTTAGGATTAGGTTTAGGGTTAGGGTTAAGGTTAGGGTTAGGGTTAGGGTTTGGGAAAGGGTAAGGGTTAGCGTAAGGGTTAGGTTTAGGGTTAGGGGTAGGGTTAGGGTTTAGGAAAGGGTAAGGGTTAGCGTAAGGATTAGGTTTAGGATTAGTGGGAGGGTTAGGGTTAGGGTTAGGGTAAGGGTAAGGGTTAGGGTTAGGGTTAGGGTAAGGTTAAGTTTAGGGTTAGGGTTAGGGTTAGGGAAAGGTTAAGGGTTAGCGTAAGGGTTAGGTTTAGTGTTTCAGTTAAGGTTATGGATATGGTAAGGGTTAGATTTAGGGTCAGGGTTAGATTCAGGGTTACGGTTAGGGTTATGGTTAGGGTTAGAGTAAGGGTATGTGTTAGGGTTAGGGTTAGGGTTAGGTTTAGGGTAAGGGTAAGGTTTAGGGTTAGCATTAGGGTAAGGGTAAGGGTTAGGTTTAGGGTTACAGCTAAGGTAAGGGTAAGGGTTAGGGTTAGGGTTAGGTTTACAATAAGGGTTATGGTTAGGTTTAGGGTAAGGATAAGGTTTAGGGTTAGGTTTAGGGTTAAGGTTAGGGTAAGGGGAAGGGTTAGGGTTAGGTTTAGGTTTAGGGTTAGGGTAAGGTTAAGGGTAAGGGTTAGGTTTAGGGTTAGGTAAGGGTTAGTGTTGGGGTTAGGGTTAGGTTAGGGATTAGGGTAATTGTAAGTGTTAGGTTTAGGGTCAGGGTTAGGGTTAGGGGTTAGGGTTAGGGTTAGGGTTAGGTGTTAGAGTTAGGGTTAGGGTTAGAGTAAGGGTAATGGTTAGGGTTAGGGTTAGGTTTAAGGTAAGGGTAAGGGTTAGGGTTAGGGTTAGGTTTAGGGTAAGTGTTAGGGTTAGGTTTAGGGTAAGACTAAGGTTTAGGTTTAGCGTTAGGGTAAGGGTAAGGTTTAGGGTTAGGATTAGGATTAGGTTCAGGGTTAGGGTTAGGGTTAGGGTGAGGGTAAGGGTAAGGGTTAGGGTTAAGGTTAGGGTTAGGGTTAGGTTTAGGTTTAGGGTTAGGGTTAGGGTTAGGGTAAGGTTAAGGGTTAGGGTTAGGATTAGGGTTAGGGTTAGGGTGAGGGTTAGGGTTAGGGTTAGGTTTAGGTTTAGGGTTAGGAAAGGGTAAGGGTTAAGGTTAGGGTTAGGGTTAGGTTTAGTATTGGGGTTAAGGTTAGGGTTAGGGTAAGGATTAGGGTTAGGGTGAGGGTTAGGTTTAGGGTTAGGTTAGGGTTAGGGTTAGGGTTAGGGTTTGGGTAAGCGTATGTGTTAGAGTTAGGGTTAGGGTTAGGGTTAGTGTTATGGTGAGGCTAATTGTTAGTGTTAGGT
>JANJXV010000053.1:2170000-2180000 GCA_024803745.1 Megascapheus bottae | reverse complement strand
TTAGGGTTAGGTTTCAGGTTAGGGTTCGGGTAAGGGTAAGGGTTAGGTTAGGGTTAGGGTTAGGGTAAGGATTAGGTTTAGGGTTAGGGTTAGGTTTAGGGTTACGTTTAGGGTTACGGTTACGGTTAGGGTTAGGGTTAGGGTAAGGGTAAGGGTATGTGTTAGGGTTAGGGTTAGGTTAGGGTTAGGGTTAGGGTTAGATTTAGCCTTAGGGTTAGGGTTAGGTTAGGGTTAGGGTTAGGGTAAGGGTTAGGGTTATGGTTAGGTTTAAGATTAGGGTTAGGGTAAGGGTTAGGATTAGGGTTAGGGTTAGTGTTAGGGTTAGTGTTAGGGTTAGGGTTAGCGTTAGGGTTAGGGTTAGGGTAAGTGTAAGGGTTAGGGTTAGGTTTAGAGTTAGGGTTAAGGTAAGGGTAAGTGTTAGGGTTAGGGTTAGTTTTAGCGTTAGGGTTAGTGTAAGTGTAAGGGTTAGGGTTAAGTTTAGGATTAGGGTTAGGTTTAGGGTTTGGGTTTGTTTAAGAGTAACAGTTAGGTTTAGGGTTAGGGTTAGGGTTAGGGTAAGACTAAGGGTTAGGGTTAGGGTTATGGTTAGGGTAAGGGTTAGAGTTATGTTTAGGGTTAGGGTAAAGGTTAGGGTTAGGTTTAGTGTTAGTGTTAGGGTTAGGGTTAGGTTAAGGGTAAGGGTTAGGCTTAGGTTTAGGGTTAGGGTAAAGCTTAGGGTTAGGGTTAGTGTTAGGGTAGGGGTAGGGTAAGGGTAAGTGTTAGGGTTAGGGTTAGGGTTAGGATAAGGGTAAGTGTTAGGGTTAGAGTAAGGGTTAGGGTTAGGGTTAGGTTAAGGGTTAGGGTTAGGGTTAGGGTTAGGGTTAATGTTGGGTTTAAGGTTAGGGTTAGGGTAAGGGTTAGGGTTAGCGTTAGGTTTAGGTTTAGGGTTAGGTTTAGGGATAGGTTAAGGTTAGGGTTATGGTTAGGTTAAGGGTATGTGTTAGGGTTAGGGTTAGGGTTAGGGTTATGGGTTAGGGGTTAGGGTTAGGGTTAGGTTTATGGGTAGGGGTTAGGGTTAGGGTTAGGTTTAGGGTAAGGGTTAGGATTACGGTTAGGGAAAGAATAAGGGTTAGGGTTAAAGTTAGGTTTAGGGTTAGGATTAGGGTGAAATTATGTTACGGTTAGGATAAGGTAAGGGATAGGGATAGGTTTAGGGTTGGGGTTAGGGTAAGGGTGAGGGTTATGTTTAGGGTTAGGGTTAGGGTTAGGGTTAGGGTTAGTATAAGGGTAAGGGTTAGGGTTAACATTAGAATTAGGGTTAGGTTTAGGGTTATGGTTAAGTTTAGGGTAAGGGTAAGGTTTAAGTTTAGGATTAGGGTAGGGGTTAGGGTAAGGATTAGGGTTAGGGTTAAGGTTAGGTTTTAGAGTTAGGGTTAGAGTTAGGGTAAGGGTAAGGGTTAGGTTTAGGGTTAGGGTTAGGGTTAGGGTAAGGATAAGGGTTATTGTTAGGGTTAGGGTTATTGTAAGGGTTAGGATTAGGGTTAGGGTCAGGGTTAGAGTTAGGTTTAGGTTTAGGTTAAAGGTAAGGGTTAGGGTTATGGTAAGGGTTAGGGTAAAGGTTAGGGTTAGGGGTTTGGCTTAGGGTTAGTATAACGGTTAGGGTTAGTGTTAGGGTTAGGGTTATGGTTAGGGTAAGCGTTAGGGTTAGGGGTAGTGTTAGGTTAAGGGTAAGTGTTAGGGTTTGGGTTAGGGTTAGGGTTAGGTTTAGGGTTAGGGTTAGGTTTAGTGTTAGGGTAAGGGTAAGCGTTAGGTTTAAGGTTAGGGTTAGGGTTAGTTTTAGGGTTAGGGTTAGGGTTAGGTTAAGGGTAAGTGTTAGGTTTAGGGTTAGGGTTAGGTTTAGGGTTAGGGTTAGGGTTAGGGTAAGCGTAAGGTTTAGGGTTAAGATTAGATTAGGGTTAGGGAAAGGGTTAGGGTTAGGGCAGGGTTAGGTTTAGTGTTTCATTTAAGGTTAGGGTTAGGGTTAGGGTTAGGGTTAGGTTTAGGTTTAGTATTAGGGTTAGGTTTCAGGTTAGGGTTAGGGTAAGGGTAAGGGTTGGGGTTAGGGTTAGGGTTAGAGTTAGGGTAAGGGTTAAGTTTAGGGTATGGGTTAGGGTTAGGCTTAGTTTTAGGGTTAGGTTAAGGGTTAGGGTTAAGGTTAGGTTAGGGTTAGGGTAAGGGATAGGTTTAGGGTTAGGCTTAGGGTAAGGGTAACTGTTAGTGTTAGGATTAGGTTTAGGATTACGGTTAGGGTTAAGATTAGGGTTAAGTTTAGGATAAGGATAAGGGTTAGGGTTAGGTATAGGGTTAGGGCTTAGGCTTAGGTTTAGTGTAAGGGTTAATGTTAGTGTTAGGGTTATTGTTAGGGTTAGGGGAAGCGTTAGGTTTAGGGTTAGGGTTAGGTTAAGTGTGAGTTTTATGGTTAGGTTTAGGGTTAGGGTAAGGGTATGTGTTAGGGTTAGGGTTAGGGTTAGGGTTAGGGTAAGGGTAAGGGTTAGGGTTAGGTTTAGGGATAGGTTAAGGTTAGGGTTAGGGTTAGGTAAAGGATATGTGTTAGGGTTAGGGTTAGGGTTAGGGTTAGGGGATAGGGGTTAAGGTTAGGGTTACGGGTAGGGGTTAGGGTTAGGGTTAGGGTAAGGGTTAGGGTTACGGTTAGGGAAAGGATAAGGGTTAGGGTTAAGGGTAGGTTTTGGGTTAGGATTAGGGTTAAGTTACTGTTACGGTTAGGATAAGGGTAAGGGTTAGGATTAGGTTTAGGTTTAGGGATAGGGTAAGGGTGAGGGTTATGTTTAGGGTTAGGGTTAGGGTTAGGTTTAAGGTTAGGGTTAGTATAAGGGTAAGGGTTAGGGTTAAGGTTAGAATTAGGGTTAGGTTTAGGGTTATGGTTAGGGTTAGGGTAAGGGTAAGGGTTAAGTTTAGGATTAGGTTAGGGGTTAGCGTAAGGGTTAGGGTTAGGGTTAAGGTTAGGTTTAGAGTTAGGGTTAGAGTTAGGGTAAGGGTAAGGCTTTGGTTTAGGGTTAGGGTTAGGTTTAGGGTAAGGGTAAGGGTTATTGTTAGGGTTAGGTTTAGGGTAAGGGTTAGGCTTAGGTTTAGGGTCAGGGTTAGAGTTAGGTTTAGGTTTAAGTTAAAGGTAAGGGTTAGGGTTAGGGTTAGGTTAAGGGTTAGGGTAAGGGGTTAGGCTTAGGGTTAGTATAAGGATTAGGGTTAGTGTTAGGGTTAGGGTTAGGGTTAGGGTTAGGGTAAGCGTTAGGGTTAGGGTTAGTGTTAGGGTTAGGGTTAGGGTTAGGGTAAGGGTTAGGGTTAGGGTTAGGGTTATGGTTAGGGTTAAGGTTAGGGTTAGGGTTAGTTTTAGGGTTAGGGTTATGGTAAGGGTAAGGGTTAGGGTTATGATTAGGTTAGTGTTAGGGTAAGGGTTAGGGTTAGGGTTAGGTTTAGGTTTAGTGTTTCATTTAAGGTTAGGGTTGGGTAAGGGTATGTGTTAGGGATAGGGTTAGGGTTAGGGTAAGGGTAGGGTTAGGGTTATGGTAAGGGTAAGGATTAGGGTTAGGATTAGGTTAGGGTTAGGGTAAGGGTTAGGGTTAAGTTTAGGTTTAGGGTTAGGTTTCAGGTTAGGGTTAGGGTAAAGGTAAGGGTTGGGGTTAGGGTTAGGATTAGAGTTAGGGTAAGGGTTAGGGTTGGGGTAAGAGTTAGGGTTAGGCTTAGTGTTAGCGTTAGGTTTAGGGTTAGGGTTAGGGTAAGGGTTAGGGTTAGGTTTAGGGTAGGATAAGGCTTAGGGTTAGGGTTAGGGTTAGGGTAGGGATTAGAGTAAGGGTAAGTGTTAGGGTTAGGGTTAGGGTTAGGATAAGAGAAAGGTTTAGTGTTAGGGTAAGGGTTAGAATTAGGTTTAGGGTAAGGGTTATGGTTAGGGTTATGGTTAGGTTTAGTGTTGGGTTTAAGGTTAGGGTTAGGGTAAGGTTTAGGGTTAGCGTTAGTGTTAGGTTTAGGGTTAGGTTTAGGGTTAGGTTAGGGTTTGTGTTAGGGTAAGGGTATGTGTTAGGGTTACGGTTAGGGTTAGGGGTAGGGGTTAGGGGTTAGGGTTCGGGATAGGGGTAGGGTTAGGGGTTAGTGTTAGGGTTAGGGTTAGGGTTAGGGAAAGGGTTAGGGTTATGGTTAGGGAAAGGATAAGGGTTAGGATTAAGGTTAGATTTAGGGTTAGGGTTAGTGTTAAGACTAGGGTTACGTTTAGGATAAGCGTTAGGGTTAGGATTAGGTATTGGGTTAGGGTTAGGGTCAGGGTGAGGGTTAGGGTTTGGGTTAGGGTAGGTTTAGGGTTAGGGTTAGGATTAGTGTAAGGGGAAGGGCTAGGGTTAAGTTTAGGGTTAGGATTAGGTTTAGAGTTAGGGTTAGTGTTAGGGTAAGGGTAAGGGTTAGGTTTAGGATTAGGGTAAGGGTTAGGGTAAGGGTTAGGGTTAGGGTTAGGGTTAGGGTTAGAGTTTGGGTTAGGGTTAGGGTAAGGGTAAGGGTTAGGTTTAGGGTTAGGTTTAGGGTAAGGGTAAGTGTTAGGTTAAGCGTTAGGGTTAGGGTAAGGGTTAGAGTTAGGTTTAGGGTCAGAGTTAGAGTTAGGTTTAGGGTTAGGTTAATGGTAAGGGTTAGGGTTAGGGTTAGGGTAAGGGTTAAGGTTAGGGATTAGGCTTAGGGTTAGTGTAAGGGTTAGGGTTAGTGTTAGGATTAGGGTTAGGGTTAGGGTAAGCGTTAGCGTTTGTTTTAGGGTTAGGTTACGGGTAAGTGTTATGGTTAGGTTTAGGGTTAGGGTTAAGGTTAGGGTAAGGGTAACGGTTAGGGTTAGGGTTAGGTTTAGGGTTAGGGTTGGGTTAGTGTAAGGGTAAGGGTTAGGGTTAAGGTTAGGATTAGGGTTAGTTTTAGGTTTAGGGTTAGGGTTATGGTAAGGGTAAGGGTTAGGGTTAGGATTAGGTTAGGGTTAGGGTAAGGGTTAGGGTTAGGGTTGGGTTTCAGGTTAGGGTTAGGGTAAGGGTAAGGGTTAGGGTTAGGTTTAGGGTTAGGGTCGGGTTAGTGTAAGGGTAAGGCTTAGGGTTAAGGTTAGGGTTAGGGTTAGTTTTAGGTTTAGGGTTAGGTTTAGAGTAAGGGTATGTGTTAGGGTTAGTGTTAGGGGTAGGTTTAGGGTAAGGGTAAGGTTTAGGGTTAGCGTTAGGTTAAGGATAAGGGTTAGGTTTAGGGTTAGGGTTAAGGTAAGGGTAAGGGTTAGGGTTAGGTTTTGGGTTAGGTTTACGGTAAGGGTTAGGGTTAGGTTTAGGGTAAAGGTAAGGTTTCTGGTTAGATTTAGGGTTAGAGTTATGGTAAGGGTAAGGGTTAGGGTTAGGGTTAGGTTTAGGGTTAGGGTAAGGGAAGGGTTAGGTTTAGGGTTTGAATAAGGGTTAGGGTTGGGGTTAGGGTTAGGTTAGGTGTTAGGGTAATTGTAAGTGTTATTTTAGGGTTAGGGTTAGGATAAGTTTAAGGGTAAGGGTTAGGGTTAGGGTTAGTTGTTAGGGTTAGAATTAGTGTTAGGGTTTAGTGATAGGGTTAGGGTCAGGGTTAAGGTAAGGGTTAGGGTTAGGGTTAGGCTTAGGCTTAGGGTTAGGGTTAGGGTTAGGTTAATGATAAGGGTTAGGGTTAGGGTTAGGGTAAGGGTTAAGTTTAGGGATTAGGCTTAGGGTTAGTGTAAGGGTTAGGGTTAGTGTTAGGATTAGGGTTAGGGTTAGGGTAAGCGTTAGGGTTAGGTTTAGGGTTAGGTTAAGGGTAAGTGTTATGGTTATGGTTAGGGTTAGGGTTAGGGTAAGGGTAACGGTTAGGGTTAGGGTTAGGTTTAGGTTTAGGGTTGGGTTAGTGTAAGGGTAAGGGTTAGGGTTAAGGTTAGGGTTAGGTTTAGTTTTAGGTTTATGGTTAGGGTTATGGTAAGGGTAAGGGTTAGGGTTAGGATTAGATTAGGGTTAGGGTAAGGGTTAGGGTTAGTGTTGGGTTTCAGGTTAGGGTTAGGGTAAGGGTAAGGGTTAGGGTTAGGTTTAGGGTTAGGGTCGGGTTTTTGTAAGGGTAAGGGTTAGGGTTAAGGTTAGTGTTAGGCTTAGTTTTAGGTTTAGGGTTAGGGTTAGAGTAAGGGTATGTGTTAGGGTTAGTGTTAGGGGTAGGTTTAGGGTAAGGGTAAGGTTTAGGGTTAGCGTTAGTTTAAGGATAAGGGTTAGGGTTAGGGTTAGGGTTGAGGTAAGGGTAATGGTTAGGGTTAGGTTTTGGGTTAGGTTTACGGTAAGGGTTAGGGTTAGGTTTCGGGTAAGGGTAAGGTTTCTGGTTAGGTTTAGGGTTAGAGTTATGGTAAGGGTAAGGGTTAGGGTTAGGGTTAGCGTTAGGTTTAGGGTTAGGTTAAGGGTAAGGGTTAGGTTCAGGGTTTGAGTAAGGGTTAGGGTTGGGGTTAGGGTTAGGTTAGGTGTTAGGTTAATTGTAAGTGTTATTTTAGGGTTAGGGTTAGGATAAGTTTAAGGGTTAGGGTTAGGGTTAGAGTTAGTTGTTAGGGTTAGAATTAGTGTTAGGGGTTAGTGATAGGGTTAGGGTTAGGGTTAGGGTAAGGGTTAGGGTTAGGGTTAGGGTTAGGGTAATGGTATGTGTTAGGTTTATTGTTAATGTTAGGGTTAGGTTTAGGGTAAGGTTAGGGTTAGCTTTAGGGTAAGGGTATGGTTTAGGGTTAGCGTTAGGGTATTGTAAGGGTTAGGGTTAGGGTTAGAGTTAGGGTAAGGTTAAGGGTTAAGGTTAGGGTTAGGGTTCGGTTTAGGGTTAGGATTAGCTTTAGAGTTAGGTTAAGGGTAAGGGTTAGGGTTAGGTTTAGGGTTAGGTTTAGGGTCAGCGTTAGGGTTAGGGTAAGGGTAAGGATTAGGTTTAGGGTTAGGGTTAGGTTTAGTGTTGGGTTTAAGGTTAGGGTTAGGGTAAGGGTTAGGGTAAGGGTTAGGTTTAGGGTTAGGTTAGGGTTAGGGTTAGGGTTAGGGTTAGGGTTAGAGTAAGGGTATGTGTTAGGGTTAGGGTTAGGGTTAGGTCTAGCGTTAGGTTTAGGGTTAGGGTTAGTGTAACGTTAAGGGGTAGGGTTAAGGTTAGGGTTAGGGTTAGGTTTACGTTTAAGGTTAGGGTTATGGTAAGGGTAAGGTTTATGTTTAGGATTAGGGTAGGAGTTAGGGTAAGGTTTAGGGTTAGGGTCAGGGTTAGGTTAAATTTAGGGTTAGGGTTAGGGTAAGGGTAAGGGTTAGGTTTAGGTTTAGGGTTAGGGTTAGGGTTAGGGTAAGGGTAAGGGTTAGGGTTAGCCTTAGGGTTAGGGTAAGAGTTAGGGTTAGGGTCAGGTTAGAGTTAGGTTTAGGGTTAGGTTAATGGTAGGGTTAGGGTTAGGTTTAGGGTTAGCATTAGGGTAAGGGTTAGGGTTAGGGGTTAGGCTTAGGTTTAGTGTAAGGGTTAGGGTTAGGGTTATGGTAAGGGTAAGGATTAGGGTTAGGATTAGGTTAGGGTTAGGGTAAGGGGTAGGGTTAGGTGTAGGGTTAGGGTTAGGTTTCAGGTTAGGGTTAGGGTAAGGGTAAGGGTTGGGGTTAGGGTTAGGGTTAGGTTTAGTGTTTCAGTTAAGGTTAGGGTTACGGTAAGGGTTAGGGTTCGGGTTAGGGTTAGGTTTAGGGTTAGGTTTAGGGTTAGGGTTAGGGTAAGGGTATGCGTTAGGGTTAGGGTTAGGGTTAGGTTTAGGGTAAGGGTAAGGTTTAGGGTTAGTGTTAGGGTAAGTGTAAGAGTTAGGGTTAGGGTTAGGGTTAAGGAAAGGGTTAGGGTTAGGGTTAGGGTTAGGTTTATTGTAAGAGTTAGGGTTAGGTTTAGGGTAAGGGTAAGGTTTAGAGTTAGGTTGAGGGTTAGGGTTAGGGTAAGGGTAAGGGTTAGGGTTAGGGTTACGGTTTGGTTTAGGGTTAGGGTAGGGTAAGCGTTAGGTTTAGGGTTAGGGTAAGGGTTAGGGTTAGGTATAAGTTTAGGTTTAGGGTAAGGGTGAGAGTTAGGGTTAGGGTTAGGGATAGGTTTAGCGTTAGGTTTAGAGTTAGGGTTAGTGTAACGGTAAGGTTTAGGGTAAAGGTTAGGGCTAGGGTCAGGTTTAGGTTTAGAGTTAGGGTGAGTGTTAGAGTAAGGGTAAGGGTTAGGTTTAGGTTTAGGTTTAGGCTTAGGGTTAGGGTAAGGGTAGGGGTTAATGTTAGCCTTAGGGTTAGGGTAAGGGTTAGGGTTATGGTCAGGGTTAGAGTTAGGTTTAGGGTTAGTTTAATGGTAGGGTTAGGGTTAGGGTTAGGGTTAGGGTAAGGGTTAGGGTTAGGGGTTAGGCTTAGGGTTAGTGTAAGGGTTAGGGTTAGTGTTTGGGTTAGGGTTAGGTAAGCGTTAGGGTTAGGGTTAGGGTTAGGTTAAGGGTAAGTGTTATGGTTAGGGTTAGGGTTAGGGTTAGGGTAAGGGTAACGTTTAGGTTTAGGATTAAGTTTAGGGTTAGAGTTAGGGTTAGGGTTAGTGTAAGGTAAGGGTTAGGGTTAAGGTTTAGTGTTAGGGTTAGGGTTAGGGTTAGGGTAAAGGTAAGGGTTAGGGTTAAGGTTTAGTGTTAGGGTTAGGGTTACGGTTAGGGAAACGATAAGGGTTAGGGTTAAGGTTAGGTTTAGTGTTAGGATTAGGTTTAAGTTAGTGTTACGGTTAGGATTAGGGTAAGGGTTAGGATTAGGTTTAGGGTTAGGGTTAGGGTAAGGGTGGGGGTTATGTTTAGGGTTAGGGTTAGAGTTAGGTTTAAGGTTAGGGTTAGTATAAGGGTAAGGGTTAGGGTTAAGGTTACAATTAGGGTTAGGTTTATGGTTATGGTTAGGGTTAGGGTTAGGTTTAGGGTAAGGGTAAGGTTTAGAGTTAGGTTGAGGGTTAGGGATAGGGTAAGGGTAAGGGTTAGGGTTAGGGTTAGGGTTAGGTTTAGGGTTAGGGTAGGGTAAGCATTAGGTTTAGTGTTAGGGTAAGGGTTAGGGTTGGGTTTAGGGTTAGGTTAGGGGTTAGGGTAATTGTAAGTGTTATTTTAGGGTTAGGGTTAGGATAAGGTTAATGGTTAGGGTTAGGGTTAGGGTTAAGGGTTAGAGTTAGGGTTACGGTTAGGGGATAGGGTTAGGGTTACATTAGGGTAACGGTTAGGGTTAGGGTTAGGCTTAGGGTTAGTGTGAGGGTTAGGGTTATGGTTAGGGTTAGGATAAGGGTTAGGTTAGCGTTAGGGTAAGTGTTAGTGTTAGGGTTAGGGTTACGGTTAGGGTAAGCGTTAGGGTTAGGGGTTAGGGGTACGGTTAGTGTTAGGGGTTAGGGTTAAGTTTAGGGTTGGGTAAGGGTTAGGTTTAGGGGTTAGGGTTAGTGTTAGGGTTAGGTTAAGGTTTAGGGTTAGGGTTAGGGTTAGGGTTAGGATAAGGGTTAGGGTTAGGATTAGGTTTAGGGTTAGGGTAAGAGTGTTAGTGTTAGGGTTAGGGTTAGGGTTAAGATTAGGGTTAAGGTTAGAATAAGGGTAAGGGTTAGGGTTAGGTATAAGGTTAGGTTTAGGGTAAGGGTGAGAGTTAGGGTTAGGATTAGGTTTAGGTTTAGGTTTATTGTTAGGTTTAGAGTTAGGGTTAGTGTAACAGTAAGGGTTAGGGTAAAGGTTAGGGTTAGGGTCAGGGTTAGGTTTAGGTTTAGGCTTAGGGTTAGGGTAAGGGTTAGGGTTAGGGTTAGGTTAGGGTTAGAGTTAGGGTAAGGGTAAGGGTTAGGTTTAGGGTTAGGTTTAGGGTAAGGGTAAAGGTTAGGATTAGCGTTAGGGTTAGGGTAAGGGTTAGAGTTAGGGTTAGAGTCAGGGTTAGAGTTAGGTTTAGGGTTAGGGTTAGGGTTAGAGTTAGGGTAAGGGTTAAGTTTAGCGATTAGGCTTAGGGTTAGTGTAAGGGTTAGGGTTAGTGTTAGGATTAGGGTTAGGTTTAGGGTA